>CM046425.1:41051821-41149086 GCA_025506505.1 Flaveria sonorensis | reverse complement strand
ATTATTGTCGTCATTATGAAGCTTCACTTCTCAATCCTCATATAACAATCGAAATCTTGCACTATCACACTCAATTTCCACAACGTCAAGGGTGCTTTTGTAAAATTTAATGGTCATTTTATGAAACTATAGAAAATCACTATAGCAACAAAGTTGCTCTCTAATATATAGTATAATGTTACATTTTAAGATTCCTTCCTAGTTATTAAAAGGCCAAACCAAACTGAATATGGTAGAATGGAATAAGTGGTTTGTGTGTTATTTGTAAAGTTAGAATTTATCTTTGTCTTTTGGTAAAATAAGGGTCACTATATATAAGTGTATGTGTAATTTGAATGTTGAATAAATGAGGGAGGGTCAAGGTGCGGATTAACGGTACTAAGGAGAATGTGGGTCGTAGCAGTAAACTGAACGAGTTAGGTTTGTTGGACCACCCAAACTATAAACATAACTGTTGTCATGTCATCCATCATCTAATTTTTTAACGTTTAGTTTTTCCTCTCAAGTCTTTTACTTACTTTTTTCATGTGTTACAATCATATTGTTAAAAAATAGTTAAACAAAATGTACAAAAAAATAATATTTTTCTATTAACATAAAACTAGAAATTAAGATTGTGTGATGCGGCACATTACGGATGTATGCATGTTGCATGTGTGACATTACATTGTTAAGTAAGTAAAAGAAAACATATAAAGTTATGTTGACTAAGTTCTCGATATTAAGACATAGATCGAAAATAATTATATAATGCTACTGATTATCAGTATCATTCTCACAGTACCAGCACATTATTGTTAGTCACAATCCCGTACAATACCTAGAAAACAACTAATTTTGAATACTAACTCCATTTTTAACAAAATTTATATCGTGTAGCCCAAAAAAACTATGTGTCGTCACAATTTTTTTTCTAAATATATTAACAAACAAAAGTTATACGTCAAATTTGTAAGAAATTAATTGGTAGAATCGTTACCGACTTGATTTTGAGTAAAATTGGCGTGGAACTGTATACCAACTCGGTTTTGAATAAAATTTACATGGAACCGTATACCAGTTCGGTTTTGAATAAAACTAATGATGAAACATAGATAAAAGTAAGCGTGTTAGAACAACATATTAAAAGTATACAAAAACACTATACTTTAAAAGTTTATAAAAAAATTATGTGCAAAAATATTAAGGAGAATTTCATATACCCTTGCAAACTTTCAAAATAACATACATATCCAAACAAAATTTACAATATCACACAACACACACACACACATACATACATAATATATATATATATATATATATATATATATATATATATATATATATATATATATATATATATATATATATATCTTTAACAAACTTTTCAAATATCATATATACCCTTATAAAAAATTTAACTATCACATATAACAGAATCAAATGAAAATATCATATTTACCCTTAAAAACATTCTAAATATCATAAACACTATACAAAACTCTTAAAATACCATGTATACTCAAACCAAATTCATAATATCGCATAATACTATTCTTTGTAAATAAAATGTCATATTTTCTCAAATTAATTTATTTTGTTAAAAATTAAGAATATGACCGCAAGGTAAGGATCAAATGTTAACCATTTATTATGACGATAACCGTATTAACTTTTCAAAATCAATCAAAATTATTTTTTTGTTTTGAAATAACATCATTATACATATGCAAAAATATGTTTTTTTATGTATATGTGTAAATTCATAAACATAAAAAAGTTTAAACTAGTGTAAGTTACACTTACATTTCGTAAATAGGGTGTGGAATATGTTCTTTTGATAGAGTAAAAAAACAGAATTGCTATATCTTTAATTATTTAATGAAATAAATAAAATTAATTAAGGTTGTCGTTAATCGTTAATCATCAAGGTGATCAATCGTGAATTAACTGGAGGGCTAAAATGTAAATATTACCAATTATAAATAATGGATTAGGAAAACCCTAATCTCCATTATTCTTGGTTGTCGCACCTCCTCCTCTTCCTTTCTATCTCTCTCTCTTTGCCGAACACCACCAAACACCATCAAGCCGTTGTTGCTGCCGTTGTTAAAAAATTTTCTCAAGTTGCAAATGTTACAAGATTGGATTTTTATCATGAATCTAGCTTTAATGGGTAAAAACAATACACGACACTCTATCAGAGGCACATTTACACGCGTTTTAACATTCTTTAATACGATCTTGTGTTTTTATTTGTCCAAAAGGTTTGTTGTTGAAAAAAACTATGTAGATTTAATTTAAAATCTGAATCTTTTTAATTAAAGTTTGTGCCTTGTTCATTTATGGTTTATTGTGTGTAAATCGAGCACTAATGGCCCAGTTAATTTTTGGTTTACTTGTCAAATGACAGAGCTTTAAACGCCTTATGGATACGTCTATCTTATGTTTATCGGCGTGTGTAACTAGATGCTTATTTTAGGTATATAATTATGAATTAAAATAGTGAAAAATCGACTCTGCTTTACAAAAGTTTGAAACTTTGATAATAAAGTATTGGCTTTAATGGTTTAAAACGATACAAGACACCCAGAGCCCACTTTTACGCGTGTTTTAACATTCTTTTATACAATCTTGTGTTTTTATTTGCCAAAAGGTTTGTTTTTGACAAAAAGAATATAGTTTTAATTAAAAGATTGCATCTTTTTAATTAGAGTTTATACCTTATTTGTTTATGGTTGATAGTGTGTAAAGGGAGCACTAATGACCCATGATTGTTTATTTATTTGATTGTGTCATCTATTATTAATTAACTTCATACAAAACCACAGTCAATTACATCAAAATAGGAGGCAAACGAGCAACAAGCTACACCATTAGCCCTTTTTGAATAGTAAAACTAAGTAATCTTTGTATCTTTTAGGGTGTTTTGGAGCCCTTATGTAATACATAAGTTTACTTTATTTTGTTGTAAATTGTTTATTCAAAATTGTAATCCGAAGACAAAGATTCGAAGGTCGCAGACGGAGACACACGGGAGTCAAGATAGAGATCTTAGACTCAGTGCGAGCTTGCAAGATGTTTTGACCCTAAACTAGTTTGGTGTCGCTTGGTGTCTCAAACGAGACCGAATATTTTTTTTACAGGTTGCCTATTGGTTGTTTTATGTTATGTTTACGGTTGCTTACAAATGTTTAGAAAAATAAATTAAGCCGTAATATATCTTTAAAACTATTTTTCACAATCAAAGATCACTGATGGCTAGGTTATTACTAAAGAAGATTTGTCACTGATTATAGAATACCACCAATGAAGAGTTGTCCGTGAAGGACCAACTGATGCTAGTCGCCACTCATGACGTTGTTGTTAATAGTGCAAGTTATCCCTAACATCTAACTTACATTTATGAAGTTAAATATCACGTGTCATTTATGACAAGATACCACTAAATATTTTGATGAAGAAAAGTTACCACCTAACAACTTTCTATCTAATGAAGATGTTCTTTCGAGAGGAGGTTATAGATCATTGTTAGAGGAATTTCTTTCTAATAGTTGGTGTCTATCCTAATTAATATTCAAAGTAAAGGGAAAATTTACTTTATTGATCTTTTTTCTGTAATTCTTAGAGAGATTGATGGTGAAAACTTTTAAATTTACATCATTGTTAATGGACTTTCTTTCTAATAGTTTGTGTTTGTTCTAATTCTTGTTTTGTAGTACAAGGAAAATTTAATTTATCGATGTCACATTCCAGCCGGTGGCGCAAAAAATGAGAATGCGACGGACGAGATCTTCATAACACATTAGGGGTCTAAGATAATCTCAAAAGAAATTTTCCATCAATGGATCATGATATCGCACAACACAAAGGAACAAGTGTTAGGAACAATCAATCTCATAACGTCATTCCCTAATGAAAAAAAAATCCAAAAGTTCTAAACTGGAACGACCATGTACAAACACAAATCCAACAAAGTACAATCCAAACAAAACCAAATATAATCCAAAAACCAATCAATTGTCTATATGCTCTAGAAAGATCGGTGATATGTTGTAAAATACATAAGTTTTTATGGTAAAAAAGATGTCCACATTCGAACAAGTTGTGATTAATTTCATGCAATTTAAAGTGGTTTTGCTATTTACACGTTGTTCATGACTTAATTATAGGGAGTGAAGCTAAAAAGACAAGCTGGATGAAGTAACCAATGTATGAACTTTCAAGCATAAAAGATGTAGAAAATTAGATAGTTTTGAAAATAAAGATGATGCGCCCCGCATCTTTACTTGGATACGGGCCGCATCAACGTATGCGCATATTGACATCAGCCTACGCCTCTACCAGCGCATTAATGATTACACAGTCTCTTGTCGATGCGCCCCGCATAACCCTTCTAATACGGGTCGTATCAACCGCGTTTGAAAAAATCCTTAATTTTTCATATTTAAACCATTCATTCGGGTTTTGAAGAGGGTTATGACTTGGAGACTTACTGGAGCGGCTGAGGACTTGGATCCTTGAAGAGCATTGGGAGCATTAGATTGAAGGTTTCTAAGGGCTTTTGGTTTGTTAATCTTTTAATTAATGTCTTTGATTCGTTTCTTGTCATATCTAGAACCTGTTTCCATCATGATGAGCTTTGTTTTTAGATTATATGTGTTTATCGTGAATATGAGTAGGAAAATCTATATACTATCTAGACTTTGTGATGCTTGTTGGTTGATTTTGTATGTTTTTGGGTCTGGTTAGTATTGATGTATAATATTCACATTAAAGGCTTGTTATTATTAATATTGATGTTTTTTTGGGTTGATTATGTTATTGGTGTAAGCCCCGTTTCCGGATACCTCACAGTTGGTCAGTCATAGCATAATAATAAAAAAACATTACATATTCTTAAAACAATGCAGCGGAATTAACATCGAAAACCATTCACCTCAATAATAAACACTGTTGTCAAGCAATACATTTGTGTTTGTTATCAGTTTACAAAAGATCAGTTAATTACATTACAAAACATCAATATTATTAAGAGTGAACGGATGCCAGTTTAGCCCCGACGAGTAGCCTCCCCGAGTGCCATTCTCAGCCAATTACCTGCCAACTGAAAATGTATAAAAGTCAGCGTTGCTGAGTGAGTTCTAGTTTTAAAATAGTGAAAATACTTTATGAGTTTTGTATAGGAAAGTACTCTTTAAAATACTGCTTACTCTTTTGTATGTGATCATACGTCATACATACATTCAATTAAAATAGTGAAAATACTTAGGATTTTCTAAGGCAAATTTCCAGGCGCATGGACCCTGTTTGGGCGCATGACCACCTGTTGTACATTTTTCCGAATCAGAATCATCCCAGACCTGCATTTGTACCTGTTCTAAGCATAAACTTAGCATTCTAGCAGCCATAACACATAAACAATCATAGAACATAAGCGTATACATACATAAACATACGGGTAAACATAAATCAGTTGTAAAATATTTTAATCATGCATTTTCAGCCCCAAAACAGTTTAAAACACATAGAAACCGGGGTCTAGAACTCACCTAGTGTAGCAAACAAGCAAAACTCATCCGAACCTGCTTGTACACGAGTTCAAACTCCTAAAACAAGCACAAACAAGCACCAAAACACCAAAAACACTTAATAATCGGTTTCTAAGAGTGAAACCACAAAGAAATCAAGCCAATTAACATGTAAACACACTAACCTTGAAGATTTCAGCACTATTTCCTTCTTGGAACCGAGAGAGCAGGTCAGCAGCTTCTCTTCTTCTTTTTGGTCGATAACCAGCAGCAAAATGGGCAGGGCATGGGCGGCCATGCCCCTTTAAAAGTAAGTTTTTGACTTTTTGTGTACTTTTACACAAAACATCCCTCATCTTTACCTTCTTTTTATTTTCTCCAAAAATACTTTCTTTTCTTTTATTTAGCCAAGTTTTCGGGTGTTACAAGTCTACCCCCCTTAAAGAGGTTTCGTCCCCGAAACCGGTCATTCTTCGAATAGCTGTGGGTAATACTGTCTCATCTCTTCTTCAGTCTCCCACATAGACTCGGAACCCTTTCGGTGTTTCCACTGCACCCGCACAAGTGGAACCACTTTATTCCTCAACCTTTTCGCCTTCTGATCGATGATTGCCACTGGCTGCTCCACATAGTTGAGCCGTTCATCCACTTCGATATCTTCTAGTGGTACAATCATATCCTCGTCGGCTAAGCACTTTCTCAGATGAGATACATGGAATGTCGGGTGAATCCCACTTAACTCATCAGGCAATTCTAGTCGATAGGCCACCTCTCCCACTCGTGCAACGATTCGGAAAGGTCCTACGTATCTAGGGCTCAGCTTGCCTCTCTTCCTGAACCAGATGATCCCTTTCCAATACGAGACCTTCAACATGACTTTATTACCCATATTGAACTCGATTGGTCTATGCCTCTTATTAGCATACGACTTCTGCCTATCTTTGGCTGCCTTCATAAAGGCTATGATCTTTTCTAGCTTTTCGGTCGTAGCCTCGATCACCTTGATGCTTCCCAATTCCTTCTGCCTGATGTCACCCCAACATACGGGTGTTCTACACCTCCTACCATACAACACTCGTATGGTGGCATACCAATACTGCATGATAACTGGTGTTGTACGAGAACTCTGCCAACGGTAGGTGATAATCCCAACTTCCTCCAAAGTCGATCACACATGCACGGAGCATATCCTTGAGCATCTGAATCGTCCGCTCAGACTGACCATCTGTTTGAGGATGGTAAGCCGTGCTAATGTGTAGTCTCGTCCCCATGGCATCATGGAATCTTTTCCAAAACTTAGATGTGAACGGGTGTCACGATCTGACACGATTGACACCGGCACGCCATGACGAGCTATAATCTCTTTGATAAACAGATCCGCCAGTCTCTCAGATGAATACGTCTCGCGGATCGGTAAGAAGTGAGCACTCTTTGTCAAGCGGTCGACTATCACCCAAATGGTATCGTACCCCCTTGCAGTACGGGGTAGCTTCGTGATGAAGTCCATGGTAACGTGCTCCCACCTCCATTCGGGTATATCCAAGGGTTGGATCTTCCCGTATGGCTTCTGGTGTTCTGCCTTCACTTGTAAACAAAGAAGGCACTTACTCACATACTCCGCCACGTCGCGTTTCATACCCGTCCACCAGTAGTCCTTCCTCATATCTTGATACATCTTGGTAGCACCGGGATGAATGGAGTATCGAGTCTTATGAGCTTTGTCCATAATCGCCCACATAGATCCCCATACCGAGGAATCCACATCCGTCCAAAATGAGTTTTAACGCCGTGGGTGTTTTCTCCCAACTCTGTGACTAAACCTCTCATTCGTTCAGAGTTGAGGCGATCTTCTTTCAACGCCTCATCTTGGAATTATCTGACTTGCGTCATCACATCCGAGGTCATCACCAACTGATACGCCTTCACCCGATCGGCTATGGTCTCTCCTTTCGGCTAAGGGCATCGGCCACCACGTTGGCCTTGCCTGGGTGGTAATGGATCTCGCAGTCATAATCCTTGATCAGCTCTAACCACCTCCTCTGCCTCATATTGAGATCCGTCTGCTCAAAGAAGTACTTTAAGCTCTTGTGGTCTGTGAAGATTGTGCATTTTGTCCCGTATATATAGTGCCTCCAAATCTTCAACGCAAAAACCACCGCCGCTAACTCCAAGTCATGAGTGGGGTAATTGACTTCATGGGTCTTCAACTGTCGGGATACGTATGCTATTACTCTTCCACGCTGCATTAGCACGCAACCTAGTCCCGAATAGGAAGCATCTGAATAGACCACTAAATCCTCACTCCCTTCAGGCAATGTTAAGACAGTGGCTTGAGTTAATCTTGTCTTTAACTCCTCAAACGCATCCTCCTGTTCCCGTCCCCACACATACTTCACATCCTTACGTGTCAATTTGGTCAAATGTGAGGCTATCTTGGAAAATTCCTGGATAAATCTTCTGTAGTAGCCCGCCAAACCCAAGAAACTACGAATCTCGGATGGCGTCTTTGGAGACTTCCATTGCATCACCGCCTCAACCTTCATCGGGTCCACCATGATTCCTTCAGAATTCACCACGTGACCCAAAAATTTAACTTCGCACAACCAAAAAGCGCACTTAGAGAATTTAGCATAAAGCTTCTCCCTTCTAAGTGTCTCCAGCACCTCGCGTATGTGACCGGCATGTTCTTCCTCGCTCTTTGAATAAATCAAGATATCATCAATAAACACAATTACTGATTTATCTAGCATCGGCCGGCACACTCGATTCATCAAATCCATAAAGGCAGCTGGCGCGTTAGTTAAACCGAAAGACATAGCGAGGAACTCGTTATGTCATAATGCGTGCGAAACGCTGTCTTAGGAATATCTTGTTCTTTTACCTTCAGCTGATGGTAACCAGATCGGAGGTCTATCCTTGAGAACCAACTGGCACCTTGGAGCTGGTCGAACAAGTCATCTATTCTTGGTAAAGGATATCGGTTCTTCACCGTTAACTTGTTTAGCTCCCGGTAGTCTATGCACATCCTCATACTACCGTCTTTCTTCTTCACAAACAAGACCGGAGCACCCCAGGGAGAGATGCTTGGTCGGATGAACCCTTGTCCATCAACTCCTGCAGCTGATCCATCAGTTCTTTCATCTCAGACAGAGCTAACCGATATGGTGCTTTGGCAACGGGCTGAGCGCCGGGTATCAGGTCAATCTGAAACTCGATCTCGTGGTCTGCTGGCACACCTGGTAAATCTTCTGGGAACACGTCCGGGAAGTCACACACAATCGGCACTTCAGTCAATTATGGTATTGACGTGTCCACATCCTTTACATATGCCAGGTAAGCACTCCCTTTGTGCCTCATACACTTCTCTACCACCGCCATCAAAATCACCCTTGGAACCGTGGTAACACGATCACCAAAAACTGTTACCGAACTTCCATCGGGCGTAACTAATAGAATCATCTTCTTGCGACACACGATGTTTGCCTCATAGGTTGCTAACCAGTCCATCCCTAGTACTATATCGAATCCTCCTAGGGGCATCACATATAGTTTAGCAGCAAACCTATGGCCTTTTAACTCTATCCCACAATCCTCAATCATATTAGAAATTCTGGTTGACTTACCAATAACAGTTTCTACATCAAATGGTTCGACAAAATTCCTACTACTAACAGGCAACTTAGCACAGAAAGCAGCAAATATAAAACTCCTACTAGCACCAGAATCAAATAATACGGAGGCACAAGTTTGGTTTACTAGAAACATACCTGACACGACGTCGGGGTCTACCCGGGCTTCCTCTCGGGTCATCGTGAAGGCTCTAGCACTTGCCCTCTGCCCTCCTTCTTCGGCCACCTTCTTGCTCCCAGAGCTCTCAGCTCTCGGCTTCCTGCACTCTTGGTTTCTGTGGCCAGTTCCGCCACAGTTGAAGCACCTCGACACTCCACAATCTTTTGCTATATGGCCGGGCTTCCCACACTTGAAACAGACGTTCAATCCCAAACGGCATTCCCTGCTATGCTCCTTTCCATACTTACCACACCTTTTTATTCTCGGGCCTGCAACAACCCCTCGCCGGTCATCCACCCTCGGCTTCTTGTTGTTCGGGGTGAAACCGCCACGCCCGAATCGCTTTCCTCTCTAGTTATTACCACCACCATCTGTTTTCTTCACCTCCACCACCGTTATTTCCCTTTCATCATACAACATTCCCGCCAGATCCACTGCCGACCTGAAAGTGCTTGGTCGGGCAGTAATCAAGTGCCTGCGAATGTCAGCTGGCAACATCTGAATATACCGCTTAATCTTCCTTGTTGCTGGCGTAACCTGATCGGGCACCAGCCTCGCCATCTCGTTAAATTTGGCGGTGTATTGTTAGTGGGTCATAGTTCCTACCTCCAGCTGTAGGAACTCTCTCTCGATCTTGTCGAGCTCCCGATGAGGACAAAACTCCTCGATCACCAACCTCTTCAGTTCTTCCCACCTCATCCTTCCAATGGCCTGGTTGCCCTCGGCCTGGACAAGGTTGTCCCACCAACACAGCGTCGTGTCGACAAAAGAGTGAGTGGCAAACTTCACCTTCTGGTCCTCCCGACACTCAATAATCTCCAGTACTGCCTCCATCCCTCACCCAACGATGAGCAGCAGCAGCATCACCATTGCCATCGAAGGTAGGGGGTCTACATCATTGGAACACCCCGTAGCTGCATCCCCTCGCGGTTTCCCGCACCACCACTTCTTCGTCATCACTAGAGGCTCCCCCTCCAGCATTTAGCTCCTCCTCCTCATCGTGATCCCTCACATCCCCTATCCTACCAACAGTCGTTCTCCACTCCTCTTCCTTCTCCTTTCGTTCATCCTCCCTCACAGCTCGGAACACTTCAGTCATGACAGACGGTAGGATTGTCTGCATGACTTGGTGATCCTCCTCCACCACTGCCTCCTTTATCGAGGCTCTCAAGTTAGCACTCTCATCCACCCCCTCCGGGTGATGAAGATCAGGCTCAGCAGGAGCCGTCTCTGTAGCCTTGGTCCTGTTCCTAGCGATACGTGGCCTACCACGAACACCACGTGTTCCACCACGAGAAGCCTTAGATGATCTTCCACCCGCCATCCTCTAATCACTATAAGATTCAAACACCAACATGATCATTCAAGGTAATAGCTCAGTTAATGTTAAGTATAGTAAGTCCTAATTACAGTGGCCAGTTATGATTAGCCACTTACTTACTCTTCGTCCCCCTAGCATTTCCTATCCTGACTACATTAGTATTCAATCTACTAAGAGCACATAAATCAAATAGCATGGCACATAGCTACTCTGGATGACATCCCTCCATGCGGTCCCATTTTCAGTTTAAGTTTAGGTTTTTGAAAATATTTACCATTTCTCTTAAACTTTGGCTCTGATACCAACTTGTAAGGCCCTGTTCCCGGAGACCTCACAGTTGGTCAGTCATAGCATAATTAAATAAAAACATTACATAATTCTTAAAACAATGTGGTGGAATAACATCGAAAACCATTCACCTCATTAATAAACACTGTTGTCAAGCAATACATTTGTGTTTGTTATCAGCTTACAAAAGATCAGTTTAATTACATTACAAACACAATATTATTAAGAGTGAACGGGATGCCAGTCTAGCCCGGACGAGTAGCCTCCCCGAGTGCCATTCTCAGCAAATTACCTGCCAAACTGAAAATGCATAAAATCAGCGTTGCTGAGTGAGTTCTAGTTTTAAAATAGTGAAAATACTTTATGATTTTGTATAGGAAAGTACTCTTAAAAATACTGCTTACTCCTTTGTATGTGACCATACGTCATACATACATTCAAATATCATTATCAACATTAATATCTTTCTTCACCATTTCCATGGTCGTTCACTGAACCTTTACTTTTAATCTTTCACTTCGATATGGACCAAAGCGCTATACCCCCTATATATGCGCATAAACCTGGTACTGGGCCTGAGGTCTAATAATAGACCCCATGTGGTGCACAAAGCTACTCTAGTACCGGGGCAACGACAATGGTCCCCTCAATCTCAACGATTGACCCTGTGTGCATCCCACGGGTTAGCTAAAACGCACACAGTTAAGCTAACAAACCTAGTGGTTGTGAACCTCCTGTGAATTTGCTTGCAAGACTTTCTTACGTTCTTATGTTCCACTTTCATTAATCTTTTCACTTCTTAAAGATAATACTTTACGAATAAGAGTAAAATCACACCACGTAAAGTCACATAATAATATAATAGGGAACACAAGAACAGCCCGACACATCAATAAAATAAGCAAATATAACCCAAGACAAAACAGGGTCAAACCCTAAAAATTCTGATTCTTCCAAAATTCCAGAAATTTTCTAAGTGTTTAGGCGCATGGGCACTATGCAGGCGCATGAGCCCTGCTTAGGTGCATTACACTATTCAGGCGCATGAACTTCTACACTTAGGCATTTAGCTTACATCCAGGGCGCATGAACTGTTCAGGCGCATGAACTGTTCAGGCGCATGGACTAGCACTTGGCGTCTGAATAAAGGGTTAGGCGCATGACACTATGTAGGCGCATGAACCTATACTTCGTCATTTCAGGCAAAACTTCGGGCGCCTAGGCACTATTGGGGCGCATGAACCCCCACTTAGGATTTTCTAAGGCAAATTCCAGGAGCATGGGCCCTGTTTGGGTGCATGACCACCTGTTGTGCATTTTTCCCGAATCAGAATCATCCCAGACCTGTATTTGTACTGTTCTAAGCATAAACTTAGCATTCTAGCAGCCATACCACATAACAAGCATAGAACATAAGCTATACATACATAAAACATACGGGTAAACATAAATCAGTTGTAAAATATTTTAATCATGCATTTTCAGCCCCAAAACAGTTTAAAAAACATAGAAACCGGGGTCTAGAACTCACCTAGTGTAGCAAACAAGCAAACTCCTCAGAACCTGCTTGTACACGAGTTTCAAACACCTAAAACAAGCACAAACAAGCCACCAAAACACCAAAAACACTTAATAATCGGTTGCTAAGGGTGAAAACCAAAAAGAAACCGAGCCAATTAACATGTAAACACACAAACCTTGAAGATTTCAGCACTATTTCTTCTTGGAACCGTGAGAGCAGGGTCAGCAGCTTCTCTTTTTCTTTTGTCGATAACCAGCAGCAAAAGGGGCAGGGCATGGGCGGCCATGCCCCTTTAAAAGTAACTTTTTGACTTTTTGTGTACTTGTACACAAAAACCCCTCATCTTTACCTTCTTTTTTTTTCTCCAAAAATACTTTCTTTTCTTTTATTTAGACAAGTTTTCGGGTGTTTACAATTGATTCCTCTTATGCTTGATTGATTAGTTTGTGCTTTTCGGTTAGAGTATAGGCTTTTTGATTCATTACTGCGTTTCTGGTTGTTGGTGGTTGTTACTAGACGTAGAACACCATAGTAATAAAGTAAGATAATTGATCTAAAACAAGAATTTGACTTAATCTGATACCAAGAGGTAGGATTATAGAGTACTTTTGGTTAATTGGTTTTAGGCTTTAATTGCATGAGAGTAATTAACCCTAATAGTCTGTTATTTATTGTTAATCTAATTAGTATTTGGTAATATTAAGTTGTTCCTTGCATCCATTATATTCCTGAGTGCATTGTGAGTTGTGTGGTTGAGAGAGATAAAAATTTCTTAGAACATATGAATATTTTATTTGGTCAGTGAGACCGAGAGGAGAATTAACCTATAAGCGGTAAGCTTTATATATTTAATTAGATCCTATGAGGTATTGTTAGTGACACTAAGAGGAGATCTAGCATACCCGTTTAGTGTTTATTTGATGAACTCTTAGAACCGGTCACTAGTTAGATAACCATAACCCGAGAAATTAGGATTACCAATAGGATTCATTGTCTAGATAGTTGCCTTTCTAAATCTTGAAGTTTGTCGTAAGTTCTTCCGCCAAGTATTCCTCGTAATTAGAATTTGCGCCTTTCTAAATCTTTAGGTTTGCATATTAATTTCAATTTCTAAAAATAGTTAGGAGTCGATAGAGGTTTATTATTGAAGCCGCCAAACATGTCTCTAGTGTTCAATATTCGGACTTAGGAAGCTATACTAAACACAATCGATACCCTTGCCGATTGTGTAAAGTTTACTTAGTGATTCCATTATTAAAATCTGAACTTGTATTTGTTGGGTTTTGAACAAGTTTATTAGGGTCATTTTATCCATATAAAATGAAAAACGGAACGGAATTCGGATTAAAACTTGTTACACTTAATATATATAAACCATTTTATATATCTGTTAAAACCCGTAATGGATCGATATATTAAAACCATGCTCAAACAACCATAGGGTGTTTGAAGACTACCTCTCGTATGGGTTTGCGGAAGAAATCGATGAATGAATGGCAGCTTCCAAAGAAGGACGCCTCAATCAAGTCTACCCTCAAGCCTCTAACAAACAACCGGTTGCTAGGATTTTTCACACTTGAACGAATCTCTGTTCTTGTTTTTATTTTCGACCGATCGAGAGAAAACAGAAAACAGACGTGCACCTTTTGAGTGTGTTGTAAGTTATCAGAGAGAGTGGTTGATTGCATCATATATTGCATGTTCTATGAAATTGAAATTTCAGACGAGGAGAGAGAGAAAAGTGGTTGTCCCATCCGCATTTCTCAAACATTCACCCGCATTAGCAAATGCGGATGAATGGTCTCCTTCCGCATTTGTAAATGCGGATGAAGAAATTCCATCCGCATTCCCAAATGTAAATCCGTATTGTTAATGTGGATAAAAAATTCCATCAGCATTTCCACAAATGCACATCCGCATTAGTAAATGCGGACGAACAGTTTCCATCAGCATTTCCACAAATGCACATCTGCATTAGTAAATGCAGACGAACAGTTTCCATCAGCATTTCCACAAATGCACATTCGCATTAGTAATGCAGATGAGGAACCTTCATCCGCATTAGTTAATGCGGATGAGTAATCTTCATCCGCATTTCCTCAAAAGCACATCCGATTTAGTAATGCGGATGAGTAATTAAGAATGCTGACAAAAGACTATATTGTTGTTCAACCATTTGAATAACATATAGAATACTCTCTCTAAAATAAATTATTCATATAATTTATTTACAACACAAGTGCAAATATTTAAAACCCAATTTCTAAATACTTTAAGTGTTAATATTTATTTGTATGATCATATCAGAAATAAATATTGTAGGTGTTTGTCTAGCTGTTATTAGGTATGACCCAACTTGGATCATAACGTACTAGCCATATCAATTGCAATCTGTGTCTTGGGCAGACCGTTTCAACAATCTCCCCACTGCACAAGATACATAGAGAATTGATGCAAGTAGCAAATACCGCCTAACAATGGTTTACTACCCCTAATACACATGACGAAGTGCCATTCAATAACATCATCTTCTTCAAGTCCCTTACTTGAAAATGATTTAGGTGAATCTATCATTATCCTTTTGTTCAGATGTCATGTTAAATCTAGAGACACAGAATGATCATTCCCTATTGATTTAACTTTATCAGGCCTTAGACATCTTACTCTCAACGAATAAGAGGAAACAAATTCCATCTTGACAACATACGTTTCTCACAATCACCTTGTATCACACCTGAAACTAGCCTTGTGTACTGTCCATATTTCAGAACAGCGAAGAGAACTAGGTCAAAGTATAATATTTGGTGAATATCAAAACCAATATGTATCTCGGGTCGGAGGATACTATGATATTCGCTTTACTCAAATTTACTTATGATCAATTTCATAACTCCATGCAGTAACATTTGAGAGCGGGTCAGTCTAATATTTGTATCCCACAAATATCTATGAACTTTGGTAGCAACCTTTGGCTCTATATTCATACCTTATGAATATCCACCAATCCAAGTATAATAGTCTACCTTCATATTTGTTCCCACAAATATGACCGACTACGAACATTTTGAATAATAAACATATTATGGATCTAAACATGCTAAAATGAAACATAACTCATAGTATCATAATTATATATATGAGTCAAAATAACAATTGTTCCGTTGTTTAAATACTAAATAGATCAAATCCAATCACTAGAATATCAAAGTCCTAAGGCAAGTATGACTCTCATGCTTTGTCCTTTCAAGGAGCTTCCTGAGTGGATCCGCAATATTTGATTGGTGTGAACTTTGCGATACATATCTTTCCTTTTCAATTCATCCCTTATGTAGTTGAATCTCCGGTCAATGTGCCTTGTCTTTGATGTGCACGGGGTCCTTGATTTGAGCAATCACACCCTCGTTGTCACAAAAGATCTCTAAGGGATCTTGAATGGTAGAGACTACCCCAGATCAGCAATGAATTTTTTTTAACCATGCAGCTTCTTGTGCTGCTAATGAAGCAACGTGTATTCCGATTCTGTAGTGGACAATGCTACCACATCCGCTTTGAACTCTTCCAGGACACTGCCCTCCATTCATAATGAAGACATACCCCGATTGTGATCGAATCATCTCGATCAGTTTGGAAACTCGCATCCGTGTAACCCTTTACAATGAGTTCCTCTTCACCAGATCCGTATATTAGAAACATATCCTTAGTCCTCCTAAGGTATTTCAATATCTCTTAACAACCATCCAAGGCTATTTTCTGGATTCTGCTGATATGTACTCGTCATGCTTAAAGCGCATAACACGTCCGGTTTAGTGCATATCATTGCATACATGATGGATCCCATAGCAGATGCATAGGGGACTTCCTTCATCATTTCTTGCTCATCCTTTGAGCTTGGACATTGAGATGCACTCAATATTATCCCTCTTTGAATAGGTACCAGACCTTTCTTAGAGTTCTCCATCTTGAACCTTTTCAATATTTTATCAATGTATGCACTTTGGTTTAAACCTATCACAACCGCCTTGATCTATCCTATAGATCTTTATTCCCGAAATGTAGGCAGCTTCACCAAGATCTTTGATGGAAAAAACACTTCCAAGCAGGTTTTAACACCTTCCATGGTGGGAATGTCATTTCCAAACAGTAGGAATATCATCAACATACAATACAAGAATGTGATGATGCTCCAACTAGCCTTCTTATACACACAAGTTCATCAACGTTCTTGATGAATCCAAATTCTTTATCTCTTCATCAAAAAGTTGATTCCAACTTCTCGATGCTTGTTTCAATCCATAGATTGATTTCTTTAACTTGCATACTTTATTAGGATGTTGTGGATCGACAAAACCATCAGGCTGAACCATATAGACATTCTCTCAAGATGTCCATTAAGGAAATCAGTTTTGGCATCCATTTTCCAAATCTCATAGTCATAATATGTAGCTATGGCAAATAATATCCTAATTGACTTTAGCATTGTCACAGGCGAGAAGGTCTCATCATAATCAACCCTTTGAGTTGAGTGAAACCTTTTGCTATAAGTATTGCTTTATAAGTATCCAAGTTTCCATGCATATCAGTTTCTTCTTGAAAACCGATTTACATCCAACCTATTTGGAGTTAAGCGGTAGCACAACCAATTCCCATACTTGGTTGTCATACATGGATTGCATCTCTAGTCCATGGCTTCAAGCCACTTGTCACAATCGGAATTGGACATTGCATCATGGTACGTATAGTTGTTCATCCGAGTCAACTACAAGCACCATTCAAGAAAAATCCATATCTTTTGGGTGGATAGCTAGTTCTACCAGATATACGAACATTTTGTGTGTATTGATCAACCACTTGATCATTATCAACGACCTCTTATTGATTGCTAATATCAACCAAATGTGTATCGGCTTGTGTTTCTCGATCCTCATCAAGTTCATTGTTCTATTGGTAGTTCCTTCCATAAGGACTTAGTTTCCAAGAACTCAGCCTTTCGAGCAATAAATACATTTTGCTTTGTTGGATTGAGAAGTAATATCCCATGGAGTCATTGGGATCTCTACAAAGATACACTAGTGGATCGGCTTTCTAACTTTTTAGGGTGTTTTGCTTAACATAAGCTTCACAACCCCATACTTTTAATATGATAATGATGGAACTCTTCCATGCCATATTTCAAAAGGTGTCTTATCCGCTTTCTTGGTTGGGGCCATATCAGAATACGAGCCACTGGGAGCAATGCGAAACCCCAAAAATGAAAGAGCCAGTGTCACACCCCGAAAAGCGCACCGGAAGGGCACCGTGTGACAGAGATAACGGAAGTTGGATTATTTCCAACAATTATTAAGCAAACAAATCATGGATACCAAGTTAAATATTATTATAGAATGTTATTACATTGATCCAAAAAGTAGTCTTAACTTGAAAACTAAAATAGTAATAACATAATATTGTTTTTAAACATTAACAAGAGTTTTTGATTGGCAGCGGAATTGGGTCCCAAAAGTGGTATCCAAACTTGATAAGTTTGCCGTTAAAACCTTTTCATTCCCATGCATGCCTAATCGCCTGAAAAACATACCCAAAAGTTTATTAGCAAAAAGCTGGGAGTTCACAGGTTTATATAAAAAGGTTATCATAAGTTCCTATATAAAAAGATATGATTATCTCGGAATCAACCATGGATCGTCAAGGACTAGCTGGTCCACTGACTATGATCGCAACCAAGAGCCCCATAATCAAACCAAGACACAAAGTCCCTCAAAATCTTTCAACATATATTCCCTTTGTACCAGACCGGTAAAACCAATCCTGAGGGGCGGTTGTCAAACCCATAGATCTACCAATATATCATGTGGCCCTCCAAGGGTTAATGATTATGTAAGAGGGCCATCATGCGCAAATAATAAAAACAACTCAAGGCAATCATAAAGATCAAGCAGTTATTTCATAATTAAATCATATCACAAATAAAACGTTATAACATGTTTTTCCTCCAAAATAGTTAAATAAAACTTATTTAAAAATAGGGGCTGTGAAAACTCACCATAAAATGTGACAGAGTGATGATCTAGCAAAAATCGAGTCCGAAAATAAATGACCAATTAACGCCCTAAACACAGGGATCTATTAATTATTGAGTAATAAGTCTATACGTAAGTTGTTTACCCAACTCACTAGACTTGTCTGAAATCTGTTTTTTTTAAAAAAGTCCCGTTGGTGACTTTTGGTTTGTTTAATAATTTGTATTATATGTGATAAATATTATTTATTAAATAAATCAATTAACCCTTAACTAACAACCCATAACACACACAAGATGACAGATGAAAGTATACAAAAATATAACGTAAAATTTACTACGTTATGTACTATACAAACAAACAAACAAACAAATAAATAAATAAATGTATAAATGAATAAATAAACAATTATTAATTCATAATAATATTTAATTTAGGATTAATATCATATTCTTGCTTTAGTTAAAAAATCTATTTCGTATATTATTACTTTATAACTACTACTTATTTAACACATGCCAACTTTATTCATCTTTTAACAAATAATAACATTTTCAGTAGTAAAATATATATAAATCTATTTAGATAAATTTTATTATAAAAGTATGTTCTATTATGTTTGACCCATATTTCACCCAATATGGTAATTTTTGACCCGAAACTGCACGGTTTTACACGCATAAAGCGTACATCAACCCATATATATCTTGTGACCATTTTAAATGTTTAAAAATGGCTCTTTATACAAAAAAATAGTCCATTAGTTTTAACCCGAAATTGTCGGTTTCGGCTTTTTCGCGCGTATAAAGTCATCACCGAAGACCTTGCTTGTTATGGGTTGTTATATACTTAAAACATAAGTTTTTAACTTAAAACAAAAAATATATTTTCTGTCCAAAACGGACTTGTACATAATTACTTTTTTAACCCGAAAAACGCCGTTTTTAAACGTAAAACGTTTACGAGATAAACCCAATCATAAGAATTTATTTTCAGTAATATTACTAAATTTTAACTTATATTTTATATGTTTTAAACTTATTATTTCAGATTTTACAAAGATACTTGCCTTGTTAGCTATCAACTTTTATGACATGACCACTAGTGGTCATGTTCCATATATACTTGAGTACCTTAAATTCTAATTTGCTATTATCTTTCTTAAAATCAATGTGAATAAAAACACCAAAATCTCCAGATCATGATCACCATATACATGGATCATTTCAATCATCTCTAAACTTATGAGCGAAGAACAAATCAAGAACAAAATGTAAACATACATACAACATATACATGATTTTATACATACATATATAATCCATATCATATATTTATCTTATGTTCTTAGTTTTCATTTCTACAAAACATACTTAAAAATCAAAAAGATTTCAGATCATGATAACCATTATCATGGATCATCTCAATCCTTTATGAAATCAGAGCAGATGGGTTCAAGAACATCATTCTTACATACAATCATTTGTTACCCATTTTCATAATTTGATAGACTCCTGTTGGAGAGGATTTCTTATGAGTTCATAACTCCAAAAACAAGTTTGATCATCTTGCATGCAAGTGAAAATCAACAAAATGTTAAAAGATCATCAAAAAACCAAAATCATCACACACACACACACTTACGGCACAACACAACACTCAACACACACACACCACATAGTTTAACAAAACATTTTCTTGATTAAAACCTTTGTTGGAACCTTGGATTTCAAGAAAAGCTAGTTTTTGGTAAACAAAACTGCAACATCATCCAAAAGTCATGTTGCATGAAATAAAAGTTAAAGGTTCATACCTGAGATGAACAAATTTTGAAGATCAAGAATGATTTCCTGAAGATTTCTTCTCCTTTGATACTCAGTTCGAAACAATCAGTTATTTTTTTTAACCCGAAATTATCGGTTTTCGGCTTTTTCGCGCGTATAAAGTCATCACCGAAGACCTTGCTTGTTATGGGTTTGTTATATACTTAAAAACATAAGTTTTTAACTTAAAACAAAATATTATTTTCTGTCCAAAACCGGACTTGTACATAATTACTTGTTTTAAACCCGAAAACACCGTTTAACGCGTTTTTAAACGTAAAACGTTTACGAGATTAAACCCAATCATTAAGACTTTTATTTTCAGTAATATTACTAAATTTTAACTTATATTTTATATGTTTTAAACTTATTATTCCAGATTTTACAAAGATACTTGCCTTGTTAGCTATCAACTTTTATGACATGACACTAGTGGTCATGTCCCATCTATACTTGAGTACTTTAATTCTAATTTGCTTTTATATTTTCTTAAAATCAAATATGAATAAAAACATCAAAATCTCCAGATCATGATCACCATATACATGGATCATTTCAATCATCTCTAAACTTATGAGTGAAGAACACAATCAAGAACAAAAGTGTAAACCATACATACATACATATACATGATTTTATACATACATATTAAGCCATATCATATATTTTATCTTATGTTCTTAGTTTTCATTTCAACAAAACATACTTAAAATCAAAAGATTTCAGATCATGATCACCATTATTCATGGATCATCTCAATCCTTTATGAAATCAAGAGCAAGATGGGTTTCAAGAACATCATTCTTTACATACAATCATGTATTACCCATTTTCATCATTGATAGACTCCTTTTGGAGATGGATTTCTTATGATGTTCATAACCCCAAAACAAAGTTTGATCATCTTGCATGCAAGTGAAAATCAACAAAATGTTAAAAGATCATTAAAACATAAAATCATCACACACACACACACACTTACGACACATACACACGCCACACACACACACATGGTTTGACAACACATTTTCTTCTAAAACCTTTGTGGAATCTTGGATTTCAAGAAAGCTAGTTTTTGGTAAACAAAACTTGCAACAATCATCCAAAAAGTCATGTTGCATGAAATAAAAAGTAAAGGTTCATACCTAAGATGAACAAATTTTGAAGATTCAAGAATGATTTCCTTGAAGATTTCTTCTCCTTGAGTTGGATTTATGCAATTTTGCACCATGTTCATAAGGGATCCTTGAAATGATGAAATCAAAGCTTGAAACAAACTTTGGATGATCAAAAATGAAAGAAATGAGGGCTGTTCTTGGTGGTTCCAGCCTTGACTTTTAGAGAGAAGGACGAGAAAAGTGTGTAGGTGATTCTAGTGAGAGAAAGGTGAGGTTGAGTGTGTGTAAAAAGATGGAGTGTGAAGTTGTTTATATAGAAATGATTAAGTATGGTTAAGTAAGTTATCATGTGATATATTGATGATATGACTGGTGGATCTCCAAGTGAGATGCCACCGGTGTAAGGCGGGTGTCGGCCTCATTAAATTTTCTGTAAAAATCTTAAACGTTAGGGTTTTACACGAAAATTTTATATACATGAGGAGATGCAGCCATCCAGGATGGATATCGGTGACATCCGACGACACGGAGCCATCGGAGGAATCTTCCCGATATCCCAGGAGAGGAGCCGGACCGCTCTCATTCACCGCACGTCACTGCACCTACACATTCGCCTATCCCGCCTATCGGGAACAAGGGGCGCGCGAGTCATCACCCGGCCGCACAAGAGTACTCGACCTGGAACTTCTATTTCTTTCAGGATGCCGCCTCCTCCACCTCCTCTACGACAGCTCCAGCACCGGCGCCTCTGATGATGGAGACCGCCCAGGCGCCAACCACAAGACGAGTTCTGGATACCTCCTAGGCGTAGCTTGTACGACGACCCGAGTGTCTTAGCTGGAGTCCCCTACTCACAGTCCAGCCACGAGCTAGCGATTTTGGTCCTTCTGACCCTACACTGAGCGATATCCTTAGGACCATCCAGTGTCATAAGTGACCCTACAGCATGCCACACGGACCTCACAGTCCGCCCAGTTACAGGCATTGATGGCGTCCCAGGTGGTGTCCAACGCTTGGAATAAGGAACAGAAGAAAAAGGGGTCGGGCTGGTTTGTGGTGGTTGAAGAAGAAATGGCAGTAATGATGGGATGATACTTGATTATTTGGAAGATACTACTATTTTAAGAAAACTATTTATCTATTTCAGACACTATGATTTTTATTTAGGGGTGATGGCACCTTCCACTTGTGATACCATGAGACTATTAACATTTTGCTTGTTGGTTACTACAATTATCTATGCATGATTTCTTTTATGATATTACCTTATCTATTGCAGGTTGTCTAATGGAATGTATAATAGTATATCTAGGGAACTAATTTGATTGCCCCTTAAATGTTAATTAACTTTATAAATTGGAATGAAACTATGTATGACTTATAATGTATTTTGGGAACCCTCATGTGTTTGGTGAAGCGACCTTTAGGAGTCGAATCGATGTAGCGAGATACTTGAAACAAATCTTATAAGACACTAATGAGTTTATCTATGTTGACACCAGAATGCCGCCTATACGTGGAATGCGTGGGGGAAGGAATAGGGGTGTTGGGCGCATCGGGAACCAGGGTGGAAATCGACCACCTACTCCACCAAGGACCACCCATGAAAGAAATGCCAATGATGAAAAGGATCGCCAATCTGGTGGCCCAGCAAATCGCCAATGCTATCCCCACCATCATAGCTCAAATAAACGTAGACCGGGAAAATTCAACCGGAAATGAAGGACCTGGAAACAATGAAGGTAACACCGAGGATGCTAAGGAAATAGAACCGGGTTGTTCTTACAAAACTTTTATGGCATGCAAACCAAAACATTCTACGGAACCAAGGGTACGATTGATATTATATCAGGTTAGACGAGATCGAGGCCGTACTCGATATCAGCAAGTGCAAAACTGAGCACCTGGTCAGGTTCGCCTCCCAATCTCTGAAAAGGCCAGCCATGGAGTGGTGGAAGACCGTCATTCTGCCACGAGGCAGAAATGCTACCGGCTGCATGAAATGGTCGGAGTTTAGAGAATTGATGACCAGGAAGTACTGGCCAATAAATCAACTGGAGAAGCTAGAAGCTGAATTTCTGAGCTTGGGAATGAAAGGCTCAAATTACACTGAATACATCAATCGGTTCTCAGCTCTGTCCAGACTAGTGCCCCACTTGGTGACACCTGAATCAAAAGGTGTAGCCGTTTTATCTGGAGACTGCATCCCAGAGTTCAGGGCATGGTCCGATCTACCAGGCCTACAACCCTCCAAGCGGCAGTTGATCTTGCCGGTAGCTTGACGGACGACTTGATTAGGGTTGGTTGGACGGAACAGGGAAGACTGAGGACAAGAAGAAGGTGACGGGCAAGAAGAGAAAGTGGTTTGATGCTAAAAGGTCCATTGGAAATAGCGGTAACTCAAGCAGGAGGGCTGGCGAAGGGACAAGACATGATGATCAGGGGGCAAGAGCCCAAAACTATACTTAGGTACAAGCCCTTTCTGTAGCAAGTGCAAACTACACACCAAGGAGAATGCAACCCGATGCTTGCTTCAGGTGCAAGCGAACCGGTCACCTGATTAAAGATTATACGTATGAGCCCGGGAAGCAATATTACGAGTGCGGGGTGTGACAGATTGGTATCAGAATTGGTAAGCCTATCCATGATATAGCGAACTAGAAAATATATATATATGTATATATATATATATATATATATATATATATATATATATATATATATATATATATATTTTGAAAATCTAGACTATAACCAAAATGTTTTAAGTAAACGTTTTCATTCCCAAGTGTTCTGTGTCATGCATGCCTGTAGTTAGAATGAATTAAGTATAGATGCCTGTAGTTAGAAAATTTATAATGCTTTTAAGTTAATAATGTTTTTAGTGCACATTAAATGAATTAAGTATAGATGCCTGTGTCATGCATGCCTCTAGTAAATGTTTTTAAGTTAATAATGCTTTTGTTTATGTGCACATTAAAATGAATTAAGTATAGATGCCTGTAGTTAGAAAATTTAGTACGGATATTCTTGTGTTACAGATGCCTTCTCGGACCCCGTTCATCCTGATCCATGACTCCGATACTGACTACGAGGATCCCATGTTTTCTCTTCCCCCTATCGCACCCTTAGAGATTTACCACTACCCGTTTGCACCGAGATGGGAGCCGACCTCCTAGTATGGGAATGGTTGGATTTGGGAATCTGATGATGAGAGTCCTCCTGCTGTTGGGGAGCCTAGTCAGGCAGCACCTGTTAATGATGAGCTGTTCCTGACATTCCTGATCATGTTCCTTAGGTTCGCTTTGTCAACTCAAGAAAGAAGAAGAGGGTGTCGAAGATAGTTACCAATGAGACTACTAGTGAGGTACCTGAGGAGACTGATCCCAAGAGGGCAAGAGTACGGGATGGGTAGTGGGATTGGTTGACTGGACGAATACAGGAGTGGGCTCATGAGGGTGGTATACCCTTAACGTTTGAGGTTGGTGAGTCGTCCTCAGTCCGTCGTGACCTACCACTGATCGATGAGCTTGTACATTGCACCCTAGCTACTCTGGTTACTCGATGCATTCACTATGAGCACCATATTTCATCCTTACAGGGTAAGGCAGGAGTGATGAGCGAGATGTTGCAGGCGATGGATGGAAGGATGATGACATTAGAGGAGGAGAAGGTGATTGAGAACGACATCCTAAACCAGCTACATTTCAGGATTTGTGATTTAGAGATGGGACTGTCAGAGACAAAGAAGAAGCTGGAGGTGGCGGAACTAAAGGTGGAGGCTGCAGAGGCTGGATTGGTAGCAGCATAGCAACAGGTGACTTCTCTTGAGGAGCAAGTGGATGCAGCATTAGGGTTGGCAACGGTTTGCATGATGATGGCTTCGGTGGTGGTGCGTGCTGATGTGATGACACAATTCTCTCGTTAGATTTGTAGGGTCTTTCTTATGTTAGTATTTGGAATATTGAAACAACTATTTTGTAATAATGTTGATGCTACTGTAACATCTATTTTGGGTTGTTTCTGGACATGTATTCTGAACTAATTATCTCTCTCATTAATCCATTTTGATGATTTTAATGAATGATGGGATTATCAAAATGTTCTAATTGTATACCTATTATTATTATGCATTTTGATATTATTTTGTGTATGTCGTTTATTCTCTTTTGTTTAATCCATAACAGAAGTTAATTCATGGCACCTAACAGGTGAAACACCGTTGGTGCTAGAGGTACTGGTTTACCTACCACTGCTAAAGAGTTAGCACAATTGATATCCCAACATGTCAACTCTTCCCTCGAGCAACATGACGTAAATGCTGGGCGTGGTAGAGGACGTGGCACCATGGGTGGTTCCAGTGGAGGCACTTCTGTTGGAAATCTCTCTGGGAGTCAAGCTCAGGGTTGTACCTACAAGACATTCCAGGCTTGTAATCCATGAATCGTTTTAGAAGCTGAAGGTCCTCTTGATATTATTAGATGGATAGAGAAGATGGAATCTATGATGGCAATCAGCAACTGTTCTGCTGATCAACGGGTAAAGTATGCCACATGTTCATTCCAAGATGAAGCACTGAGTTGGTGGAATTCACAAGTTCAGAACCTAGGAGAGGAAGCTGCTTTTGGTCTCTCTTGGAATCAATTAAAGGAAATGTTGCTTAAGGAGTACTGTCCTCGCAATGAGCTCCAAAAGATCGAGACTAAATTTTGGAACTCTTACTATGGAAGGTGTGGAAGTTAGAGCCTATACTTCCAGGTTTAATGATCTGGCAAGACTCATACCCCGAATGGTGACTCCAAACTACATTAGGATTGAGAGATATATTTGGGGATTGGCACCCCAGATCAGAGGCATGGTTACAACATCAACCCTACCATAATGCAGAGCGCAGTGGCACTAGCAAATTCATTGACTGATGATGCTAATCGGAGAGGTGTGCTGGTTAAGAATGAGGATACTGGTAAGAAGCCCATGGAGAATGAAAGGAAGGTTATGGAGTCTGATAAGAGGTCTATGGAGAATAAGAGGAAGTGGACAGGAAATTTCAAGAACAGAGCCAAAAATCAGAAGAATCAAAGGGTTGGATCAGGAAAGATGTATGCTACTAACTTGCCGGATGCAAGGAGGCAAGCTGGTGTACAGCCGAGGTGTAGAAAGTGTAATCTTCATCATGGTGGAAACTGCAATGTGAATGTGTGTTCGAGGTGTAACAAGTATGGGCACCAAGCCCAGACTTGTCGAGTAAGGTTGATGGAGAAGCCTGAGAGAACTGGGCGAAGATGTTATGAATGTGGTGTTGAAGGTCACTACAAGAGGGATTGCCCTAAACTGAAGGGATCAAGCGCAACGGGTAGGGCATTTGAGATGAATGCCAAGTAGGCAAGGCAGGAACCGTCCATCATTACTGGTACGTTCCTTTGTCAACAATCATTTCGCGTCTATATTATTTGATATTGGAGCCGATATGAGTTTTGTGTCAAAGAACTTTGAACCATTACTTGGCCTTAGATCTAGTAAATTAGATAATAATATATTATCGAGCTTGCCAATGGAAAGATAACTGAAGCATGTGATGTAGTTAGAGGGTGCACTATGCAATTAGAGGGTCATTCCTTTAACATCGACCTCCTACCTGTTGTGATTGGTAGTTTCGATATTGTCATGGGTATGGATTGGTTGTCAAAGCATCATGCTAAAGTAATATGCTACGAGAAGATTATTCGTCTCCCTATTCCAAACGGTGCAACTTTGACAATCAAGGTGATAAAGGGAAACCTACCCTGAAGATTGTCAATGTAATGAAGGCTTGCAAGTATCTACGTGAAGGGTACCCAGAGTTTCTTGCCAAGGCGATGGGTACTAAGAATGAGGAGCGAAAGACTGAAGACATACTGATAGTGCGAGACTATCCAGATGTCTTTCCTGATGATCTGCCTGGATTACCTCCATCTAGACAGGTTGAATTCCGAATCGATTTGGTACCAGGAGCTGCTCCTATTTCCCGATAACCATGTCGATTAGTGCCTTCGGAGATGCAAGAGTTGTCCAAGCAATTAGAAGAATTGTTGGATAAGGGATTTATAAGACCAAGCTTCTCGCCAAGGGGAGCACCAGTCTTATTTGTAAAGAAGAAAGATGGATCGTTTAGAATGTGCATCGATTACCGAGAGTTGAACAAACTCACTATCAAGAATCGATACCCATTACCAAGAATTGACGATCTGTTTGATCAGCTTCAAGGATCCAGTTTCTATTCGAAGATTGACCTACGATTGGGTTATCATCAATTGTTAATAGCTGAGGAAGATGTCCCAAAAACAGCATTCAGAACACGTTACGGCCATTACGAGTTTTTGGTTATGCCATTTGGTCTGACAAATGCACCTGCTGTGTTCATGGATCTTATGAATAGAGTATGCAAACCTTACTTAGATAAGTTTTTCATAGTATTCATCGATGATATACTAGTCTATTCAAGAACCAAGAAAGATCATGAAAAACATCTGAAGGTCATCTTGGAGACGCTAAGGAGAGAGAAGTTGTATGCAAAGTTCTCGAAATGCGAGTTTTGGATTCGAGAGGTTCATTTTCTTGGACATGTCGTTAATGAGAAAGGCATAAATGTAGATCCGGCGAAGATTGAAGTGATTAAGAACTGGGAGGCACCTAAGTCCCCGACCGAGGTACGTCAGTTTCTTGGATTGGCTGGATATTATCAAAGATTCATTGAAAATTTCTCGAAGATAGCACAACCATTGACACTATTGACTCAAAAAGATAGGATGTACGACTGGACTGATAAGCAAGAGGCAGCTTTTCAGTTACTGAAGCAGAAGTTATGTAGTGCTCCTATTTTATCTCTTCCTGAAGGAACTGAAGGGTTCGCTGTGTACTGTGATGCGTCCCATTTAGATCTTGGTTGTGTGTGATGCAGAAAGATAAGGTCATAGCCTATGCATCTAGACAATTAAAGGTGCATGAGAATAATTACACCACTCATGATTTAGAGTTGGGAGCGGTGGTTTTTGCACTCAAAATTTGGAGGCATTACCTATACGGTACGAAGTGTGTTATTTACACGGACCACAAGAGTCTTCAGCATATCTTCGATCATAAAGAGCTTAAATGAGGCAACGTCGATGGGTAGAATTGCTAAATGATTATGATTGTGAGATCCGCTATCATCTGGGCAAGGCCAACGTTGTGGCCGATGCATTGAGTAGAAAGGAGAATGATAAGCCTAAGCGTGTTCGCGCTTTGGAGCTGACTATCCAGTCAGGTCTTGATACTTAAATTCGAGATGCTCAAGTCGAAGCTCTGAAAGATGAAAATTTGAAGAATGAAAGATTGAAAGGCATGGTCAAGGAGCTAGTGCCTAAAACCAATAATATGATGTACTTCATGGACCGGATCTGGGTTCCACGTTTTGGGAACCTACGTAAATTGATTTTGGATAAGGCTCATAAATCCAAGTATTTGATTCACCCCGGATCCGATAAGATGTACAAGGATTTGAAGGAACATTATTGGTGGCCCAATATGAAGGGTGAAATAGCCACCTATGTGGGCAAGTGTTCGACATGTTCTAGAGTGAAGGTGGAATATCAAAAGCCATCAGGACTTCTTCAACAGCTAGAGATTCCTCAATGGAAATGGGAGCAAATAGCAGTGGACTTTGTCACAAAGTTACCCCGCACATCAGTGGTCACGATGCTATTTGGGTAATAGTCGATAGGTTGACTAAGTCTGCTTATTTCCTACCCATTAAGGAAATGGATCGGATGGAAAAGCTAACTAACATCTACCTTAAGGAGGTGGTATCGTCATGGAGTACCGATCTCGATAATCTCTGACAGAGACAGCCGATTTACCTCGAGGTTTTGGCAATCCTTACATCAAGCATTGGGTACTTGTATAGACATGAGTACTGCCTACCATCCGCAAACAGATGGTCAAAGTGAAAGGACTATTCAAACGTTGGAAGATCTGCTACGAGCTTGTGTGATTGACTTTGGAGGAAATTGGGATACTCATCTATTCTTAGTTGAGTTTTCCTACAATAATAGTTATCACAGTAGTATCAAAGAAGCTCCGTTTGAAGCTTTGTATGGAAGAAAGTGTCGCTCACCGCTTTGTTGGGCAGAAATTGCAGAACAGCAGCTGACTGGACCTGAGATTATCCAAGAAACTATGGACAAGATTATTCAAATCAGAAAGAGGTTGAAGCCGCTGCGAGTCGGCAAAAGAGTTATGCGGATACTCGAAGGAAACCATTGGAATTCCAGGTTGGAGAAAAGTCTATCTAAAGGTCTCGCCTTGGAAAGAAGTTGTGCGGTTTGGAAAGTAAGGAAAGCTTAGCCCTCGATATATCGGACCATTTGAGATTGTGACGCGAGTTGGTCCCGTTGCATATCAACTTAAGTTACCTCATGGGCTTAGTGGGGTACATGATGTGTTCCATGTATCCAATCTAAAGAAGTGTCTTGCTGATGAAGCTTTAGTTATTCGATCCGAAGAAGTTTGTAACGACTTGAAACTGAATTTCATCGAGGAACCGGTCGAAATTATGGACTGGAGAATTCAGAAACTTAGAAGGAGTCGGGTTAAGTTGGTGAAGGTTAGATGGAACTCAAAGTGTGGTCCCGAGTTCACTTGGGAGTGACAGGACCAGATGAAGCGCAAATATCCTCACCTCTTTCCATCTAGATCGGAATCGGGAACTACAACTTAAAATTTCTGGACGAAATTTCCTAAATGAGAGGAGACTGTGACATCTCGTGTTTCCAGGTTAATATTCGTACGTTAATGAAATGTGATAAAATAATTAAATGTATCATAAGACTTAATTCTATGATAATTAAGGTCATTTAAGGTCTAGTAAAGCCCCTCTGTGCATAAATTTTATAATTGGTAATTTTGAGAATTACCGGGTAGCGTAGCGACAAAACTTTTAACGAGCGTTGGTGACAATTTGGTTAATAAAATTGGTCAATATATGTTGATTTTTATGATTTAATATATCTTAAGTGAAAATATTTTTAGTCATGAAAAATAATAATTATTATTATTTACCTTGATTGCGTAAAATTAAGACTTTTTAAAATATTGTCTTGTTGTAACGTATAGTCCGTTGCATACTGTGTTATACCGTGTATATTTCTATTCTTGACTTTTTGTCACTATTATTAAATGTTGTGAACCTTTTAAAAGTCTCAAATTAATACTTTGATTTTATATAAAATTTTCGCGTAAAAACCCGAACATTTAAGATTTTTACAGAAAAATTTAACGAGACCGACACCCGCCTTACACCGGGTGGCATCTCACTTGGAGATCCACCAACCATATCATCAATATAATCACATGATTAACTTACTTTAACCATACTTAATCATTTCTATATAAACAACTTCACACTCCATCTTTTACACACACTCAACCTCACCTTTCTCTCACTAGAAATCACCTACACACTTTTCTCTCCCTTCTCTCTAAAAGTCATGGCTGGAACCACCAAGAACAGCCCTCATTTATTTGATTTTGATCATCCAAAGTTTCTTTCAATCTTTGATTTCTTGATTTCAAGGATCCCTTATGAGCTTGGTGCAAAACATTGCATAAATCCAACTCAAAGGAGAATAAATCTTCAAGAAAATCATTCTTGAATCTTCAAAATTTGTTCATCTTAGGTATGAACCTTTAACTTTTATTTCATGCAACGTGACTTTTGGATGATTGTTGCAAGTTTTGTTTACCAAAAACTAGCTTTTCTTGAAATCCAAGGTTCCAACAAAGGTTTTAATCAAGAAAATGTGTTGTTAAACCATGTGTGTATGTGTGAGTGTGTATGTGCCGTAAGTGTGTGTGTGTGTGATGATTTGTGTTTTGATGATCTTTTAACATTTTGTTGATTTTCACTTGCATGCAAGATGATCAAACTTTGTTTTGGGGTTATGAACATCATAAGAAATTCATCTCCAAAAGGAGTCTATCAAATGATGAAAATGGGTAAATACATGATTGTATGTAAAGAATGATGTTCTTGAACCCATCTTGCTCTTGATTTCATAAAGGATGAGATGATCCATGAATAATGGTGATCATGATCTGAAATCTTTTGATTTTTAAGTATGTTTTGTTGAAAGAAAACTAAGAACATAAGATAAAATATATGATATGGATTATGTATGTATGTATAAAATCATGTATATGTATGTATGTATGGTTTACACTTTTATTCTTGATTTGTTCTTCACTCATAAGTTAAGAGATGATTGAAATGATCATGTATATGGTGATCATGATCTGGAGATTTTGGTATTTTTATTCACATTTGATTTTAAAAAAAAAATAAAAGCAAATTAGAATTGAAGGTACTCAAGTATAGATGGGACATGACCACTAGTGGTCATGTCATAAAAGTTGATAGCTAACAAGACAAGTATCTCTGTAAAATCTGGAATAATAAGTTTAAAACATATAAAATATAAGTTAAAATTTAGTAATATTACTGAAAATAAAAGTCTTAATGATTGGGTTTAATCTCGTAAACGTTTTACGTTTAAAAACGCGTTAAAAACGGTGTTTTCGGGTTTAAAACAAGTAATTATGTACAAGTCCGGTTTTGTATAGAAAATAATATTTTGTTTTAAGTTAAAAAATTATTTTTTTAAGTATATAACAAACCCATAACAAGCAAGGTCTTCGGTGATGACTTTATACGCGCGAAAAAGCCGAAAACCGACAATTTCGGGTTAAAAATAATGGACTGTTTTGAAACTGAGTTTTAACAAATTATTTCAGAATGTTTTTGGTATAAAAGAGCTATTTTTAAACATTTAAAATGGTCACAAGATATATATGGCTTGATGTACGGTTTATGCGTGTAAAACCGTACGGTTTCGGGTCAAAAATTACCATATATGGGTGAAATATGGGTGAAACATAATAGAGCATATTTTTATAAAAATTTTTTTCTAAAAATGATTTATATATATTTTACAACTGAAAATGTTATTATTTGTTAAAAGATTAATAAACGTTGGTATGCGTTAAATAAAGTAGTAGTTATAAAGTAATAATATAAGAAATAAATTTCTTAACTAAAGCAAGAATATGAATATTAATCATAAATTAAATATTATTATAAATTAATAATTATTTATTTATTCATTTATTCATTTATTTATTTGTTTGTTTGTTGTATAGTACATAACGTAGTAAATTTTATGTTATATTTTTGTATACTTTCATCTATCTATCTTGTGTGTGTTATGTGGTTGTTGTTTAAGGGTGAAATGATTTATTTAATAAATAATATTTGTCACATATAATACAAATTATTAAACTAAACCAAAAGTCACCAACGTGTCTTTTTAAAAAAAAAAACAGATTTCAAGACAAGTCTAGTGAGTTGGGTAAACAACTTGCGTATAGACTTATTACTCAACAATTAATAGATCCCTTGTGTTTAGGGCGTTAATTGGTCGTTTATTTCCGGGCACGATTTTTGCTAGATCGTCACTCTGCCACATTTGAATGTGAGTTTTCACAGCCCCTATTTTTAATAACGTTTTATTTAACTATTTTGGGGGGAAAACATGCTATAACGTTTTATTTGTGATATGATTTAATTATGGAATAACTGCGTGATCTTTATGATGGCCTTGAGTTATTTTATTATTTGCGCATGATTGTCCTCTTACATAATCATTAACCCTTGGAGGGTCACAGGATATATTGGTAGATCTATTAGGTTTGACAACCGCCCCCCAGGATCGGTTTTACAGGTCTGGTACAGAGGGAATATATGTTGAAAGGATTTTGAGGGACTTGGTGTCTTGGTTTAATTATGGGGCTCTTGGTTGCGATCATAGTCAGTGGACCTAGCTAGTCCTTGACGATCTAGGGGTTGATTCCGAGATAACCATATCTTTTTATATAGGAACTTATGATAACCTTTTATATAAACCTGTGAACTCACCAGCTTTTTGCTGATAAACTTTTGGGTATGTTTTTCAGGCGATTAGGCATGCATGGGAATGAAAAGGGTTTTAACGGCAAACTTATCAAGTTTGGATACCACTTTTGGGACCCAATTTCCGCTGCCAATCAAAAACTCTTATTAATGTTTAAAAACAATATTGTGTTCTTACTATTTTAGTTTTCAAGTTAAGACTACTTTTTGGACCAATGTAATAACATTCTATAATAATAGTTAACTTTGGTATCCATGATTTGTTTGCTTAATAATTGTTGGAAATAATCCAACTTCCGTTATCTCCGTCACACGCGTGCCCTTCCGGTGGGCTTTTCGGGGTGTGACAGAAGTGGTTATTTGAGTAAAAAGTTTCATTTTTAAACTAACCCGTTAAGACCCGTTTTTACCCAAACCGAACATTCTAACCCACTTTCTTTCAACCTTCCACCAAAATATCACTTTGAGGTCTTCTAACTTACTGAAATATCATGGATTTATTGGTCTTAGGCTTGTTACACTATTTTTAAAATTTTATCCAAAAAATCTCCCAGTTTAGGCTTATTATTGTTAGATAAATTCGTAGAAATTACATATTAATCCAAAAATTCACCAAATTCGGTTTTTAGCACTAAAATTATTTTTTTTGGCCCTGGAGATTTTAAAACTTGCAACTTATTAAGTTTTAGCCATTTTGAGAATTTCACCACCTTTCAGGTCCTTAAAATACACCCATTAAGTCCATAATGCCCCATCTTTGTACATAATCCACATCTACCATGAATTTTATAAGGTTAAAATCATCAAACTACTGGAACAAAGCATAATGTCACGGTTTTTATAACAACCACCATAGTTGCCTTTTAGAGGGTGTTTTACATCGTTTGCACATGTGTAATCATCATGGTTGTGCTCAAACATCATTAAACCTTTTGTAACGTTAAACCCAGATTATTATGATGTTAATAAACTATTTTGGAGAAGATTATGATCTTGATTAGAAGCCCTTAAAACGTTATACTTGAGGTTATAGGTTGAAATTAAGAAATCATTAAACCACCCACACACCACCAATTCGGCCGCCCCCCTCTCCCCCACTCACCATTCCCCCTCAAACCTCACAAAACCACTTCAACACTCCATCCCCTTCCCCATACATGCAACCCAACTCCCAACCTCTTCTCCCTCACTCTCTCTCACGAAAATTCAACCAAGAACTCTCAACATTTCTGCAACTTTTCTTCATTTCCAGCCAAGATCGAGCTCCCCCTTCAAGCACAACATAGATTATTACAAGCTCAAGCTAGGAGGTGACTAACAGGTTGAGTTTCTTGCAAGTTCTTGCAAAATCCAGGAAGTTTCAGCTCAAGTTCGTGATTCTACAGCCCTCATACTCCTCAAATCATTCCAAAATCATGAAACACCTTGAGTGTAAGCATCAATATACCCGAACAAAGCTATTTCTTGAGTTTTCTTTACTTTTCTACCATGAAATCTCACCTTTCTTGTTCATAACAAAAACTTGCGGCCATATCACTGTTTTTGTAAGACTCACGACTTCAAAAAAGGTATATTTGAATGAGTGTTCGTGAACCATGGGTTGGTGCATATGATTTCAACCCGAAAACCCTCTTTTTCATGTATTTTAGCACCAATAACCCACATGTTTTGAACTACCCTTCAACCAATGTTAAAACCTGGCTCTGATACCTTCAACCAATGTTAAAACCTGGCTCTGCACCTTTTGAGTGTGTTGTTAGTTATCAGAAAGAGTGGTTGATTGCAATCATATATTGCATGTCCTATGAAACTGAAATTTCAGACGAGGAGAGAGAGAAAAGTGGGCGGGGCCCAGCCCCTTGTCCCATCAGCATTTCTCAAACATTCACCCGTATTAGCAAATGCGGATGAATGGTCTCCTTCTGCATTTGTAAATACGGATGAAGAAATTCCATCCGTATTTCCCAAATGTACATCCGCATTTGTTAATGAGGAAAGAAATTCCATTAGCATTTTCACAAATGCACATCCGCATTATTAAATGCGGACGTATAGTTTACATCAGCATTTCCACTGCACATCCGTATTAGTAAACACAGACGAACAGTTTCCATCAGTATTTCCTCAAATGCATATGCGCATTAGTAAATACGGATGAGGAACCTTCATCCGCATTAGTTAACGCGGATGAGTAATCTTCATCCGCATTTCTTCAAAAGCACATTCGCATTAGTAAATGCAAATGAGTAATTAAGAAATGCGGACAAAAGACTATATTGTTGTTCAACCATTGAATAACAATATAGAATACTCTCTCTAAAATAAATTATTCATATAATTTATTTACAACACAATTGCAAATATTTAGAAACCCAATTTCTAAATACTCTAAGTGTTAATATTTATTTGTATGATCATATCATAAAATAAATATTGTAGGTGTTTGTCTAGCTTGTTATTGGGTATGACCCGATTTGGATCATAACGTACTAGCCACATCGTTTTAATATGTGTCTTGGGCAGACCGTTTCCAACAGTATTTTCATACTTACACACACACACATACACACACACACACACACACACACACACACACATATATATATATATATATATATATGTATATATGTATATATATATATATATATATACACCCTTTTTTGAAAAATGATATAAATACCCTTTTTTAAAAGAAGGAACGGAATTATCATGCAATGATAATTATCATGTAATAACTTCGTACATTTCGCGCGGAAAATGTGCTTTGTATAGTATCTTTCCTTATATATATATATATATATATATATTACATATGTATATAGATATTTGTATACATATGACATAGGTGTAGATATATATAGTAGCGATCAAATAAAAACCAAGAGTTACAAAGGTACAACTATGTAACTACTAGTATATATATGTAAAATATATATATATATATATATATATATATATATATATATATATATATATATATATAATATATATATGTGTGTGTGTGTGTGTGTGTGTGTGTATTCACACATCAAGTGGCATCGCTATCGGTCCTCTAATTCAAGCACATCAAGCATTGTTACCTGAAAAAACATGCTCTACAAAGGCAATATACATTTATGAGTTTACAGGTTTATGAGTACAAAATGTGTTGTTATGTAAGTCATGTAAAAAATATGTGTGTGTATGAAAACATATAAATCATAAAAACTAACATATGCTCATGATCGGTCCAAGTCCAAATAATCGGATTATTTTCATCCCAAAGGCACACATAGGCCAAGTCAGTCTTAGCTAGCATACCAACACACGGGTGGGATGTTAGCCCATTAGTACTAACAATATCTTTCCATGACAGTCCAATCCAAGTCCAAATAAGAACACATACTTATGAAGGAAAATGTAAACTCGATCCTATAACTCAAACCACACATGATAGCCTAAAATAATTTAAAAGCACTCTATAGTCCAAAACCAATGAGAGAACTTTTCCCCCAAGTAAATCATATTAAAAAGAAGCTATGAAACTCATCTCAATTATTTCATAATCCAAATTTCACAACAAGAATTAACAAGCAACTATAGATATATAAAAACAAAATATGATTACTAAAGGTTGAGATGACCTAATTGGGTGTAATTCTCATAGTCTAGCCCTTAATATCTATCCAAGTTCTCATTTTAATGAAAACTTTGTTCATTTATAATTTCAAGTTGAATGTCCTACTTTAAGTTTCCCAATCTCGTTTCATTTTAGTTTCCAAATCCGTATTGTACATTTATAAGTCCAAGTTTAATGACTTATTACTCTTATATGTACTTATTCATAAATGTCTTAGAATACCTTATTTAACACAATCACTAACTTATTTTGGTTAGTTAGTTTGAATCCTTAAAGTTTTAGTTCTATAAAAATATTTCAGCTTGTTGAGCTGATTGCGTACTGATCTTGCATATGCTGCTTAGAGGTTAAATCGATAACAAAACATTGCGTATTAGAAACCATTTGAAATCTAAGATCTTAAGCTAACTTTCAGATAAATTATCACCTCAATTGAAAAAATTATAAGGGAGAGATGACCTTCCAAACACAGACCAACATTCTGACCGAAATTAACAGCTTTGACATTTGATTTTGTTTATTGTGTTTGGAGGATCAAATGATATCAGATTAATACGAGATCACTTAGGTTAGTTAGAGGAATCTCTAAAGTTTCTTTTAGATATAAAGTTTGACCCATATGGACCCCGTATGACCAAGTTACTACGTATACAAAACGTTTTATTTTTCTAACAACAAATTGTCCAAAATCCCATCCTTTTCCTTTGCATCTCAAAACCACAATTTTAATCATTATTAACCCGAGACTACGACAATGTGTATTTCTTGAAAAATTTGACCTATCCATTTCATGAAATTATCATAGATTTAAGTTCCAATTCATTTCATTATATTTTAATAATACGATTTGCGTTCTAGTCTATTAGCACATAAATCCAATTCATTTCCATGTTAATCCAAGTATAAAAATTCGATTATCATTCATTTGATACTTTTATGAAAAAATGTTTCTGAAACTATGGTTTTACCACCACGTGATGATCCAAGTACCAAAACACGCAATCCTTCAGGATCCAAAGCATAATATTAAGAGTAGATAAATGTTTGATGATGATCTCAATGAATGATGATTAATATCATCGGGAACATCAACAAACGAACGCCAAAATCAAGCATTTTACTTATCATAACGCGTAGTAGACTAGATATTGAACAAACCAAGTCTTGTATTGTTAAACAAGGCTAGAATCGACCTAAATGATAATGATGGTTGTCAATTAAGATGAAGAACGAGATGAGAGTGGATTGTAGTGGCTATGGTCTCACATTTAATAGAGTTGAGAGAAATGAGAAGTGAAGAATAAAGGAAAACAAAAAGGGCTCCCTCCTTTTTATGCTCTCGGTCAAAATAGGGCGAGGGGTTGGCCTCCCTGGCCCTAGGTTAATCTCATCCAGTTAGACCTGTTCTCATCCCGGCTATGTCTTGAAATTCATGTTTTTGAATTCCTTACGCTTTTACGATTCTAACAAGCTATTATAGACATATTAATTATTTAAATTCCATTTTTGACCAATTTAATTATATTTAGTACACTTTAGGTAAAGTCTATCGGTGATCGGCTTTTATTGTGTTTTAACGTAAATTTATAATTTTGCATTTTTTAAGTCCTTAGTCCTTAGTTTAATTCTAAGCACGAGACCGTCGTGTGAAGTCCAATTTGGTGAGCATCCACTGCCATCATGTCCAAGGCCCACTAGTCTATTTTAGGCTCAATTCATATGTTGTATGTAGATCATGTGCCTACACATATCTAAAGTACTAAACATGGTCCAATTCAACATTAAGTCAACTTCCAAGTCAATGTTCACATTTAAATCAAAGATAAAATCCATAGCCAAAGTCAACGCACCTGTTTTTATGACGATGCCATAATCGATCTCATTCCTATAATCATTAAAGAGTTTGATATGGTGGTTGGCTTGGATTGGGTATCTCACCACCAAGCCAGAATAATATGTAACCAAGAGGTCTTTTAACTTTTCGTATCAAATGACAAAAACAATACAAATCCAATGTGAGAGAATGAATAATATTTTCATTTAAATTGAAACTAAAGAGGGTAAGTATTTGGCTTGAAAATGTAGCGAATTTCTTGCCTACATTATGGACTCTAATAAAAATGAAAGAAAACTTAAAGTAAACATGATTTTTGATGTTTACCATGATGATCTTCTTAGTATACCACTTGTGAGTGAAGTTGAATTATCTATTGACCTTGTTCCCAAACTAATTACAAAAAGACACCCAATTTTTAACATAAACTTAAATGTAGTAGCTTATGACTCATTTACAACACATTTTATGAGGGTTTTGTTTGATTAGTGTCTACTTGGAGAGTGCCCCTACTATGTTCATCAAAAAGAAAAGTGATAGCATGAGGATGTGTATTGTCTACCATGAAGTCAACAAGGTTATTATTAAACATAAGTATCCATTACATACAATTAATAAATTGTTTGGCTAGTTACAAGGGGCCAAGTGGTTTTCCTATAGTAACTTGAGATCTCGGTATTCTCGATTAAAGTGGAAAAATAAGATATTCTACAGTTCATAGTTTGTACGAAATACGATCCTTTGAATTCATGGTCATTCCTTGTAGCTTTACTAATGCACCCGTGGCACTTATGGATCTAATAAATCAAATCTGTAAACTAATGTTGGATGTATCGGTTATTGTTTCTATTGATGGCATTTTGGTATATTCACCAAGTTAGAATGATCACGCTTGTCATCTCTATAAAGTCTTTAACAACTATGAAAGGGGAAATTCTATGTTAAATTCTCTTAAGTGTGTTTTTTTTGCTCTATGAAGTATAATATCTAGGCCATATGATAAACTCAAATGGTACTCATGTTGATCAGACTAAGATTGAAGTGGTTATGAAATTTTCTTCTTGAAATAACCTTTCCAAATAACTAAGTATTGGTTTTCACACGTTATTTCATAGGTTGATTTAGAGTGTCTGCATGATAGCCTCATAATTGAAAAGATTAACCTAAAATAATGTTAAAATTTTTTTTGATGTAAAGAACAATAGGAGGTATTCCAAGTATTGATAGAGAAGCAACTAAAGCCCCTGTTTCATTGCTACTTGAAGAAACAAATGATCTGTCAGTCATAGTGATTGTCACATCTAGACGGAAGCGTTAGAGTTTGAAATATGACCATGGCTTAAAACAAACCTATTATCAATTAAAACATATATCATTTAATAGTTTAGATAACTGCTTAATATCATCCACTATTATATGTATTCATTTACATGCAAAATTTTCCCTATCAGGTCTTTACAATATCATGATGTTTAAAACTACTACATCTTTTTTTAAAGAACTTGACCATGCAGGTTCTCACTAAAACTTAGTGCACATAGACGGAATATGAGATGTTGAGGTCTTCAGCATTCATCAACACATAAACGTAGATCCAGAACTCATAGCCAAACTAGGTATCACACATCCTATATGAATAAACAAAGTTATACTACATCCTGAATATTTGAAAAAGCATACTCAAACATGACAATATAGAATTAGTGAGCACATTACACATAGGGTTTACATAACTAAGGTAAGTACCAAAAAGTTACACATAAGATGCAATATTAAATAAGTCCATAACAAAATGTGATCTCGTAACCCAAAAGCCCCATAAGTTTATGCTCTGTGATATAACATAAACACTCAAAACATATGATACAACACATGACCCCATATCAATAGTCTCACTTGGGCCTACAATTGGTGTAGGGTAAAACCGTAAGTATCACTACCTATACTATCTAATGATTTCAAATAGAACTAATACTTGTGAATTCTCATAACAAGGGCATATATAACTGACAACAAATCCCGTACTCAATCCTTATTCAATAATGAATCAAACAGTAACAACACATCAATATTTTTTTCCCCCAAAATAAAACTTAAAAAAATAAAGGTTACGATACTCACATTAGGTTGAAAAGCTCAAAAGGTCACTTAATCTCACAAATGCCTATCATTTAGATAAAAGATTATTATTAGTAGTTTAATTAAATCTTAATTAATACTTTAATATTTACTTGAGTTAAATAAATTTAATAATAATACTTTATATTATTTACTTAAGTTAAATAAATTTTAATTAGTTATTTTATTTAACTTAATTGTTTCTTTTCCTAAAAACTCAAAATTTCTACATAATATTCTCAATATTGTTCTAAGTCCCCTGTAATTTTATTATGACTTAAAATAAATCGGACCCTAATTTTCTAATTTTTGTCCTAATTATCACTTAAAATCTTGAACCAATATTCTTCTTCATTTTTAGTTATTATACCAATATTTGAAAATTTTATTTGTATAATAAATTAACAACTCAAACAATATTTTTAGAAATAACCATTATTTTTTAAGAAAAATAATATTAGAAAATCATAAAATACAAATATCTGTATTTTACACTTAGGAAAATATATATTAAATAACAACAATGTAAGGATAGTTATCTAAACTAGATATTAAAATCACGTGTTGCCGCGGGTCTCTTTTGGGTTTGAGGGGTTTTTTTTTTGAAACTGTAATCATCGTGGTTACACAGGTAAAAAAGACTCTGTTAAATAACGAAAGAGTTAAATAACGAAAGAGTTAACGTTTCAGATGAAACCATTTAAACGTTTAAATATTAGTAAACATAAACACACTAAAAAATAAAAAATAAAAAATAAAAATATATCTTCTTTAAAAATAAAGACAGATCTCACCAATTATATATGAAATGTATTATTTTAAACATAACCAGCTATAAATAATCATATAATACATTTATACGTAATGCTTGACAGGTTTAGTGGAAGAGAGAAAGAGTGCGAGTAAACGGTTATGTAGTCGTCTTAGAACCACAACTAAAACGAAATGATACAATTCTTTATGTTATGTACTTGAATTTTTACCATCCCTCTACATTCATACATGGTCATGTTCAAATAAGCAATATTAGATCATCGGCATGCTTCTCGTTTGAATTTGAAATTTGTCAGGTGGATAACCTGGCGCTTCTACGACGGGCGTCGGCGTTTGGAATCCTCTCCGGTGTATCTTTCCACTCGTTTCTTGATAACCTACGGTTTTTGTTGATTTGTGTGTGCATTATTTTAGACCTTTGGATTTTTAATATTATAAGCGAGTTAATATTTTTACTTAAACAAAAAATATATCATTTTTATGCTATTAATAATTTTATAAATTATTAAAATAGATATAAATGTCCATATACCTTGTCAACATTGAGATGGACACAAGTTTCAATAATTGAAAAACTTTATTTTTTATAATGATTTCGTATTACTGTATTAGATAGTCAGAAAAACAAACGATGGATAAAATTGGCCAACGTTTGGATTCCAAGAAAAATGTAAATCCATTAAAATTCTTTTCAAGTCCATTAAAAAAACAAATACTCTCTCTCTTTCAATGTCTAGCAACCACCACAACTCATCTCCAACCTCTCTTCCAATGTCCGGTCACCACCACCATCCATCTTCAACCGGCGTAACCATCGTCACCTACCACCACCGCAACCATCTTCAACATCGTAACTATAGCTTTGGCAGTGGCGGCTTCATTGAGCCGGAAATTCACCACAGATAGTTCCAATCTCAATCGTTGCATCACCAGCTTGTAATTTCAGCATTATCACTTGTATATTGTGCTTTGTCTTTGGTACGGTGGCACTGTAGCCACTGACCAAAAAGATTAATATGTATTATAATAATTTGGTTGAAAAGAAATAAAAACCTCAAACAATAAATAATATCAAGAAATTATGTATTTAGAATATTATTAATTAGTATTTATAATATAATTTAGCAAATTGAATCCTACTGTTAAGCAATGAGGATTTTCAAAATGAATTTTTTTTTAGAAACCTATTAAAAACAATGTAATTTAGGTTAGGATGTTAAATTACATTTTCATAAACCTGAATAACTGTAAGATATCATTTTGGAAGAGGTTTTCGAAACTTATTAAGAACATAATGTAATTTACAGTAGAGAGTTTTCTTCACCGGTTGTTTTTCTTAAATAGAAAAGATCATAGGTACATCAATGTCTCATTTTACAAATGAATTGATACTTGTACAAACATCTCACTTTACAAATAAAGTGATCACTTTTTATGTCTCATTAATCTCAAAAGGTAGTTATCACCTCTATCAGACATCACTAATTCTAGCAGTGATGGTCCTTGTACAACGCAAGCTATAATTGTGACCAACCACCAACCAAAATACAATTCAACAATAAGATGATAATCGGAAGTTGAAGCACAACATCTTCTTTTTGATATTATCTTTAATCTTGATGCCCTCACTTCAAGAATAAGATGATTATCGGAAGTTAAAGCACGACGTCTTCTTTTTAATCTTTTCTTTAATATTGATCCACTCACTTCAATTTGATGTTTAAATATGAAGGAATTAGAGAGAGATAAGTTATGTGAATATTTGTAAAAGTTTGGAGCAAAAGAGATATGGAAAAGGTTGTAGAAAGCTTCTATTTATAGCCAAACCTGGAGTGCTAGATTGACATAGCTATGATCGGTGAGCATGATCGCTTCATTGTCTGCCTGACGGCCAATCACTTTTGTCTCTAGCTCGAACAATGCACCCTAGAAGGATTAGAAAATAATTTATGTGTGTGTTATACTACACAATATGATTTTAGCAGATAAAGGCTGCGTGTTGTGTCCTTTTATGAAAAACAGACTTCTTAACAGAGATGAAGAATTGAAAGTTAATATAGACATGTATCACGAGTTACGTTGTCAAGATACTTGCTTTCTTTTACTAGGGCATCTAGTAGAACATATTGCGACGACTCATGCACCAACAATTGACTACTTTCATTGTAATTTCTAAAGTTGTAATGAAATGTACTTTATTTATTTATTTACTTTAATTACATTTATTTATTGCATTTTATTACTTTTGTTTATTTGTTAAAAGATAATTTAATACTGAATGAAGAATTAATGGAATCCCTCGAATTATAATCATTTCCACATTTGAATGTGAGTGGAGTGAGTATTGTATGAGAATGATATGACACTTATATGGAGGAGAGACGGGAAATGAGTGTGGTCATAAAATGACCACTCCCTCCCTCCTAAAGCACAATATGACAAGATCATTAAGTATTACAAAGACGTTATGAACGTTTCTAGGAAAACCATTCCATTATGTTCTCAACATTACCTCTTTGACTTTACACCTTCATTTTCCTAAGGAACCTTTATTGATTTCCACGTCGGATGTTGATTGCAAGAGAGGTTTTTTTATGGGTTCTCTTATCTTAACAGATCCATACTCTTACAGTTCATGGCCCTTACAGGACGTGGCTGCCACTTTATGAATTAATGTTCGGGACTAAACTGCTAAGACAAGGAAAATACGTCTAATCAACATTATTATCTGTGACATCCACGTCGCCAATTTTGCACGCCTCATCAGTGGTTTAATGTCAAGTATATCTTTGTTTGAATAAGAAAATATTAGTTCTAACAAACTTTAAATAGAAAACTACGTTATAGTAAACGCTCTATGAAAGAGAGAAAGAAAGCCAGTTATGTAGTTACTAGCTTACATATCAAGGTTAAAACAATAGCTACAAGTGTTTGCGTGGTTCTCATAATTCTCTAGTTAACTACCTAAATTAGTTCTGTTACGAGTATTAATCACTGTACAAAAAACTTGATTGAATGAACTGCTAAAACAAAGAAGTACTGCGAATTTTATCAATAGAAGTAATTTGTACACTACAAAATGTAATTGATGTATCAATAAGCCTGTTATAAGTTGTTCTACAATAAATAACAAACATTTTCAAAATTTTAGTGTGTTCAACAGCAGCACCGAGGCACCGGTCTGGTCTATAACCATTATGATGATAATTTGCCCATTAGAATGCCACCAAACACAAGGGCTCCAAACCACTTGTTGGACACAAATCTACAACAAAACAGAAAGAAACAGCCATATCAGATGAGACAAATAAGTATCATTTGTACATATATTGCAAGAATTCTTTACTTCAATCCAATCATCAAAAGAACAAGGTGAACCAATTTTATCAGGGGTAATAAAAACTCAAATTGTATCATCATGCACAAATTTTTATAAGTTAATGGTTTGTATTGAATCTGGTTTTTTATCCAAAAGGTATTTATTATAGTTGATTCAACTTTTGGCAGAGTAAATGAAGATATCTTGGGATTTCACTTACTTTCTACCGCAATCAGCTGCAGAGGATATGTCTACTGTCCAAATTTGCCATGCTAATTGACCGGATGCTGCTGCCAAAAACACATAATATGGCAATCCTGCTCGGTTGGAAGCAAGCCCGCGTTTATGTAAGTACAGTATTATATAGTGTTCTAACACTTATTTTTTGGGATATTCCACTAAAAGTGCAACATTTCCAATATTACAGATATCAGAGATTTAAATAACCTGTGGTTATTATCACAGTTACAATTAAACTAATGACTTGTATTTTTGGGTGCAAACGAGCAACGCCACTAGAATTACATAATGAACATTATTATATATGATTTTGATAAAAAATTACTAAATAGTATATATTATATATACATATAATTATAAATATGAATAAAATAATTAAATAATTAATAAGTAATAAAGCTTATACCCCTACTATTATTAAAAAAAATTACTTAAACCAAGTCTCAGGTATAACTTTGCAACTTGATGAACAGAAAGCGCTAAGAAAATAGTCAGGTTGGGTAACAGGTTTTGTACAAGCTGGGTCTGTTTGTTGACCCGAAACATCTTTTGTCCAAAAAGTTTAGACAGGAAGTAAAGTATTACCAAGATTTGCATTAAAGCCGCTGAGTGCAAGACTACTAATGCAAGCAATTCCAAATCCGCTGACCCACTTTTTTGTGGAATCTCCAAATCTTAAGGCTGTAGACTTAACTCCAACTATCTTATCATCTTCTTTATCCTGGATGCATGTAATCAACATACGTAAAGGTCAACCGACTAATATTGAATGTGTACTAAAACTCAAATCTCCGATTCTCGGCACAGCAAAACTTGACAATATCCAAAGGGGTCATTTAGTAATGTCTATATTTTTTTCACAATTTCATTTTATTTTTGAAGACTAAATAACAGGTCAGTCATGTGAAATAGAAATATTAGCTATAAGGAAAACAGGTCAATCGGGTCACACTAGATGAAAGTTGCCTCAAAGAATTAGAATGCTAACAACCTCCTAAATTGGTTGAATTAAAAACTTATACTTTTATTTAATATTATAGTTTTGTATTCATATCAATACATTAATCATTTATAAGAAAAATCAGTCAGAAAAGAATCAGCTGGACAACCCCCTTGCCAATTGGGCTAGCTCTCCCCTGCCCCGACACATTTTGCCACGTTTATGCAAAACATGCATGACTTTGTTATCAAACAAAAATTATGACGTCATTTTGATACTGTAAGAATGTTGACATAATATGATAATATAGACACCAAAAAGCGTTTTAAATTTCTAGGTTGTTAAAGCAACAGTAACAAAACAAATATCATATATTAATAGCATAAATTTTACTCCCTCCGACTCAAAATAAATGCCCGAAAGAAAAAAAGAACACAATATTAGGAATGTATGATTACTGCAGTTTTTAGTTAGTTGAATATCAGTTTTAGGAACTTATAATCACGGTTGATGAGTGTAGTTATGGTAGAATGAGGGACTAGATAAGTTATAATTATCCACTCCACAAAGTTGACGACTATATTGGAACAAAATAACAGAGAAGGTTGGACAACAATGATGTTATATTGATGAGAGAGGTGGCAAGACGGGCAGGTTAGATAATGAATCGAAATGGTTAGTTTTTTTATTACGGATGAAACGGGCCAATTCGGGTTGACCACAATCACTATTTCTCCACTTTTAATTTTTTTAATTAACAATCAATATACTAATTATTTACAGAAAGAACAAAAATCAAAATTCTTGTATCATTCGATTTAGGAGATTGTATGCACTAAGAATAGACAATGGTTCCTCTTTAGGCTACTCATTTTCTTCGATTCATTATAACTAAACATCCCAAATTGGCCCAATCATAGGTAAACAGGGTCAATTTCTAAGTCAGTTATACAAGTTTCCATTTTCTACTTTTAAATTGATGCTTATACCTGATGGGCATATATAGTATCATAGACAAGCGTCCAAAATACTCCAGAAAGATAAAGTGGAAACACGACAGCAGGATCAAGGCTTCCTCTAATGGCAGACCATCCCAATAAGGCTCCCCAATTAAAAGTTAAACCAAGAAAGGCTTGAGGCTGCAACATGTTCCAATATTCCAATGAATCAAAAGATAGAAGAAAAAAAATAAAATAGAAATACTCTGAAACAAAAGTAGATGCTTTACCCAAAATGTAACCCTTTTCATAAGGGGATATGAAAAGACAAGTAGCAATGATGAAGCCCCTAATACGATGCTGTAAGAAATTATTTATAATCATCATAAGAAATAGATATCATTTAGTAGAGTCGTAAAATGTTATGCTACAGGTTACAGGTGCACACTCGAACTCACATTTTAGAGGTGGCAAAACAGATGGGTCAAGTGGGATGGGTAATGGTCAAAACAAGTAATTTTTATATGTGGGTCAATGGATCAGTTCAGTTGGCCTACTCGCCAATCCATTTTTGTCCATTTAAAATTATATATAATTAATGTATTAACTATGATCGGAAAACTATTTTATTAAATAAAAAAATACATTATTTATATCATCTTTATGTAAACAAATACAACCCAAACTGACCCATTTTATGTAACTTTATCAAAATTGCCACATATGACATAAGCTATTGTTATAGAAGAACAAAACTTTCAGTTAAGAATTACAATCTTTGAGGTTAATATGCAAATAGAAAAACTAGAGCTATAGTGAAGTCAAAAATAGCCAACCACACCTATAGTTATTTAGCTGGAGAAGAATACCAAGACCCAAAAGCAATTGAACACCAAGAAAAGAAATCCCCTGAAATGGTGTCAAGGCACCACTAGCAATTGGTCTTGACTTCGTTCGTTCCACCTGAGTCGTAAAGAAGCCGATCATTATTTCGCAGGAAATGCCAAAAGATAAACAAATAATCTTATGGGACTAAAAATGTCATTTCCATCAATAGAGTATCGTTTTATACCCATGTTCTAAACTTGAAAGTTAAACCCGTAAAGCATATTACCTCACAAGAAACATTAATATCATATAGTCTGCAGCAGAATATCTACAAGTGACATGAATGCAATTAATTCTACTCAATTACGTGTAAATTCTTGATAGTAGTAGTGACAAAAATCCAACAGATAAATGTTCAAAATAGCCAAAACAACACTATCAACTTGTTGTAGTAATTACCATAAGAAAAAAGAAATTTTCAGGATAATCTTGCAAAGGGTTGTCATAAATTTCTAAAGCCTAAAAGATTGTCATAATGTTATTATATGAAGAATGTAACCTGTATGAGATATTTCAAAAGAAATGATACCAAAAGTGTCCTTATTCCACCACCCTTATGATTCAGGTTCTCTAAAAAAATTTTTGTTCTCAATTAAACATAGCCATCCATAAAAAAGGGGTGATCCAAAGTTTAGTAGTTCAAGAAAAGTGTATTATATATATTTTCATCAAAGATGGTTTCCTCTTTATCTTCTATATATATAATCCCTCAGTTTAATGTTACTTTGAACTTGACTCACAGTTTAACTCAAGTCTGCAACTAATTAACCTGTGGACCAACATTAATGCCACCAATATCCTGTTATAGCTTCCAATGAGCAACCAGGTGAGTTTGGACTGAAAATTTCCTAAAATCGGAGACGTTGTATTATTCAGGACAACTCAAACCGGAAACACTAATTATTTGGGTGGGGTATTAAGATTACCACACCCTACAATTCTGCAAATATATTCAACTAGAGGTGACAATGTTGACCCATTTACTCATGAATGGGTCAATTTAGAGTGTGTTTTATAGATAAAAGGGAACATGTGAAACTAGTTGAACTCGTCCAAAGTCTAACTTTAATGCGCACATTAGATTATTATCATAGTAATATTGTTTTTGTAATAATAATCAACAAATTCACTATTTACCGACCTTGCCCATTTCAAAACATACTAAAAATTGCCCCAGTTCAACCTGTACTTGTTTCACCCATTACCCAACCTATCACTTTTACCACTTTGTATTGAGCATACAAATATACCACATAAATATAGTGATAAGCTCAAAACAACATAACTTGTTTCCACCAGAAACAGATGCTAGAAGACTTTTAACCTTTGTATCAATATCTCGATCAAGCAAATCATTGATAGTACATCCCGCACCCCTTAACAGAAAGGCTCCACAACCAAATAGTGTCATCATCTTCAAATCAGGAAGGTGTCCAGGGGGTGCTGCTAATGTGATTGACCTGCATTAACAAATGAATTAGTAGAAAATGCTATTCCAACTTACTTATTCCCATAACATTCCCATTGACATAAGTAATAATCAATGTTCAACACCTTACAAAGTCTTCATAAACAATGTCATCTACAACTTACAAGCAATCAAACAGAAAGTGTGCATAACTCTTACCACATACATGGCCAAGCAAGCAACCAAGTCCCAATAGGTTTATCCAACCGAGCAAGATTCGCATAGGGCCGTACTCTTTGAGGCAAATACAAATCAATCCAAGAAACAGGAGGCTTGATTTTCAACTCATCATCATCACGTTTTCCCTTGTCTACATCCCTGAAACTATGTGAAGACGTAGATATGCCAGAACTTTGACCTAATCTTTCCAGATTGAAGCAAGTAAACTTCAGATTATGGAGTTTCGGGATGAACAATTCGTGGGTTTGTCTGATGGAATTGCAATAGTGGTGATAATGATAGTAATCTGAAGTGGGTTTTGGTGGCTGTGTGTTTGCAAGAAGATTAGGGGAATCGGATAGGGATAGTGCGAGTGAGAGGTGACGATGAAGGAGATTAAGAGAAGATCGAGAGAAACGGAGTAACAAAGCCATTGTTAGCTTTCACCCACAAATCCAATCGTTTTCGTTATATGCTTGAATTCGATACTGGGAAATTTGGGTAAAAGTTCCGATTTGGATAAGTTTGATGCTTCCTGTGATCAATTTGGAGGTTCATTGCCTCCAAATCTTTGTTAGAAGAAGAAGCTACAGAGATTCATAACATATTCTGTGATGAAATCTATATATTATGTCTGTTGTATATTTAACAACAACGAAGTAACGAGTTTGTGAGGTCAATCTTGACTAAAAGTTTATAGATATGCATAAAGGGTGTTAAGTTGTTCCGACAATTCCGAAGGTGGTGTTGCCGGAGGTGGCTAGAGAAAGCTGCGAGGGTTTAGATTAACAAGCAGTCTATTATAACTATATTAAAATTTATTATTTTTTATTTTTTATTTTTAATTAAATAATATTTTTTATATTTTTATCATTATTTTTTTTTCTCTTTCACTCATAATCATTTAAAATATATTAAAAAATATAGGGTTTTAAACACTATGTCTTAAAAATATAGATTGAACAGTAAATTCTTCACATACTTCACTCACAACTACTTATAATTATACCATATTATTTAAAGAATACACTCATATTAATTTAACAAATACACTCACGTTAATTTAAAGAACGTGTTGTGGATGCTGTGAGATTGAATTGATTAAATAAATATAACTAATATATATTAATGTATTAAAAAGAAGTGGGCCCTACCAACTTTGGTTTTAGTAGATGGGTAAAAATATTTTTTGTGCTAAGTTAGCTACAAAAATTAACGATCATATTGTAGAAACCAATTACGTTACGTTTTGATTAAATTGTTAAAACTAATAATGTAATTTTTTAAAAATTGAGACCAATACTGTAAATTGATAATACTACAAGAACCAATCATGTGATTAACTCGAATTAAAATGTTGTTACTTTTTATTAGAGAAATTTTAAAAAATAGTCTCCCTAGTTTGACCATAATGCAAGCTTCGTCCCCAGATTTTAAAAATTAGAAACTTAGTCCCTACCGTTAGTGCCCGTTAGTTTTAACGCTCTGGGATTAAATCTGCAATATAATCAAATCATAGGGGACTAATTGTGCAATTTTTTTAAAATTTGATTTTATTATTTTTATTTTTTATTTTATATGCCTTTATTTTTACTTTTATTTATTTTTTAGATATGATTTATTTTTTAACCTTTAATTTGTTTATTTAACGATTATTGACTTTCATTTTTAACATTTATTTAAATTTTTAGAATTTGATTTTAGTCCCTAGATTGTTAAAAACTAGGGATACTAACGACGCGGACTAAATTTGCAATGAACTCCCAAATGTTTGGACTAAAATTACGATTTTCAAAATCTGGAATTCAAACTTGCAAAATGATCAAACCACATGGACTATTTTTACAATTTTCTCCTTTTTATTAAAAAAAGAGATGTAAATCGTTAATGAAGAACTCGTTTTCGGTTGGTGGAGATGAGTTTCACTAAGGTTAGTTTTTCATTCAAAATCTTTGAAATTTGAAACAACTTCAGATCAAGTAAATTATAAACATTCTTGATCATAATGTATTGAAGTTGCTTGTTGTTTTGGTATTATTATGTATTCTATCATAAAAGGTGTATCAAACATGACTTGTTGTTTTACGAGTCATGTAACATTCATGTATGCATTATAAGATGCTAATGATAGTACAACGATTTATTATATATTATGAAAACAGAATGTGGAAAATATATATGTAACATGTTACTCATTAGATTGGGACTTTGTGAAGATTTTGATTGCAAACATAATGTGAATAAGGATAAGCATATGTGACATGTTGTGTCACCGGTTCGCATTTTGTTGCTGGTTTGATTTTATAAATAAATAGGTTAATATGTCCTTAAATAAAGTAAGATAATTAAACAACATATTAGAAAATATATGTAATTAATAAAGATTTCATGCTGAGTGTAGAGGATTCACATTTCGATGACCATACTTGAAAAATACAAGAGTCGCGTAGCGTTTTCATGAAACAATTTATGAGTTCAAACTAAATATTCAATAGGATAAAACTTAAATTCTAAAACGACATGTGTTCAGTGTGTGTGATCTCGTGAACCAGAAGAACAAGTTTTTTGACCAAATGTCTAGCAAATTGATGTTGCATGAGATGGAGCCAAAGTTGTCAAAGGCCTTTATAATGTGTATTATTTTGCCAAAGACAGCTCGACCCTAGTTAGGGGTTCTACCCCGTTAAGGCTACCGCCCCTTGGACTCTGCTACCAGGGGCATTGCCCTTGACCCCCGTCAAGGTGTTGTCCCCTTAAAACCCTCGTTGCTTAGAGGCTTCGTCCTCAAGAAACTAGGAGATTCTAATATTGAAGATCATAATAAACTCAACACAAGCGTGCACTCCCGCCATCTCCTGACTTGTTCAATGAATATTATAATCACATTAGTCAGCTACTAAATCAAATTACAGTAAAATACCTTATACCAATACTGCAAAAAGTAGGAACCGAACATATGAAAAAATAGGATGGAATACTACCCCATATAATGCAAACAATCTGGTGATCAAGTTTTCTTACGCTGAATTATCAAGTTTTTTTGAATTATCAGGGTCATGCTTGTTGGATTATGTACGGGTTAGATTAATTTGACGTTGCTAATCGAGCTATGGCCCGTAAGAGTTACACATTGGGCAACGAATATTAAGTCCACTTAATTTATTTAACTGGCGTTTACGAACTATATCGGGTTTAAATGATTTATAAAAATTATAAATTATTTAATTAAAACGTTTGAGCGTTAAACGTTGTTATTTCAGGTTTCGGTTATTACATGGGCTATTATTAATCTACACGGGCTCGAAGCCCACGAGTAGATTAATATTAATTAAATAGATGATTAGGTTTAAAACCTAATCAACTAAAATTATATATATGGATATCACGGCTCAAAAGATGGGAAGATTATTTCTTTAGTTGCAAAAGAAGAAGAATTAATTTTTTTGTTGGCTCAATTCCCAAAACAACACAAAACCACAAAATTAATTCTTTCAACCACTTTTGGCGCTCGTGACTTCTGCAACCGGCAACAGTGAACCATAAATTACACCGTAGTCTTCCACTGTCTGTCGTGTACCCATGATTTGCCACAACACGAGACCTGTAAACCCAACCTACTGCCTGCAATCTTTACTTGCGGCCACTCGTGTCCCATTCAGTTCGTTCAATCTAGCAATTTATCCGTTGACCCTCGGTGTCTCAAACAGTTAATTATTAACCACAAAAGGCATATTTATCTCATAAGTAGGTTAATTATAATATGTATTTGCATTGTTTGTAACCAGATCTTATCGGGTTCACTCTGGTATTTTATTATTACTCCACTGCGTTATATATTATTAATATGATTAATAAGTTATCAAAATTGTTTTGATAAAATAAACCTAACCAAGATAGCACTGAACTCAACAGTGGTACCAGAGCCAGGTTTACAACATGCAAATCAGATCCGGTGTTTTAACCGGTTACAAATCACAAACTTTAAAATTGTTTAAAGTTTATGATTTATATTATTTAGGGCAACTTATTTATTATGGTTAAATATTTATTAACCAAAAGATTGCTCGATTTTATTTTGATTGTGTTTAATATGTAAATCTGGCTAGACCCTATGGTTGAATGGTTATGTTTTGGTTTGATTTCATTTCTTTTTGGTTTTTATGGTTTTGGCCCATTTGATGGCTCAAAGTTGTAATAGATTAGAGTTTTATTTTATTATGTATTTTTTTTATAAATAATGTAATATTTTAAGACCCAAAGTCAAAACTGGAGACGAGACAAATCAGGGAGTCCGTAGGAGCTGATCATGACATCTAAATGCACTTAGGTTCATCCTTGTGGTTGTTTTGTGTTGTGACTCCTTGACCTAGTTTAATCTTGCTACTTGGCTCTAGCAAGATCAAACAATAATAGCCATAAGATTTACATATTTATTTTGCTATTGTGATTGTTTTAATCTTATAATTGTTATAACATGCCAACTTAATACCAAACTAATTAAAAATATCTTTTTTTACAATCAAAATAAATAACAAGTTCTAAACTTATTTTTACAACTTGTTAAAATATTAAAACAAATAGTTTGTTTTGTAAAAAGATAATCAATTAAGTTTTTAAATTTAAAATTAGTTTAAATTTAAAAACTTGAAACTTGATAATTTTGAATTAAAATTAGTTATCTATTTTAAAAAATAACTAGATAAGTTTTTAAATTTAAAAGTAGTTTAAATTTCAAAACTTGAAACTTGATAATTAAAATTATCAACTTATTTTAAAAGAATAAACAGATAAGTTTTTAAATTTTAACCAATTTAAATTTCAAAACTTCAATCTTGGTAATTTAAAATTATTAACTTAAAAATTGATTGTATATTTTGCCCTAAACCTAGTTTTAATAGGCTATTAAAATCTAGTGCCCCGAGAGATAAAAGGGTTCTTCACTTGTTGTCATGAACTAAATATTGTAAAATTAGATTTTAAAACACACATATAACTTAATCATTTGTTGTGTTTGACCCTATTCGGTAAACATTAAAATTGAATCACATAGATAAAAATCAATAGTCTATGCTACCCTACTATTAGAAACACTTGGAATATTAAGCGAAACATCAGTATTTGGAGCCACAGCACCGCACTTGATGTGTAGTTTATTCTTTCGAGGTGCAAGGGTTTCGTTGACACATCCAACCCTTCCACAAGTATCTGTTTTAGAATGACAATTACTTTTCTCTTTTGTTACGTGCAACAGCTATCGGGAGAGAAAAGTGAGCATAGATGAGGCTAAACGTATCAATGCATTGACAAATGTTGTCATTGCGGCCTCATACTCAAGAGTTGTGCAGTTTTCACAATTGACAAACGTTGTAAGTCTATCTAATCACTTACTAATGTTGTGTGCCTCAGTTGCCTTTAGTAACTGACCAAGCCAGATTCTCATTCCTTGTTTAGAATTATTTGAAATGGGTCATTAATTAAAATAAGGAGTTAATACATCGAAAATACTAATTAATTTATTTTTTCTTATTTAAACAGATGTCTTCAGAAACTAATAGCTCCTTCATTCTCAAGTCTATCATTGAGAAAAAGAAACTTAATAACATCAACTTTCTCGCATGGTACCGCAATCTAAGAATTGTTTTTAAGATGGTGAAAAAGCTCTATGTTCTAGATAGCGTTGTTCCCAACGAGCCTGAAAATAATACGGCTGCCGCTCGTAGAACTTGGGAAAAATTTAAGTAGGATGCCGATGAGGTAGCCTGCCTTATGCCAGCTACCATGTCCCCTGATCTCTAGAAGAATATGGAGGACATGACTGCATTTGACATGGTTGAGCAACTTAAAGGCATGTTTCAGAAACAAGCCCGACAAGAACGCTATGATACCATAAAGCAGCTGGTATCCTGCAAAATGCAAGAAGGCTCGTATGTTAGTGCTCATGTGCTTAAGATGAAAGGGTACATCAACCAAATGGTCAAACTTGGTTATCCCATGCAAGATGAAATGGCAGCGGACTTCATTTTGAACTCCCTCCCAAGCTCTTATGACCAGTTCGTAATAAACTTCAATACGAATGCATGGGTAAAAAGCTGTGGCTGAACTCTATAGTATGCTCAAAACCGCTGAGCAAAATATACCAGGTAAGACTAAGCAACTGTTAATTGTCAGATCTACTAGTGTTAAAAAGCCTAATCCCAAGAAAATAGGTTATAACAACAAAGTTAAAGAAAGGGTTGTTGCTGCCAAGCCTGCCACCAATAACAAATAGCTTGCTACTAAAAAAAAGCACACCCCCTCCTGAGGAGCGTCACTGCTTTGAATGCAATATGATGGGGCACTGGAAACGTAACTGCCCTGACTATCTAGCTAAGCTGAGGGTGAAGAAGGCCAATGGTGAAGGCACTTCTTCTGGTATTCTCATTTATGTTATAAAACTTTTCACTGTTTCCAGCAACACATGGGTATTTGATGCTGGATGTAGTTACCATATCATTAATGCTTGCAGGCGCCTGAAGAATGGAAGAAACTAAAACAAGGGGATATGGAGCTCATTGTTGGTGATGGGAAAAGAGTACCAGTTCTAGCAACTGAAACATATCATCTTTCTTATCCATCCGGCCTTGTAATTACTTTAGATAATTGTTTATTTGCTCCTAGTTTGACCAGAATTAATATTTCAGTATCTTTATTGTTTGAACAAGGATTGAAGTATGTTTTTAATGATTCTTTTATTTATGCCTACTTAAATGATGTCTTTTATTTTAAGGCTAAACCTCGAAATGATATTTATGAGATTGATATTCAAACAAACAATAACATATATAATATTTCAAAGTGTATCAAATCTGGAATTAGTGATACATTTCTATAGCATTGTAGACTTGGTCATATAAGCAAGGCCCGTGTGAAAAGGCTTCAGTCTGAAGGGACTCTTGAATCCATAGGACAAGAATCCTTTAATGAATGCAAATCTTGCTTAGCTGGCAAGCTCACAAAGGCTCCTTTCACCCATGTTAGTGAATGGGCCAAGGATCTTTTAGCACTCATACATTCGGATGTATGTGGTACTTTGAGAACCATGTCTAGAAATCATGAAAGATACTTCGTTACGTTTATTGACGATTATAGTCGATACGCTTATGTCTACCTTATGAAGTATAGACATGAAACTTTTGAAAAGTTCAAGGAGTTTCAAAACGAAGTAGAAAACCAACTTGTTAAGACTATCAAGGCACTTCGATTAGATCGAGGTGGAAAATACCTAAGCCAAGAGTTCACTAATCATCTAAAAGAACGTGGAATCGTTTCACACTTCACTCCTCCAGGCACACCCCAACTTAATGGCGTGAGTGAGAGGAGAAATCGAACCCTACTTAATATGGTTTGATCGATGATGTGTAGAACTAACTTACCTCACTCCTTTTGGAGTTATGCTCTTATGACCTCCGCCGACCTTGTCAATCTGGCACCGACTAAAAAGGTAGACGAAACCCCATATGAGATATGGCTTGGGTCTAAACCTAATTCGTCTTACCTTAGTGTATGGGGATGTGATGCTTATGTCACCAGCGAGTCTGATAACAAGCTAGATCCTCAAGGCTAAAAAGTTATTTTCATCGGATACTATAACAGAAGCGGATATTACTTTTACCATCCTGATTCAAATTTGATTTCCATCAAAAGGAAGGCGTATTTTCTTGAGAAAGAGTTTCTTGATCGAGCAACTGGAAGTAATGTCGTGGATCTTGAAGAAATTCGAGAACCATAAATAAACGCTGATGAATTCGGTGTGTCTGAACAATAAGAAGTTGTAGCCAACTAAGACATAAACACAAGCGTTCATAGAAGTAGTAGAACTCGCAAAGAACCTGACAGATATCTTTGGAATTTGGAGGGTCCTGAGGTTCTGTAGTAGCTGATTCTGGTGATGAACCTACTAAATACAAGTCTGCTATCTTAGATCGGAAATCTATGAAATGGCTAGATGCCATGAAAGTTGAGATGCAATCTATGCATGACAATCAAGTCTGGGACTTGGTTGAGTTGCCCCCCGGTTCACGGGCAGTAGGAAGCAAGTGGATTTTTAAGAGAAAAACCGACATGCATGTAAATGTACACACCTATAAAGCACGGCTAATTGTGAAGGGTTTCACTCAAACTCAAGGTGTTGACTATGATGAAACCTTCTCGCCCATTGCTATGATAAAATCAATTAGGATATTACTTGCTATAGCCGCGTACTATGATTACGAGATATGGCAAATGGATTGTAGGATCGGTGTTGGTTTCACAACACAAGTTTATCTCCCAATCTCATTTAATCTTACTTGGTTTGATGAAGTAGAATCTCTAACTAAGTTCACAAGTAATATAATAAGTTAATGAAAACAAATAAACACAAGAGTTGTTTTCAAGATACTTGTATATATTACTTCTCAACTCAGTATTACAAGACTTTTACAAGCATGGTTACAAAGTTACAATGAGAAACTATATATACTGCTATCCACAGCCGGTTATACTTGGATAACCAGCTGGAATCTACAACTAGACAAATACTACATTGTTAAAAGTAAAATATCTAAGATAAGATATTATCCTAGATTAGGTAGTCATGACAGACTCATGACTTACCTTTTGGTTACCAACTAAAAGTAGCAACTGTACTAAATGATAATGGGTGAACAGTAGATAAAAGTATGGCAACTACATAGGCATGGGAAAGCGCCATGCACTATATCAGAGGTTGCAGCGGATGTCAGATAGACCATACTTATGTCTACTGGTTCATAGTTGGTTCTTCCGAAGCTAAATGGCTTTGAAAGAATAAGTTCTTCCAAGCCCATTTATACTTCGGAAGAATCAACTTCTTTCGAGTCTTCTGCAAGTCTTTAGGACTTTATTCTTCAGAAGACTTTGTCTTTAGGATCCTCTAAGTTGTATACTTCGAAAGGAGAACTGCTTAGTCTCGGAAGACTGAGTTCTCACTTCAGAAGTTCTTCAACCTTGAGCTTCGAAAGATTTTTGACTTGTCTTTGGAAGAGTAGCTTTGTCTATGGAAGACCACTTCAGTTGTATATCAAAATCTTTTAAGTGTTGTTTTGGTTGCACGAGCCTCATATGATCCAACAAACTCCCCCTAGGCTGATGCTACCAAGACTTCACTTCCTTCTATTCTTCAATATCTTCAAAACCAGGGAGAGCAGATATTTGTCTATCTCTTTGTTCTTCCCTAATGCAGCGGTGAGGAGCTTGTACAAATCATCCATAGATAATAGATCCAATCTGTTGCTTTGGATGATGTGTACCCTTTGCTGTGTCCCTTTGAAGAGAGTTAGTTGATAGGAATTGTAGTCATATTCCCATCTAACTATAGGATCTAAAGTTGGATCTTCAACCATCTGCAGGAATGTTCTTCTTTTTCTGGTTGCACCTTCTTCTTCTTCCTTTGCTCTCTTTTTGAACTCTTCTTCAGTCTTGGCTTTCTTTGTAGGCTCTTAAACATGAAGACTGCTCAGTGATTCCTGATATGAGTAGCTATCTAAGAGTTGAAGGGATTGGAGAATGGTCTCTCTGCTAACTCAGCAATGTCAAACCTTCTTGAGTGTAGCAGAGTAAATGTATCAAGTCTGTTCACTTGACCATTCTCCCTTTCCACAGCAAAGCTCTGTGTAGCTTCACCGAACCTCCACTGGACAATTTGGCTTCTAAGATTGAGGGGATTGGTTGGTAGCTTCTCCCCTTTTCTTGTGTCCACTAGAGTCACTAGTCTCATTCTCAACTTTTTCTCTTCTTCATTAAGTGCATCTGAGTTGGTTGCAAGAAATTAGAGAGCTTGGTCCAGTGTTCCCCTTGGCAGATCAAGGAGTGCATCTCTTATGACGGAACAGAAAGACCCATCAATGTATTTAGTTTTATGGACTCTTCCTTACAAGAGATGTTGCTCAGGGTTGTGTAGTTAATGAGCTTCCTTTTGATCTCCTTGAATTCTTCTAAGGTCAGGGGTTTAGATGGTTCAGAAGATGGTTTGGGTAGTGATTGGGTTTGGGGTTGTGTTTTGGGTTTAAGGATAGGTGGTGGTGGAGGTTGTTAAGAGGCAGTGGGTGAAGGTGTAGGTATGGCTGATGGTGTGGGTTCAGGGGTGTAAGATTTAGTGGTTGGCTCAGTTTTAATGGGGAAGGGAAAAGGTGTAGGCATAGGTTGTGATTTGGGTGCTGGTTTGGGCATGAGAGTTGGTTTGGGTGCCATCCTCTGAACACTTTGCCTTTGGAGTACCTCCTGCCTTCTTCCTAAGCAAATGTCAGCCTTGATGTCGCTGACATGTTGCTGTAGGGTCTTTAAGGACATAAGACCCACCTGCCTGCCAGTGAATTCATGGGATTTAAGGTAGATTTTCATCCACTCCTTATCACCTTCACTCTTGGCAGCTGCAAGCTTTGCCTCTTCCTCCATCTTCTTCTTCCCCTTCAGCTTCTCCCTGGAAACCTTCTTCTCTTCTTTGTTGATTTGATCTTGGTCTTTGTGAAAAAGAAACAAGATCGTATCGTAATCATGAGGTGCCAGCTCTTTCTGAGAATAGCCTCTGGTACAGAGAAAGGCTATTCTCTCCATCCTCTCCCTCTCCGTTGCCTCCTCCTTCTTTTTCCTTTCTTCCTCCTCTACGGCCAACCTTGCTGCTTCCTCCTTTTCTATTTGTAGCAAGGTTGCCTTCTCTAGCTTTACAAGCTCATCAAGTGGGAGTAGAAGGATATCTTCATTGACTACTCGCAGGCTGATGAGCATGTCTATAACCTCCACTCTCCTTTGGTTGTTGATACTTTCTTGGGTGGCTGTTGTTGCTTTGCTGCTTGTGGCCAACAGCTTCCCAGTATCAATTCTTCCTTTCATTTTTAACTTCTCCAGCCTTTCTTCCTCTAGAAGCTCTTCAGCAGTGAGCTTCCTTTTCCCCTTAGAATCAGAGGAAGATTCAGCTTTTGGAGACTCAGGCTTAGAGGTTTCAGGTTGGGGAGAGGGAGCTTGAACTTGTGGTGCTTGGGAGATGGGAGTTATAAGGAAGTCCTCACTATTGACCTCAGAGGCCAGGTCAAGAATGGCCTCTGTGATGAACAGGTCATCGGACAAGGAAGATAGTTCAATTATTCCTTCGGCAGCTTGGACTTCTGCTTCTGAAGTAATTGGAGCTGCACTACCTGTCCCTTCTAAATTGGCTGCTGAGCCATCAGTCTGTACTTCCCCTTCGAAGTTAATCTCAGGTTCAATAGAGACCTTAGGTTGACCAACTTCCTCCTTAGAGGTAGGTGGTGAAATCAGCCTTTGTAGCTCTTTAGCTCGAAAATAGGCTATGGCAACATCAGGGGAGGGTTGTTCAAGGGAGGAGCTTATCAGAAATTTAGTTAAGAATCTATTAAGGTCAATAAGCATCCTTGGGTCCACTTGAATGGTAATAGGAGGTGGTTGAGGAAAGATGGTTGCAGGATGTTGCTGTGTGGGATAGAAAGAAGAGATGGCATCAAGGGAAGTAGTGATGGCAAGGCTGGGTTCCACATGTCTTTGTTTCTGTACATTCTCCCCCTTTTTGGTAGCGTCATCTTGATAAGTAGATGAGCTAGAGGAAGAACTTAAAGAAACCTGAATTAGTACATGCCTAACAGGCTTCTCAATCTGTTTCTCAGCTAGTTGAGCCTTGAGATGTTCAATCTCAAGTTGCTGAGTGGTAGACCTGTCCTCTAAAGTCTTAACCTTTAATTCAAGGTTTGAGACTTTAGAAAGCAGGTCTCTGATAATGAGTTTCAAACTACCCTCATCTTCTTTTGAAGAATCATTGGAAGATGAGATAACATACCTAGTATGTTCATCATCACCACCAGTAGTGGTTTCTTGGCGCCCTGGATACCCTTGCTTAATGATGTCTCTTTCAGAGGCATCAATTGGCAAGGTTGCCGTAGACTCAGTCTCACTGATGTTACCACTATCCTGAGAGGTTAGTGAAACACTCTCAGTAGTGGCAGCTGAGCCTACGTGAGTCACCTCCACACCAGTTTGACTCACCTCAGTTAGGTTTAGCTGATGTGGGCTAGACATTAGAGGTTCCCTAGGGCTCAGTTGATCTTGAGAGTGGTGTGGAAGATCAACATCATGGCCCGGATGGAACATAATGTCCTCATCAGGTTGGGTTAATAGGTCAATAAAGGATAGAGAAGTTATATTTAGTGACCCGGGACCTTGGTCAGCACTTAATGGCTCCTCTACAATAGCAGTTGAGCCAATGATGTGGCTGTCCCTTTTTGGCTGCTCAGGGGAGTGTTGAGACTCACCCTGAGGGCTAATGGCTTGGGTTGTGGGCTCGTCAGGTTGAGACTGAAGAGACTCAACAATGACATTAAGGTCAATGGTGGAGGATGGTTGGACCTCTGGCTGAGTGGGAGCCATGAGTTCCATTATAGCCTTTTTGGTTTGAACAGAGGGGACCTGATCAAGCAGAGTAGATTGATCAGGGGTTCGCTTAGGACGTCTTATGTAGGTGATCTTGATTGGGTGGGAAGAAGTAATTGGCATTGGAGTGGTGGTGTCTGGTGTGAGTTCATCACCTGCTGGGCTTGTAGGGATGTCACCAGGAGCCGTTGGCTCAAGCATACCTGGAAGAAGATCAGTGAATCTTCCAGTAAAGTTGGTGGACATTGTCTTCAGAGTTTTAAAGATACCAGGACTTAAGTGAGGGACCAGTAGAACATCTGCACATTATAGTCTGTCCTGGTCTAGCTCATAATTGATTATGTGCTGAATGAACCTAGGATACATGTAGAATGGGTCCCGGGTGAGATTGCCTCTTAAGTTGTTCAGCACAAATTTTGAGTAGTTGAAGTGCAGGCCCTTTACCAACCCATGAATTAGGCAGCCCAAATCATATGGGATTTGATCCCTTCCCCTAGACTTGTTGGATAGGCAGTGCAGGACGATGTGCAGCAAGAACTTCCAATTGTAGGAGAAGTTAAACTTATAAACTGTAGACCTGCTCATATCGCCTCCATATCCCATCTGAGTGTAGGTATTCTCCAAATCAGATTTGGGGAATTTAGTAGGGGCGCCCTCATCATGATGCTCCAAATGCTCTCTGATGGTTGATTCAGTTATTGTGATCTCCTACCCTCAGATCCTCGATTTGATGACCCTTTTATCGTTAATTGTCTCGCTTCGACCATTGGCCTAAAATTCAGACATATGGTTTGAATAGATGGTGGGGTTAACAGTGAGGGAAATGAAGTATGTCGATTGTGACAGAAATTCGACAATAGGGGCAAAATCGACATCCTTTGAAGAATCAAGGATGGCGACCTGGTTATGTTGAGGATTCAAGGCCATTGTTAAGGGAGTACTATTTGATTGAAGGAGTTTGAGAGTGAGTGAAGAAGATAATGGAAATTTAGGGCTTTTGCAGTGGTAAAGAAAGTAAAGAAAGAGAGTCGGAAGTTTTTAAATGGGATTAAAAAGCCAAACCGATAAGGTGAAAGGACTGTTTAGGTTTCGATTTAACAGGGGTAGTAAAATAAACCATTTAAAATATTCTGACAATCATCAATAAAATCTTACTTTTTACAGAGTGGGGCCCAAGATTTCCGTTACACAGCAAAAGTTTTCTTCCGAAGGTAAAATTGCTTCTAAGAGAAAACACATGTGTTTCTTAGTATTGTCATCTGAAGCCATTTTTACTTCCAAAAACAAACCATGTCTCAATGACAAGTTTGCTTCAGAGAGTACAGTCTTCTTCTGAGAAAAGAAGTTGGTAAGCTTCGGAAGTAGATTTAATCTATGATTAAATTTTCTTCTGAGGCTAAAAACTCTTTGGAAGAGCATATTTATGCAGAGGAATTTGCCTTCTGAAGATAGATAAAGATCTCTTCCAAGGGTAAATTTCTCTTCAGAAGAATTCATACTTAGAAAATTTTTGAAGAAAACCTTCTTGTAACAAGGCTTAGGTTGTATACAGACAACATAGACAAGACACATTTAAAGAGGTTTTTCAAAAGAGAAAGACTAATCAATGTTAATCATCCCAATAGCTGTAATTAAATACTTGAATATTTGTTCATCAAAGGCTTTGGTGAACAAATCAGCATATTATTCATTTGAATTGACTAGTTTGATTAGATTTTTCTAATGAATATCTCGAATGAAATGGTGCCTGATGTCAATATGCTTTTTCTTGGAGTGCTTGACTGGATTTTCTGTGATAGATATGGCACTCTTGTTGTCTATGTGGATAGGGGTCTCCATCAAGTTGAAACCATAATCCAGCATCTGATTCTGAATCCAAAGCAGTTAAGCACAGCAGCTTGCAGCAGCAATGTACTCAGCTTCAGCAGTAGATGTGGATACACATGATTGCTTCTTGCATTTCCAAGAGATGATCCTTCCACCAAGAAATTGTCATCCTCCTAATGTAGATTTCTTGTTGAAGTTGCAGCCACCATAATCACTATCTGTGTAACCATAGTTAAAATCCTTATTCTTGGGATACCAGAGGCCCAGTTTGGGAGCTACTTTGAGGTATCTAAGGATTCTCTTGGCAGCAATTAGGTGAGACACCTATGGAGCAGCCTGATATATTGCACAGATGCAAGTTGCAAACATGATATCAGGTCCACTTGCGGTGAGATACATCAGAGACCCAATAATTGCCCTGTACTGATGCTGATCAGTATCCCCCCCCCCTTGGAATTAGGACAAAGATTGTTATTTCTGGGTATAGTTGTCTTGGTTGGCTTACAATCTTTTATCTCAAATCTCTCTAAGATGTCCTTGACATACTTAGATTGATTGATGAAGAACCCTTCTTCCATCTGCTTCACTTGAATTCCAAGGAAAAAATCCATCTTTTCCATGGAACTCATCTCAAACTTCTTTCTCATGATGCCTTCAAAGTCTTTACACATTTGGTCATTTGAGGATCCAAATATGATGTCATTGACATAGAGTTGAACAAGCAACATGTCTTTCCCAGACTTCTTTATGAACAATGTCTTGTCTATGGTGCCTCTGGTGTAGCCATTCTTCAGAATAAACTGAAACAGTGTCTCATACCACAGCCTAGGTGCCTGATGCAATCCATAAATAGCTTTATCTAGTTTGCACACATAGTTGGGGTGCTGTGGGTCTTCAAATCCAGGTGGCTGGCACACATAGACTTCTCTATCAATATTCCCATACAAAAATGCACATTTGACATCAAGTTGATAGACTGTGAAGTTCTTGGATGCTACAAAAGCAAGGAAGATTCGCACAACTTCAAGTCTTGCAACAGGTGCAAAGACATCAGTGTAATCTATGCCTTCCTCCTGTGTGTATCCTTGAACAACAAGTCTTGCTTTGTTCTTAATGATCAAACCTATATTGTCTCTTTTGTTTCTAAACACTTACTTAGTGCTAATAGGGACTTGGCCAGGTGGCAATGGACATAAGTTCCATACCTTTTGCCTCTTGAACTGAAGCAACTCCTCTTGCATTGCTTCAACCCAATTGTTGTCCTTGAGTGCTTCTTCCACCTTCTTAAGTTCCATTTAAGAGAGAAAGCATGAGTACATGCAGACATTCCTATTATGGGTCTGAGTTCTTGTTCTCACATCTTCTAAGACATCCCTAATGATGTTCTCAGCTGGATGAGTTATGTGTATCCTGAGCCTAGAATCATATCTAGTTGCATAGATAGATCCAGGTTTGAGAAGTTTTGCTTAGGATTTTGAACACCATGACCAGTTGATGTTTCACACTCATTCAATGAGGACTGATTGAATGAATGTATGACAACATCAATGGTATTTTGGTGTGAAGTAGCATCAACAGTTGCATGTTCCTCTAGATCATTGTCTTCATCAGCTTGGTGTTGAATGCTAGAGTTGTCAGCTGTTGAGTTATTAGGCTCAGTTGGCTGACAACTTGTTGACGCTCCCTTGTTTCCTGAGATATTCATGCTTTCAGGAATTCTAGTTGAATGAGCTTGATCTTCAATTCTTCTTGGAGAACTAGGAATAGGTCTGGGTAACTTAAATAGTTGATCTTTATAGGGGTCACCTTGAGTTCCTATTCTAGCTGAAACATTCTCACAAGATGGTTAAGAATAGTTTGGAAACAATTCTAAATTAAAGATTTGATCAAGACCATTTCCTTTAACACAAGGAGTCTGCTCATTGACAATAATGTTGGATGATTCCTCAAATTGTTGATTTTTAATATTATACACTCTATAAGCAATAGAGGTTGAGGAATATCCAACAAAGATAGCATCATCCGACTTTTCAGCAAATTTTGCTAAATTTTCTTTTATGTTAAGTATGGTGCGCCTGCTGCCAAAAGACCTAAGAAAGCCAATGAACGGTTGCCTCTTGTTCCATAGCTCATAGGGGGTCTTTCCATGGGGCTTAACAATGAGAACCCTATTTTGCACATAACATGCAGTACTGACTGCCTCTGCCCAAAAAGTTAGAGGCAGCTTTGAATCAACTAACATAGTTCTTGTAGCCTCAATAAGTGTCATGTTCCTCCTCTCAGCAACACCATTTTGTTGAGGAGTTCTAGGAGCATTGTATTGTCTGGCAATCCTTTTTGAGTTACAGAATGAGTCAAGAACTTGATTCTTAAACTCAGTCCCTTTATCACTTCTAATGATTTTTACTTTGTGATCCTTCTGATTTTCAATTTTAAGAATAAAAGATTTTAAAGTTTCAGCAGTTTCATCTTTAGTTCTTAAAAAGAAAACCCATGTAAATCTTGTAAAATCATCAACAATCACAAGGCAATATGATTTCCTTCCAATGCTCATTATACTTGTGGGACCAAAAAGATCCATGTGCAATAAGTGTAATGGGTTGGTGATGGAGTTAACCTCTTTGGATTTGTGAGTGACCTTGTATTGCTTCCCTTTTAGATAAGCAATACAATTATCTTTACAGAAAAACTCCTCTTTAGGCACACCATGTACCAAGTTATTTTTAACCAATTTATTTATGGTTTTAAAATTAACATGGCATATTCTTTTATGCCGAAGAGTTGACTCATCACCATTTGCTTTGGAAAGAAAGCATGATACTTCACCCAGTGGGGAAGCATTGTTCATATCCAGCTTGTACATATCCCCTTTCCTAGGAGATCTAAGAAGCACCAATTTCTAAGGAATTGCCTTCCCGGGTTTGAGGATAATGCACTCATGCTCTGTGAAAAGCATTTGGTGCTTTTTATCACAGAATTGAGAAACACTTAAGAGATTGTGTTCAAGTTGTTTGATAAAATTTACTTTGTCAACTTTTAACTTACCATTGGATACACTACCTCTACCAGAAATGTATCCTCCGGCTTCACCTCCAAACTGAATAGGACCTCTATCAAAATGTTCAAATTGTTGTAGGAGAGATCTGTTCCCTATCATGTGCCTGGAGCATCCACTGTCCACAATCCATATATTTCCATTCTTGTCATGTGGATGTCCCTACACATAAGGTGAAAAGATTAGTTACTATTGGAAACCTAAGCCTTATTGGTCTTGGGCTCTTCCAATGTAGATGATATAATTGAACCAAAATGTATGCGTAGGGGTTCAATTATGGTTTGTGAAGAAGAGGCTTGGGCTGCATCATCTTTTCTGATCTTCCATTCCATCCTCTGGCTGATCAGTGTAGATGAGCCTGATGAGGCTTGAGCAACATGACTTGCTTCCAAGGCTTATTTCTTCTCGAAAGAAGTTTTCACCACCTTTTCTTCCGAAGCAGTCTTCTTCTCGGAAGATTTCAAAGGATTCTTTTTGTTTCTTTGTTTATTCTTTAGCTTTTCTTCCGAAGCTAATTTCCTTTCGGAAGAATGAGTTTCTTCTGAAAGTAACTTGGCTTCGGAAAAAAGCTTTCCATTCCTTAACACTTGGACCATATGGTAAGGTCCAAATGTGAAACCATCCTTGACTCCTTCTTTCTTAACATTGGTTTCATAATGTGTGCTTGCTGTATTGTAGTAACAATCTTTAGCCATGTGGTTATGCAGACCACAGATTATGCACTCAATGTTATTCTTGATAGGGCATGAGGGCTGTTGTTTCTTGCACTTCTTTTCTTCTTCAACAGCCTTCCCCTTTAATTTCTGATCCTTCAGCTGGATAGGAGTGCTAGTACTACACTCTTTTCCTGAATCAGATCTTCCAACCACTTAGAATCTGGTTGAGATGAATACACCCTTTTGCCTTGAGTCTATCTTCAAATTAGTCTCAGCCACCTTCTTGGCAGTTTTTCTTGCTGCCTTGATTTTGCTCTTTCTGGCTTTGGTGGTTAGGGGTTGATCAACAGCTGTGGGGATGAGGTTTTCTACCTTATCATTCCCTATGGTGGTCACCATTGTTGTTTCATTCTTCTGCTCATTGGGTTGTGGGTCAGCAATTGGAACCTCTTGCTCATCAGTACAACATCTTGGCTATCTAACAGACACATAAGAGTGTGGTGGAGCAATTTCATTGGTTCCTAACCCACTTTTGTTTTGATAACACACCTTTAAGTGGGAGGATGATGCAATGGTGGTGTTGAAATTATGCTCTTGTATGACATACTTCTTTGCTTTAGCCTTAGTTATTACAAGATGGGCTTGAGCCTCAGTCAACTTGGATATTAAATCTTTTATTTGGGCCCTGCAGTTGGAATGTTCATGTTTTAAAGAGGATATAGTTTTCTCTAACTCTTCAATTTTGAGTTTGTAGTCAGATTCTGTTTTCTTAAAATCAGATTTTAATATGTTTAAGGACTCAATGTTAGATTTAATCTCCATGTTGTAGTCCTGATACAACTTAACCTTAAGAATACAGGCTGGAGTACAGAGATGTTCACATACCTTACTGTCTTCAGTTCCAGCCATGAAAGCTTGAGCAGGAGTGACATCTTGCACCATGAAGCTCCAATCAACTTCTTGAGCAACAGCTGCATTCTGTTGTTCAATAGGTTTGGCTGCAGCTTTTGAGGTAGCAGGATGTTGGGAGGCTTGTGCTGCTCCAAGATTAGATCTAGGAGCCTTGCATTCCCTTATAAAGTGACCAAGCTGGTTGCAGTTATAGCACTTGGCTTTTGACTTGTCAAACCCAAATTTGCTATTGGTTGGGTTCTAAGGGAATTGCCTTCTAGTTCTTTTAAAGAACTTCTTTGCTCTGAAGGTCAGAAGAGCCATCTGCTGGACAATGTCCATATACTCAACATCATCTTGGCTAAAGCACTCTAGATCATCATAGCAGAATTGAAAATCTCCAGAGTTCTCACTCCCTGAAACAAAAGCACAACTATCCTGGAAAGGATTTTGTTAAGCCTGTTAAGACCTGGGTGTCTCAGGGAATATGATGTATGGACCAGAAGAGGATGATGACTGTTGGGGTAGCTCAAGTGCAATTGGGGCTAGGGAGTTCTTGAACCTTCAGCAACATGTAAAGCGATTCTAACAGGAAGGTTTGAGGTTCTGTTCACTGATGGCCTTTCTGAGTTTCCATTTCCATACGGTATCCATCAAGGATTCCATATAGTTCAGTCATGGTGAGAGTGTTGAGATTCTCAGTTCTCTTGATTGAGACACAGTAGAAAGTCCACTCATGAGGAAGTGCACTCATGAATTTTCTCACTATGTATCTCTTCTCAAGAACCACTCCCATAGACTGAAGAGAGGTGATCAAGTCCATATACCTGAAGTATTGTTGGCTTAAGATCTCACCAACAATGTATGTGAAGTTCTTAAACTTTTACTTCAACACATCTTTCTTGGTTTCCTTGGATTCAGTAGCACCAGAGTACATCAGCTTCAAAGCATCAAATAGTTCTTTGGCAGTCTTGAATTGCTTAAAACCTACCATTATGGAGTTTGGTATAGCTGTGAGTAACACAGTCATGGCTTTGCAGTCAATGTCCATCTTCTTGAAGTCTTCATCAGAGTAGTCTTCAACAGTTTTTTCAATCATGGTGCCATTACCAGTTGGGGATTCTACCTTTGGTTGGTAAGGACCATGAGTGACTGATCTCCATATGCGGCTATCTTGATACTTGATAAAGCCTTCAATACGTTTGCACCAAGTTCCAAAATCATCAGGGGTGATGATAGGAGCCTTAGTCATGGTTCCCATCTCAGACTGAGAAAATTTCTGGTTAAGAGCCATTTGAGTGAAGTGAGTGTGGAGAAACAAGGGTGATTTGGGATGGTTAGATCTCACAATCAAGAGCCTAAAAAGCTCTAATACCAATTGTAGGATCGGTGTTGGTTTTATAACATAAGTTTATCTCACAAGCTCACTTAATCTCAGTTGGTTTAATGAAGCAGAATCTCTAACTAAGTTCACAAGTAATATAATAAGTTAATGAAAACAAATGAACACAAGTGTAGTTTTCAAGATACTTGTATATATTATTTCTCAACTCAGTATTACAAGACTCTTACAAGCATGGTTACAAAGTTACAATAAGAAACAATAAATACTGCTATCTACAGCCGGTTATACTTGGATAACCAGCTGGAATCTACAACTAGACAAATACTACATTACTAGAAGTAAAGTATCTAAGATAAAATATTATCCTAGATTAGGTAGTCATGACAGGTCCATGACTTACGTTTTGGTTACCAACTAAAAGTGGCAACCGTACTAACTGATAATAGGTGAAGAGTAGATAAAAGTATGGTCATCCATTCATGCAAAGATTTTTTATCAGAACATGCAAGGATTGGATTCAAGTGAGATAGCTTCTCCACACACATTATTATCTGTAAGATCTCTAAGGTGTGGAACTTGTCAAGATGAGCTGCCCTCCATAGATCCCATTCAAGAAGAGGATGAAGATAAAGAGGAGATAGTGAAGGATGAACCTGAGGAGAGTGACAAGGGTTATCCTGAGAAGGGGCACTATTCTCCTGGAGAGAAGAAAGAATCCAGGATGACAAAGTGTACAAGAAAGAACTTGATCAGGGCAGCCAAGAGAAAATCCAAGAAAGCCCAAGAGATCAAGGCCACCTTCAACTCCAAGCAAAAGCAAGCTTTCTTCTCTACTGGATTTGAAGTGGTAAAGACTTTGGACCCAACCATGGACTCTAGTACTAGGAGTTCTAGTTAATGTCCAAGTCATCCTGATTCAAAGAAGAAGGCTGATAAAATGTGCACCACTGCTGCACAGCTTGAACCATCTAGTTCCAAGAGCAAGCCTCATCCCAAGAAGCTTGCTGCATCATTTGTGAAGATAAAGAAGTAGAAAGTGGTTAGGCTTAGCCTCCCTCTTAGAAGAAGACTCTCAGAAGTATGCCAACTGAATGCATCATGTGTGGTAGTACTTCTCATTTTACCAAGGATTGCTTCTACAATCCCAAAAGTACTATCCACATGAACAAGAAGAAAACTTCTGAGAAGAAGAAGAAAATAGCTTCGAAAGTAAAATATCTTCCTTTTGGAAGCTCCAAAGTGAAGAAGAAGATAAGTGAAAACTTACCTTCGAAATAAAATTTGGTCTCGGAAGAAAGAAATGCTTCCAAAGTACTGAAGTCTGCTGTAGTGGATGCAAAAGCTTCCGAAGGTCCAGTCTCCAAAACTTCCGAAGTCATCAAAACTTCCGAAGTGTTGAAGGCCAAGTCTAGTCTTCCAAAGATAGTGTAGAAGATCAAGGAAGACCATATGATTGAAAGTTCTTCATCAATAACAACAAATGATCCTCAGAATTTGCATATAGGATCAATTACTATTGTTTTATCTTCTATCCACTTTGACAAGCCCAAGACCAATAAGGCTTGGGTTTTCAAATATAACTAACCAACTCTTTTTGTGCAGGAACAGCTAAAGACTAAAGGAAATGTATGGATCATTGACAGTGCGTGTTCCAGGCACTTAACAAGCAATGGTTTTTTGCTTCAAAACTTTGAAAGAATTGATGGAGGGCTAGTTGCTTTTAGAGGAGAATCTGGTGGTAACATTACTGGAAGGGGCAGGGTCACAAATGGTAAGCTCAGCATTGAAAAGGTAAACTTTGTCACGGAGCTTGGGTACAATCTTCTGAATGTATCCCAATTTTTTTATCAGAGACACAACATGCTATTTACTGAGCATGAGTGCATTGTTCTTAAGCCCGGGGTGGTCATTCCTTAAGAGAATATACTGCTTAGAGCCCTCAGGAAAGAAATCATGTACAAGATGGATTTGCAAGAAACATCACCTTCAGAAGAAGTTTCTTTCTTTCTATCTAAGGCCAATAGTGACAAGTCTTTCCTTTGGCATAAAAGAATATGTCATGTAAACTTTAAAAACATGAATAAATTAATTAAAAATGATTTGGTAACTGGAATGCCAAAGAAAGAGTTTACAAGTGATGATCATTGTGTTGCATGCCTGAAAGGGAAGCAACACAAGTTATCTCACAAGCCAAAGGAAATGAATTCCATCACTACACCCTTACACTTATTACATATGGATCTCTTTGGCCCCACCAGTGTAATGAGTTTAGGAAGGAACTCTTATTGCTTGGTGATCACAGATGACTTCATAAGATATACTTGGGTCTTCTTTCTTAGAACTAAGGATGAGACCCCTGAGATCTTGAAGAGAATCATTCTGAAAATTGAGAATCAATCTGATCGTAGGGTCAAGATCATAAGATGTGATCAAGGAACTGAATTTAAAAACCAAATCCTTGATGCATTTTGTGATGAAAAAGGTATTACAAGACAATATAGTGCTTCCAGGAACAGGAAATGACTTGATACAAGAGAGGTACTATTGATGGAACACTCTTCATCAAATGAACAGGAAATGACTTGATGTTGGTTCAAGTTTATGTAGATGACATTATCTTTGGGTCAACTAGTCCAAAGCTCTGCAAAGACTTTGAGAAGCTGATGAAGAATAGATTTGAAATGAGTGCCATGGGGGAACTCAATTTCTTTCCAGGAATTCAAGTGAAGCAGGTTGACAATGGAATCTTCATAAACTAGTCAAAGTATGTGCAAGACATACTTACTAGGTTTCACATGACTGAATGCAAGGTTGCTAAGACACCCACAGCCAGAAACCACTCTCTTGGACAAGATCTTGAGGGGGAGTGTGTTGATGAACATCTATACAGGGATATGATTGGGTCTCTTATGTATCTCACAGCCAGCAGGCCTGATATCATGTTTGCTAATTGTATTTGTGCAAGATATCAAGCCAACCCCATGATGTCACACCTGGTTACTATCAATAGAATTCTCAGATATCTCAAGGGTGCTCCCAAACTAGGCCTTTGGTATTCAAAGAATTCTGACTTCAATCTGTATGCATATACAGATAGTGACTATGATGTCTGCAATATGCCTTCAAAGTCATCATCTAGGGCATGTCAATTTCTTGATGGAAGGATAGTCTCATGGAAATGCAAGAAATAATCCTGTGTATCTGCATCAACTGCTGAAGCTGAATACATTGCTGTTGCAAGCTGCTGTGCTCAAGGGCTTTGAATTCAGAATGAGATGCTAGACTATAGATTCAACTTCAAGGAGACTCCCATCCATATAAACAACAACAGTGCTATCTCTATCACAGAGAATCCAGTTCAGAACTCAAAGACAAAGCACATCAATATCAGGTATCATTTAATTAGAGATAATTTTAAAAAGGATTGATAAAACTAGTCAAAGTTAACACAAATAAACAATATGTTGATTTGTTCACAAAAGCTTTTGATGAGCAGAGATTTAAATATCTTGTATCAGCTATTGGGATGATTAACTTTAAGTAGATTTTTCTTAAACTAAACTCAAGATTATTTTTAATAATATGTGTGTCTTAAGTTGTCTATATCATCACCATATAAGCCTAGTTTACTTTTGAAGGAACTTTTCAAAATGATATTCCTTAGACTTTTGAGAATTTTGGGTATATTTTCCTTCGAAAGACATCAAGTTGTCTTCGGAAGACAACAATTTGTCTTCGGAAGAAAATTATGTCTTCAAAACAAATAACTACTTCTAAGAAGTTAACATTCGGAAAAAATTTGACTATATCTTCCGAAGCTTATATTTGTCACCAAGTACTTATATGTATTAAAGGACTATTTTCTTCCAACAGCAATTAAGTCTAGAAAGACTTATTCTCTTAAATGAATAAGATTTCTGATATTTGATATCTTCCGAAGCAAAATCTATATAGGAAGTAAAAATACTCTAAGTATTTTTCTTCCGAAGCAAAATTCTTAGAAAGCTAAGGAATATCTTCCGAAGCCTAATTGACTTCGGAAGTTTTTCTAAAACTTTTCTAAGACAAATTACCTTTGGAAGATTTAAACTTCCAAGAAAATTAACCTTTTGGGCATGTTTTCTGAGGTAGACCGACATTCAGATTTCAAAGTTTATCCGTTTGCATTAACGTTGTCTCAAATCCATATCATATATATATATTTGTACAAAGATTCCCCCCTTTCACTATTCTCTTTCATTTGAAAGATTAAAACCTTGAATTCACCCATAAACCGACTTTGTTCTTACCTTCCTTCATCACAAAGCTACTCAAAATGGCCAACCCTGATCCCTGAAACCAACCGGATTTTGCCATGCACTTACATAGGCAACATAATCAAGTTGCTTTGTTGTCGTCTGAGAAAGATCCTGGTTTCTCAGAAGTTTGTTGCTTCTTATCTCTCACCAACAACCTCATTGCACTCACAATTGACCTTCCATTATATGAAGATCAACTTTTGGAGTTCCGGAGGACCTGCCAAGAGGTCAACTTGGACGGTGGCAAGGCACTGTCTGCCACAGTGCAGGAGAGGACAGTTTTCATCACTCCAGCTACCATCAACACCCATCTTATGAAGAGGGTGACTTGTCCTTTCCTAAATCTGCTGTAAATGACTCATTCTGGAAGATGGGCTATAAAGGGGATTACTCTATAAGAACCTTCAGAAAAGGGAAGGTCTCATACAAATGGAAGTACCTCCTCCATGTGGTTATCCACTCCTTTTTAAACAAGCATGGAGGATGGGACCAAATTCCTGAACACCTTTGCTATATAGTCCATGGAATGGTTCAAGGGGTCAAGTTCAGGCATTCTCAATTTGTATATACTAGTTTACTTGCACACTTGGACTCCTTTGAATATTACATGTTCCCTAAATATGTGCAGTACATTCTTAACTATAAACTGGGCTCATAGTTAAGGGGAACGGGTAATGTTCTTAAATTAGGATACATGAAGCCCGGTATCTTTAAGACATTAAGAAAGCCAACTGTTGGCTTCTCAGGGGTAGAAACAGCCCTGGTCCCAAAAATGTTTGAGCTTATTGCTCAAGGTGACAACTTGGCAGCACAAGCCAATGTTGAACCCACACCTTCTACATCTGTAACTCCCACACAACCACAAATCACCATCACCTACAAAAGAAAATCCAAACGAACCCCTGCTCAGTCTACTCAGGTTGAGCAGGCCCCCAAATCACCAACTATGTAGAAAGAAAAGGACACTGGAGCTCCCACTTTTCCTGAGGAGCAAACCACTCCCATTCTTTCTATGATCAGTGTTAAGGTTCCTCACGCTTAGCTTGATGAGCTCACAACCCCAGCCTTAAGCCTTCACTCAGAGTCTCAAAACTCTAATGATCAACCTTCAGGGGAAAGATACCATCCCCAGCCACTTGATCTCAACCAACCAATACCCAACCTTGAATTCAATGATGATGAAGATATAAGATTCAATGAGAACCATAAATCTCTCTTCTCCACCCTTGCTCAAGGAGTGATATGTGCTCCTGCCTCACCTATATCTAGCCTATATCATCCATACACAACTGAGGTTGACCTCCCTAAACCTGTTCAGGAGGCCCATATGGAAGAGGCTCTCACTTTTGCAAGTGAATACATCATTCAGACCTCAACCATGGCAACCTATCCCATTGACACTTCTTTTGAAGCTATCAGTGTGTAGGGGAAAACCAGCAGCCAAGAAACTTAAGTTGGTGATGAGGAAGAAGACCTTGGTCCTATTATCTCATCCCCCCATGATTCTTCTAAAGAAGATGAGGGGAGTATGCAACTAAAGGTGCAAAAACTGACTCAACTCTAAACCTATTTAGTTTCCAAGGTTAGTCACCTAGAATCTTAGGTGACTAGGGAAGGGTCAATGATCAGCAACTTGAGATCACCAATCTCAAGGGCAAGTTAGCTGAGAGACCCATCCAGAGGACTCAACCAGGCCCACAAGAACCTATGGATGTGATGGACCTAACTCCTAGCTCCCCTATGCAAATGGGTGATGCTACCAAAAAGAGGGGAGAAAGTCTTAATTACAGTCATAGAACCTGGGAGTTCCTCTCAGAGTATGGACATGGAGGACTTACCACCCTCACTTGCAATTGTCCATCCTCAACAACCTCCTCAAGTCCATATTAATGTGGACTCTCTCATTCAAAGTCTGTTTGAGGAGGGTATACCAAGGGCAATGCCAACTCCATCTCACCCAGCTAATAATCTAATTTTAGGATGGAGGTAAGATGATCAAAGTAGAGTCCTGGTAATCTCTAGGTCTCTGGGTCAATAAGAGATTTTCAACTTCTTTAACCTGAGATACTATGAGAGCACCTATCTAGTTAACCTCCCACTTGCCAACCCAAGTCACAACAGGCAAGCTACAAGGTTGGCTGATAGGATTCAACAAAGGATGATTGAAGAGTTCAAGCTGAGAATAAGACTATATAGGAAGAGGCTAGCAGGAAAGACTGTTGGTCAACTGGATGTTGAGGTGGACCCTAAGATTAACTTTGAAGGGGAAAACTTGGCTGAAGGCCTGGCAGTTAAGCCTGTGAACCTTGAGACAAGAGGTGCTTCAGCACCCTCAGCGCCAACTATCCTTAGTGAGGCACCAGCTGGTGAAGGTTTCTCACAACCTCTCTCTGCCCAGAGCTTAAGTGAAGAACCAAGCAATGAAGGCCAAAGCTCTCTCCAACCTGAGTCACAAAGGCGTGTGAGTGACAAAGGTAAAAGGAAGATGACTCCTGAGGAGATTGATGAAGAGAAGAGAGAGAGAGGAAGAGAAAGACAAGGGGAGAGAGTTCAAGTAGGACCCCTGGCTTCATGAAAGCTGCAATCAGGGCTGCCCCCAGGCTAAGCACTCAAGATCATGAGTTAAGGGCAGCTAGATTAAACTACTTGGGTCCAGGAACTACAACATTGATGAACTCATCTCTCTTCCCTTGGAGGAATTGAATGAAGGCTGATATGAAAGTGTCAAAGGAGAGGAATGAAGCTGAGGATGTAGAATTTCTCCTCAAGATCAAAGAAGAAGGAAAGAGAAAAAGACTTTACAAAGCTCATTCCCTTTCCCCAGTTCAGGAAAACCCTGAGACAGAGGTTGTGGCTGCTGAACCACAAACTCAGGAAGGTAGAGAACAAGATAGATAAAACATGATCACCTACCTGAGTGCTACAGGCCTCTATCAGGAAGTAGACCTTCTTCCCTTACCATTTGACTACATTGAGTTCGAATGCCTCAAGCAGCTTGAGCAACAAGTGCAACAAGAACAAAAAGTTGCAAAGAGGAAGATGAGGAAAGAGGCTACAAAGTCAAGAGCCACCATCAGAGTAAACTTGAAGAAATCTGCTGATAGACAGAAAATGGTGAGCTGCTTGAAGCTATATGGATTCTCCGGAAGGAAACTTGGTCCAATGTCTCTATCCACCATGGATAAGCACATTAGAGTGATCAAACAGAAGATCAAGAAGGGTGAGCTAATTTACTTGCATTCTCTACCAAGTCAGGCTGCACCTGAAGCTGACGTCAAGGTTGAACCACATGAGACAATACAACCTGGACCTAGTGTTGTATCATAGCCAGCTTCATCTTCTGATCCACAGTAGGGTCCTGATCCTTCTCCTTATAAACCTATGAAGGACAAAGACCCAACTGAGGATGACAAGCAAGAATAATTTGGTACTGCAGGTCAGTCTCCTTAGTTAAAATACAGGAAGAGAAAAAGGATGGCCATTAGAAGGGACAAGAAGAAGAAGAAGTTCAAGGCATCCACCTCTACACCTCAGGATGGGTCAGAACATCCTGAGGGTGATCAAGAAGAGGCTGCTCATCTAACTACTATTCAAGTATAGCCTCTTACTACTGAGAGACCCGTTATGTCTTGGATGTTTTCCACCAATCCAGACAGATGGTATGTTACTAGAGATCAAGGAGGTCAAGACTTATACTTCTGGTAAAACATACTTGACCTCCCTCTGCATGATCTCTATGATATGAGGAGATACTTTGAGAGTCTGAGGAATCCTGACCAGTTGATGATCAAAGGAATGGTCTTGATTCTGATGAGGACTGTCAACAGATGAAGATCAAAAATCAAAGTTCTCTTCAGTTTTGGTAGGATCAGTCCAGGGGGAGTTTGTAAGGAATACACTTAGAGGCTGATGCAACCAAAGAACAACCAAGAGCTCTCAGCATGCAGAAATAAAGTACAAGGAAGTTACTTCGGAAGATTTGATACAACTCAATGAATTATGCTAAGTGTCAAATCTTCCGAAGCTAAAAGACCATATCTTCCGAAGCCAAAGATGAAGTCTTCCGAAGCTTCAAGGACAAAGTCTTCCAAAGCCAAAGACTGATTTCTTCCGAAGACAGAGAAGACATGCTTTCTCTGAATCACCTTTTGACTAAAGTTGAATCACTTTCTGCTACCACTCTGAAGACTCACCAACTTATATGAATTGGTGAAAAGTCCATGCTTTTGTCAACTATAGATTAAGGTCTTTTGTCTGTAACTTTCCAATTATGTACTTTTATCCTTTTTGTAATATATTAGGATGTGAGCTATGGCATGTCATAGTCAAAGTCAAAAGGCAAATCTGCCCTTTGACTCTACATTGATCTTGTTATCAAGATTAGTGTTTCCAGCTGGCCTTCAAAGTATAGCTGGCTGTAGGATGTAGTATAAAGTGTCTCAAGTACTTGTATCTTAATGCATGCTTTGTAACACTTGTAAGAACTTGAGAGCAATATACATCATTCTTGAAACCCATACTTGAGTGTTCTTGTTCTTGTTCTTGTTCTTGTTCTTTTACTTATGTTCTTTGTATCATCACTAACCGGTTCCCTATTTGATCTATTAAGTGTTTCATATCTCTCCACCTTGTGAAACTATTGCATTGACCATCCTTCACCGGTCTTGTAAATTTGCAGTCTATATGGTTCAGCCTGATGGTTTTGTTGATACAAAATATCCAAATAGGGTGTGTAAACTAAATAAGTCTATTTATGGACTTAAACAGGCATCTCGTAGCTGGAATATTCATTTTGATCAGAGAATCGTGGAATTCGGTTTTTGTCAAAAGTGAAGATGAGCCTTGTGTTTACAGAAAGGCTAGTGGGAGCATTGTATCATTCCTCATATTGTATGTGGATGATATACTGATCATTGGAAACAACATCCCTATGCTTAACGAAATTAAAAAATAGTTGGGAGCTTGTTTCGCAATGAAAGATCTTGGAGAAGCTACATACATTTTAGGAATCAACATCTATAGGGGTAGCTCTAAACGGCTCCTAGGGCTTAGTCAAAGCACATACATAGACAAAATGATGACACGCTTCAAGATGGAAAACTCCAAGAAAGGAGGAGTACCTATGACTAAAGGTACTATGTTGAACAAATCGTAATTTCCTTCAACGGACATTGATATTAAGTGAATGAAAAAGGTTCCATATGCTTCAGCGATTGGTTCTATCATGTATGTTATGTTGTGCACTAGACTTGACGTTTCATATGCTTTAAGCATTATCAGTCATTATCAGCAGAACCCTGTGTTTGCCCATTGGACTACAGTTAAGAACATTTTGAAGTACTTAAGAAGAACTAAAGACATGTTTCTAATATTTGGAGGAGTTGAAGAACAGCTCACTGTAAGGTGTTACACTGAAGTTAGTTTTCAAACTGATCGAGATAACTCTCACTCATAATCTGGTTTTGTATTCACACTCAATGGTGGAGCCGTCTCTTGGAAAAGTTCCAAGCAAAGTGTGGTGGCAGATTCCACTACTGAATCTGAATACATTGCAGCATCAGATTCTGCAAAGGAAGCTGCTTGGATGAAGAAGTTCATAGCCGAACTCGATGTGGTTCCAAGTATTCAGCAACCAATCGAGATATTTTGTGATAACACGAGTGCTATTTCTCAAGCCAAAGAGCCCAGATCTCATCACAGGGCCAAGCACATTCAGAGGAAGTTTCACTATATTCGGGACATAGTGAAATAGGGAGACATCATGATAAGCAAAATAGAGACAGATCAGAACCTAGCAGACCCGTTCACTGAGCCCATGACTCAAGACAAGCATGATCAGCATAGGGATACGATCAGGCTTAGATTAGCTAGTGATATGTTTTGATTTAATATTTGGATGTACGAACATTTACAATTATACTTCTGAATTCATTTTGATTTACTGATTTAAATACAATTTTAAATCTTATAACTGTGTTCGATTTTAATATATTTAATCCATGAATATTGTATACTAAATTATTCGTAGTCAGTCGGACTTGTGGGAACAATTCTAAATCCACAGAGTTGACTTCTAAATTCACAAACCATTTTTATTATAAATTCAAAGAGTTGACTTCTAAATTCACAGACCTCATTATGAATGACGTTAGATGTAATTCGCCACAAACCATTTTTATTATAAGATGCTTTGATATTGGTATACTCATTTAGTATCCTCTGACCTGAGATGCATACTAGAACTTTCGTTTACCAAGGGTTATTCTTTGATCAATGTCAACCGTTATCGCGTAACTGCTAGTTATAAAGGCTTTGGTTGGGAATATTTCTGAAGTTTAGTGGGAGTTGTATGTAGTCAATAAAGGATTCTGTACTCTTACATTATATAAAACAGTTAGATATCGTGGCGCCCTCGTTGATTCAAACTGGTGAAGTGTGAGGCGTCACCCAAATTGACTGTGTGTTTGATTGGACCTTTTTGAATCTGGATCGAGAACAATAATGATTGAGCTCCATATGAAAATTAATCTCGATGACTCAATTGATGTCTTTTACAGAAAAGGATGAATGACTATGATTACCATAAGTCTATTTTCTTGCTATAGTAAGATGTTACTAAAACAAGATATTTTGGTTAATGACTTTAAAGTGTCATACCTTGTTGGGGGCAGCCATGTGCAGCTAGAGTGTCGCTGACTGTCTACGTTAAGATTTAATTGAATTTTGTCCAAGTGGGAGTTTGTTGGATTATGTACGAGTTCGATTAATTTGACGTTGCTAATCGAGCTATGGCCCTTGAGAGTTACACCTTGAGCAACGAATATTAAGTCCACTTAATTTATTTAACTGGTGTTTACGAACTATATCGGGTTTAAATGATTTATAAAGATTATAAATTATTTAATCAAAACGTTTGAGCGTTAAACGTTATTTTAGGTTTCGGTTATTATGTGGGCTATAATTAATCTAAACGGGCCTGAAGCCTGCGAGTAGATTAATATTAATTAAATAGATCTAAATCATCTAAAATTATATATGTGGATATCACAACTCAAAAGATGAGAAGATTATTCCTTTAGTTGCAAAAGAAAAAGAATTAATTTTTTTGTTGGCTCAATTCCCAAAACAACACAAAATCACAAAATTAATTATTTCAGTCACTTTTGTCGCTCATGACTTCCGCAACCGGCAACAGAGAACCACAAATTACACCGCAGCCTTCCACCGTCTGTCGTGTACCCACAATTTGCCACAACACGAGACCTTTAAACGCGACCTATTGCCTGCAATCTTTACTTGCGGCCACTCGTGTCCCGTTCAGTTCGTTTAATCTAGCAATTTATCCGTTGACCCCTCGGTGTCTCAAACGGTTAATTATTAACCACAAAATGTATACTTATCTCATCAGTTCGTTAATTATAATCTATATTTGCATCGTTTGTAACCAGATCCTGTCGTGTTCACTCTGGTATTTTATTATTACTCCGCGGCATTATATATTATTAATATGATTAATAAGTTATTAAAATTATTTTGATAAAATAAACCTAACCAATATACCACTAAACCCAATAATGCTCACCTCTACCTTATGTAGTTACTTGAGCAATCAAATGAATCAAAATGATTAGCTCATCAAAGACTCAAAAGAAACCAACCTGTACAAGAATGAAGTTCTTATAAATTCAAATTCAATTAGAAAGTAAATAATAAACATTCACCAAACTCTAGTATTTATACTATGTCTTAACAACTTAAAGATAATGATAAACTTAAAAAAATATAAACTTAAATAAACAAAAAGGATAATTAAAAAATTTTGATTTAAATCTCCCTACGATCTTCAATTTGAATCCTATTGGATCAAAATCATAAACCGGTCCAGCTCTTGGGTCGTCGTTTGCATCACCTATCCCATCCCAAACCCGTAGAAGTTAAAACTCATCACATACCAAAATGCCCATCCTGAACATTTTAGGTTCTATATTTCTACCGGCTCAGGTTCTTTTACAATCCCCAATAACTTTATACATTTTCACGGGTCGTGTTGGCTCGAAAATTGAATTTGTAACCACATGCACGATAATATTACTCCGCGACATTATATATTATTAATATGATTAATAAGTTATTAAAATTATTTTAATAAAATAAACCTAACCAATATACCACTGAACCCAATAATGCTCACCTCTACCTTATGTAGTTACGTGAACAATCAAATGAATCAAAATGATTAGCTCATCAAAGACTCAAAAGAAACCAACCTGTTCAAGAATGGAGTTCTTATAAATTCAAATTCAATTAGAAAGTAAATAATAAACATTCACCAAACTCTAGTATTTATACTATGTCTTAACAACTTAAAGATAATGATAAACTTAAAAAAATATAAACTTAAATAAACAAAAAGGAAAATTAAAATTTTTGATTTAATCTCCGTACGATATTCAATCTGAATCCTATTGGATCAAAATCATAAACCGGTCCAGCTCTTGGGTCGTCGTTTGCACACCTATCCCATCCCAAACCCGCAGAAGTTAAAACTCATCACATACCAAAATGCCCATCCTGAACATTTTAGGTTCTATATTTCCTACCGGCTCAGGTTCTTTTGCAATCCCCAATAACTTTATACATTTTCACGGGTCGTGTTGGCTCAAAAATTGAATTTGTAACCACGATAATATTAAGGTAAATAATGTTTAATACGAGTTGAAATGGATTAATGTCATTTAGCCACTAGCATTTTTTTATTTCTTAGAACATTATAAAATAAATAAATAAATAAAACGGTCCAAAATATTGTTAATTTTCACTACTATTAGTCAGATGCATATACTACCCTTCAATAACAACCCAAAGAGAACAGAAATACAATTGTCAAATATACACAGGTTCATTCCTCCCAGTAACAGATGAACATATACTTAGAGCCACCATGGCTTTTCAGTTAAGTCTCTTGAGAACACATACCGAAACCTTGAACAATAAGGCAGCCATTCGATGATCTGCAATGTTTTCTTACTGGTTTTATGCTCGATGCATTTCTCTATGGAATCAGAAAGCTTTTTGTCAACATTCTCGGTTATCCATTTGAGAAGATTGTCTGGAGAGATGTTGGCTTCTTTTCCAAATCTTTCAAGTAATTTTGGTATGAAAACTTTCTTTGATTTCTTCACGATTATGTTTGATTGAAGAAACTCCCTCGTTGCTACTTCGAGCTCGTCTTTGATGTTTGATGGTGTGTAGACTTTAAGCTGCCAAAAGGGTGAATGATGGTAAAAGTTAGATGTTGAAATTTGGATGTATTTGTGTAAAAATGAGCTGATTTGACTTATGTACGCAAATATAAAAGATTTAACTAAAAAGAAAGGGGTCATCCAGATTGTATTCAAATGCATAAAACCTTCTAAACTGATTTTTAGTGACCATGAGAACCCGTACCAGAGAACTCACGGGACCTGTAAATACCCTGCCCACCAACAGGATCAACAGGAAACTAGTGGAAACAATTTTCGAATCTGAGACCTTTTCTAGAAGGGATCAGGTGCTTCCACACTACTCCTTGAAGGTATACAATACAATATAGTTTGGAATCAAAGATAACTCTTTAGTTTATTACTAAATTTAAAAAATAAATGACAAGTATTGTGCAGTTCGCTCAACCCGTCCAACCAGACAATTTGCCAATTTCCTTAATGGGATAATAGGTAGTTTTAACATGGAACCTAAAGGTGGCAATTTGGATCCATTTATTTAGCTAAAAGGACAACATGTCAAATGGGTGGGTTGAAATTTAGCCCAAAATTTATTTCAAATGCATACTATCTAGTATATCATTCTACTAAAATTACACTACTATTGTAGTAATATTATCATTTTAATCATAAATTATCAGAAAAGATATAAAACAATCAGAAACTAAGTTACCACAGGATCAGATGAAGTCCCGGTGCAAAGGGCAAAACACACAAGAGGTTGGTAATACTCGAGACCAAATTTTGTACTGATGCGTTGTCTCTCTTCTCCAGATTTCTTCCACAATGCAGTTGAAAGGATGGTCTCCAGCCACTAGTATAATTTCATACGAAACGAAAACTGTTAATTTGATGATCAAAATCCATCTCTCTATAGTAGAGGAACGGATTGATCATATTTTGTTAAAAATCAAACTAAATAGTTGAGTACCTTTCCAACCCTGGGGTGCGGAACTTAAATATAGCCTGCTCAATAGCATTTGCACTTATCATATGGCCACCGATTCTGTAAGCAGCCTACACTACACAGAGAAACAAATATTAGTCGCAAATGAACTCATTGCAAAGCTTTTAACAACAATCTCTAATCATAAATCGAGTTTTGACCGAAGTCGATTCAACTTGTGTCATGTGTGCTAAAGGGAGCTTGACCCATTTAACATATCTTAATAGATATATGATAGTTTTTCAATAAGGAAGTGCACTACCTTGTGAAATAAAGCTAACCTTCTCAGAGAGCTGTGAGGTATACCATATGCCAAATACGCCTGTATTACCAAATATAAATGAGGTGACAAATGTTTATGTTTAAGTTATTAAATACCATATATGATAATGTTGGTGTGAGCTTACATGCATAATCATGGAATTATACATATTGATCCAGAATGCAGTCTGAGCATTTGTTTCCATATTGCTCAAGTTCAACTTCTCTAGTTGTTCCACTAAAAGTCTGAACAAGGAAAACTCATAAACATTAACTCTCAGTGATGAAAACATATTGGTGCTCCAAACTTCAGAGTAATAAATCCATATAACAGAGGTGCCAATTTTTTCCCATTTCTTATTAGCAGGTGGATTTTGGGTTGGGTTCTTTTTTTTTTTTTTTTTTTTTTTTGCCACACAGATTAAAATCTAGCAACCTAAATAATGCATATGACCTACCAAATACTTTTAGTCAAAGATTTAGATTGGTATTGTGATAATATTGTTTTTGCAACCATAGTTAACACATTAACAAATTATAATCTAAATAAAAATGAACGAAAGAGTGTTTGAATGTCAACCCAGTCTACCAGTATTAAAACTGACCCCATTTGACTGTTATCCAACCCATCTGACCCTCTCATCTTGCCAACTCTACCTTATACCAAAGGGAAATGACCAAAATAAAGTCATTTTTTTATACACTCACAGTTTTATACTGTGATATGCCTAAGGACTGACCTATAACTGTTAATAGCATAAGATGCGCGAGAGAAGTTGTTCTTATCAGTTGATATCCATGAGATTTCAACCGTTGATCTGCCATTGTCTCTATTTGTGGGCAACTTAGACAATGAAGATGATCTCTTACGTTCTGAACCGTGGGCGATGAACTATTGAGCCAGCAATATGCAACAGCCATACATTTTACCATCTCTTCTGATAATCTGATGGGGCACTGGTAAAGATGATCTTTTAAAGTGAGCTGTTTACCGATGGCTGAGGGATTTCTCTTTATCTGCTATTAGAAACCAGCATTAGTAGCTATCAACTATGGATATGACATTTTTCATATTTTAATCATCAATACTATCATTGCCTACTTTGATTATGGAAATAACACTGTGGCCTATTTACTACTTAACCTTACTAAATGCAAGTCTAACAAGTTTGCGACTCAATACTAATAGAGTTTATTTGTTTATTGTTCATATAGTAAGGCGATTAAGTATGGAATAATCTACGACTTATGGTAACCTCCTTTCTCATTTATTAACCTAACTTGAGCTAACAACATGCATCCATTGTTTCATTAAGCATACAACCAAGCATCATCTAACAAAAAATGAATCATATCAAGGCCAGAATCATTATTCAAGGTGACTAAGTATGTCCATTAAAATATGCATACCTTTGAAGATCTAGATTCAAAACAATTGTTAGCTTTGCTACTGGATAGTGAAGCATTCCTGGTTTTAGACTGCAATAAGTTTCCTTTCCTCCCAGGGGCATTTATGGTAGAAGGATCATGAAATTTTAGAAAAGGGAAACTCTTTGAAGAACAAAACGTGCTTGAAATAATAGTGGGATGCTTTCTTGATTCCTTATGTGCAATCACATGCGCAGGAGAAGTTAGGACCGAACCTTGTCCAGAAGATGGGTGACTAACACGTTGTTCAAATATCGTTCTGTATAGAGAAAGAACATGCTGCTCACGGTTCATAACTTCTTCCTCAAGTAGTTGAATCTCAGCAATTAACTCCTTTGTCTAAATGAACCAAACAATCAGGTTTCAGCATTTAAGGTGTATGTGTAAATTATGACAGATAAGAAAAAATTAGCCAATGTTAAGACCTTGGAGACATTAGTATTCTTTTATTTACTTGCGTAAACATTTAATGATGAATGCATAAAATGACTTTTACCCTTCTCAAGTCAATATGGAGGGATAGATTTATATAGTGCTTGCGGAATTTCCAAATACAAACAAATAGAGCTGCATTAGTTCGAGAAACTTCTTTAACTTTTCATACTGAGTAATAATATCTCAGGGTAATATGCTCATTACTATTTACTAATGATTATATAATATGGTGATCAGGGTGTAAAAAGACAAACTTCTACTAGACAAGTGCGTAAACGGCACGAGGTAAACAAATTTCAGTTACGCCTTTAGATAATGGAATCTAATGAGTGTGTTCTTATTCTCTTCTTAATCTTAAGAGAAAACTTATGTAAAATAGTATGGCATAATGAAATATGTAGGCTTTATTACTTTATCAGGTTAGCTAAAAGGGTTACGATCATCCATCAAGATTTTACAAAGGCAGTCTAGTAATTAATCACAAGTTGTTAGTCATATATGGACTACATTTATTACTCACTCATCCATTAACACAATACTATAGTTAGTTAAAAGGGGTAAATTCGTCCATCTATATATTGCCGTAGTGAGTCATAGATGGACTATTCTTATTACTCATTTAAAGATTAACACGGTAATATAGTTAGCAGAAAGGGGTAAAGTCATCTATCTAGATTTCACAAGGCAGTCTGGTAAATGGCAACTAGCCACAAGTACATGTACAACGGTCACCTGATTAGCAGAATGCCTATGGCCAGGTGATAAAGTGCTAGAAGTTCGGCCCAAAGCTCTCTCAAGCAGCATCCGCACTGATTTCTCTTGCTGCAACCGCATTTGTAGTTGCTCAATCTGCAATTTCATATATTTCTATAATTCAACTGTTTATTCTAATTTGTGCTCAAAATTCAAATAGGTGTCAAAGTTAAGATCTTTTAGAAAAAACAAGTGCAACTCTTTTGCTTTCTATTGATAAAAATATGCATACAGAAGCATAAAAGGAGTGTCTTACACAACTTAGTCAACAAATTCACTTTAAACTTATCATAACAGAAGGTCAACTGATTAAAACCACATTAGTCATTACTTACATCATTTTCCAGTGAATCTCTTTGTTTTGACACGACAACTGTGTCCTTATTACTGGAAGATCCATGAAGAGGTGAATATGGGCGGGTACTCTGTGCTACAATATGCAAACCCTGTTTTAGAATTAAGGGCAGATTAGTACACTAACTAACTATTGCTGTCATTAACTTAATTTTAAGCCAAAGTAGCAGACTATATCTAATATGCAGAATGCAAAATAGGAAGATATTAAAATCTGATTGTTAATAAAGAAAACTAAGGCCATCTTACAGTTGATTTATTGCACTCCTCTCTAAGATTTAAAGCTCCTCCTGTTCTCAAAGCATCATTATTCCCAGAAGCACTGAAAGTAATTAACAGCATAACTTGTTGAATTAAGTTGTTTTGTTATTGAAAATTTGCAAATATGCAATCAAGCATAGTTTGAACAAGTTAAACTCAAAAGCTCAGCTAAAAATGAAGCAAACAGATTCTGAAAACATATATTGTCATGACCATTGATAAGATAAGCCAAACAGAACGAGTTCAAAGAAATAAGGGTCAAAAGGACAATCTGTAAACAAAAATCACCTCTTTGAACGCCTGTGTTGTCCATGAACATGTACATTTTCATCATTACCTAAATACTCCATTCTCAAGTTTATTTCTTTCAAACATAACTCAAATCATGTCTGACTCTTCTTTAATGCAACTAATAAAACTTGCATTTGAATGTGCAGTGCATATATATTCATAATGGGTTGGAGCAACCAACCACACAAGTAGTTTTCATTACAATAAATACCAAAGGGTCTGTGTATAGTGGTACCAAGGTGTGTAGGAAATACGCCTCTCTCTATGTGGTTGAAGTTTCTAATTTCATGGTAGGACAAAAGGTATAGATTTAGGTGTAGGATTAGAGGAAGTATGAGTTAGTATTTCTAAACAAAGTTAGAATAAATAAAAACAGAAAACACATATTTTATAAGGTCAACACGTTTACCCACCCATTTATTATAACCTCTAACCTGTTCATGATCTATTTAACCCACTTACAACCCGTGTAACCTTTTTTACAACCCATTTGACTCTTTTAGATAAACAGGTAGCGTATGTCTATTTGGATTTATTAATTCAACCCGATAACCCACAATCGCGTGTGTGTATTTTCTTTTTCTACTATATAATCATCTTCTCTCCATAAAAGAATGTTCACAACAAGTTGAATTTTGAGATGACCGTTAAATTTGGTTTATTCTGTTTAAGAGAAAAGGCAAGGCCTTAATGGGGGTCTAAACAATTAAACCTACCAAAAGTTCACACATCAAATTCAAATCACAATAGCAATATCTTAACTGAAAAAGTCAAAACAAGAACAATAAATTCCTTTCAGTGTCTCATTCTTGAAATGATATATTATTATGAATTTGTCGAACAAGTGCATGTAAGAGGGATATACACATTAAAGCAAGCTCCTGCTTATAACTGTAAGCAAATGATGACATTGACGAATTCACGGTGAAAGCTATCGTTCAAAAAACCAACAAAAATAATGACACGAGTGGTGTCAGAAAGATGTGATGATGAACGTTGGGAGGATAAATTCAAAGGAAACACATATGAAATTCGGTGTGGAATCATATCCTAATGTAATCATTTATTTGAATTGAATAATGAAAGGGCTGAATTTGCAGGGGTAAATCAATGTATAAACCCTAAATTTGAGATTTTTTACCTGCAGTGTGGTAGCTGATACAGAAACCGAATTGAATTCTGTCACAATTGCGTTGTTGAGAGCATTGAATGAGAGAATTTAATACGCCTGTACTCTTGTATCTCACCAATTGTCTCATTCAAATTCATGATATGATGTAGAGGGAAACAAAGTGTCGAGTGAGAAGCAACAATACTGCAACAGTGTAACATGTGAATATTAATATTTTGTTAGAGATTTGTGTTTATACATGGATGCATGTTATGGTGTGACAAATATGTAATGTAGCATTAGGTTGTTTTTGTAACAAACACCAACTAATGTGTCTACAATGTAAGAGATGTTCTTGTGTGTAAGGAGAGTTGTTAAGGACAAGTTGCCGTGTTGTTGTGACTTATGAGTGAGATGTTGTCGAGAAAGAGAAGCAGAATCCTTTCAAGGTGAGATGTTTAAATTGATGTGAAACGCAAACCTAAGTTAGTCAAAGTTCATTGGTCAATAGATCAACAAGTGGATAACTATTTAGACAAAGTAAGTATCCTCATCTTAGATGTATCTAATAAATAAACGAAATATAAAGTACTTTCAATCTGTTATATCAGTAAACATCAATAGAATATAGATCAATTTCAAGTTGTTTCTTATGCTCACGAAAAAATTATTTAGCGCAAACAATAATGTGGGTTGGCACGAAAGGCATATGTCTAAATGTCTAACTCTTGTAACAGGCACATAATGCATCAAAGTCTGAAGACCGGCATGCTAGCTAGGTTTTGGCAAGTTTAGCTATAAGGATTACATATTAGTCTTAAAATCTAGTCAAGTCCATAACTTGTTACGTTTAAGACTAATATGTAAGAAAAAATCAGTTACGCTGATTGAGTTCTAACTTTCATAAACATTTAGAAACATTTTTGCACATTTAAACGCATTTCATAAAATGAACTTAGTTGTAACATTTAACTTTGAACAACTTTATATGCGACCTTTATATTTGACACATAATATGTTTAACTATGATCTTCATGAAGCCAAGTATGTAAGTGTCTTAGTACCACATAACATAATGTGGGACTCGGTCGTTTCGTATCGTCGTCACTACTCACCACCTATCATTTCGTTTGGGTCAGTCGTTATGTATTGTTGTCACTGCCTACAATATGACATACCTTTGTCAGAGTCAACCATAACATACCTCTGTTGGAGATCATGCACGACTTAAACTATCGGTCACTTTACATTTAAGAGTTTTTATGTATTTTTAAATATGTATGTATGCTATTTACAAGTGTATTTAAGTTTCTACTATTGACATTGTGGATCATCAGTGATATTAATATATATTTTCCCAACATGCGTATATATAGGTATAGTATTACTTGAGTGTTATGGAGTTGTTACGTCTAGGTGTCGTTTAATAAAGTTTTTTCGTCTTTTGTACACGTGTATTATGGCTTCGGGATATGACACATCTACATGCGTGATTTTTTTTGTAAAATGGTATTTACATCAATTTTACATCACACAGTTTGGCTCTAAAATACGCTTAAGTGTGACTCACCATATATATTTTTTGAAATTTTATCAAGTGTTTTTTTTTATAATCAAACGGATAACAAAGCAACTTTTTAAGAAACCTATCCACCCCTTTAGTTGTTTACATAACATTTTTATTTTATTTTTTAAGTTTTTATGTTAAAGACCGGTAAATAATGAGTGGTCTGGATAAGTTATTCAAGTTATTATAAAAAAGAGTTAATTACACAAATAGTCCCTATGGTTTAGCATGAATCCTAGGTTTGTATACTAACTTTTTTCCGTAACAAGTCTGGGTTTGTTATTTTAGTTTTGTAGCGAGTTAGATACCTAAGACTAACTTTTTTTAAAATTTCTGATATTTTAAAATCAGAGAGATCATTTATGCAATTAAATTAATTTTAAAAGAGGGACCATTATATAGATACCCAATTGCAAAGGCCGGTGAATGACCAACTTCATTTTACAACTTAGATCCCTACTCCATTTTACAACTTAGACCCCTGCTTCATTTTACAACTTAGACCCCTAAAATTTTAAAGTTTGATCAATTTAACCCTTTTACTATATACTATATATATTTTTAACTGATTAATTTATACTAATTTGATTTTTGTTTAGTAACTTTTGTTCGTTAATTTTCTTCAAATATAGTTCATAGTTGTGATTACTTTTTTTTCTTAGCGCCTCGGTATAAGTTTGTTAAAAATGATGTCGTAATCAAAATAGGTTATATATTTGGATATTGTAAGTTATATCGACTAATGTTAACATGAGGGTATTGTGATAATGAAACCGATACTAATTGAAGAACATTGATATCGTTATATAGGAGTTGTATTTAAAATAAGGTGTTTTTTTGGGATTGTAAGTTATATTGACTGATGGTAACGTGGTGGTACTTTAAATAATAAGATCAATATCGCCTAAAAACATTAGTAACACTATATAACTGATTTCTATATATGTATCAATATGTAGAATACTTTTCTTTTATGCATTTAACCATGTTAATGTCATCATACAATCTTGTGCATCGCGCGTGTCTTAATTGCTCATATATATAATTTACTAAAGGAAATTAAAACAACCAACATCAGCCATCACTCACCACCACCATTAGCCATCACCGCTCAGTACCACTGTAACATTTGACCCATTTCAATGTGTAAATCCGAACCGGAACCCGTTTGGGTTAATTGTGTAAATCAAAGTCATTATTTAAATTATTTTGTTTATTTTAGTGTATCACATACGATAATTGTGATATTTATTCAATTTATAACAAATTAATATAATTTATAATTTATAAAATATTTTTTATAAATGTATAAAGTTTTAGTACTAATTGTGAGTTTTTAATTATTAAATTAAAATAAATAATTAAAATATAAAGTTTTCAAGATTTATAAAATTTCTAAAGTTTTATAAAATAATAATGTGAGTTAATATTCTAGAGTTTTAAAAAGTTTAGGGTCTAAAATGTAACTTTCAAAACTTGATTTAAAAACCTTTGGACATAAAATAATAAAATTAAAACCATAGGGACCAAAACTGTAAAATATTTAAACAACCCAAACCCCCTCCCATCGACCCACCTATCTCCGGCCAAGTCTCGGCCTAATTCCGGTGACAATCAAAGCCATGCAAATGCATCAATTTCACTTGAATTAAACCGCTCTATGCCTCTCGTGCATCAGTTTTGAACCTAGGACACTCATCAATTCAAATTCATCGGTTGATATCTGTAGTATCTCGAAACCATTCTAAATCAAATCGGTTTCACTTGAAATCTGATCAACATTGACCTGAAACGCAGTGGTGATCGTTGTGGTCATAATAATCAATCAATTTGATTTGTAACCAACTAACCATGAAAACTCTATCAAATTTGAATTATTATAACCGACATGAACTCATAATTTGTTCAAGTTGAAACTGATAAAATTGCTGCTATATAACAGAGGGCAATACTTCTAACTGAATCCTTTAATCTTTCTCCAACTCCAATTTCATTCAAATAACACACAAACATCATTTTTTATCATTGTCTTCAAACGCATTTGCATCCTAGTTGGGAGCTGCTTTCTGGTCATCCTCATACATAATTGATTGCGTGCTTGTATTCCTCATCATCATTCAAAGCTTCGCACCCCATCAATTGGGTTATAATTAACCTCATCTTTTCGAATCAATACTATTTCCAATCGCGACTTTTCTTCGTTCATACTTTCATCGAATTGGCCTCAATACAGGTATTTCAACACACACACACACACACACACATACTACCGTGTTAATCAAAAGCCCTCTAATCAATTTCATTATCATAATCAGTTTGGGGTTCAATTTGGATCAAGTTGAAATCTAGGGTTCCTGCGATTTGGGGGGATTGCTCAACTATCGTTTCTATAAATTAAAACCCAATTACAAGCAGACATGGGCATTAGCATAGCTGGCTAAATCGCTCCACGTAAGCGCCTGGGACTAGGGTTTGTCGGTTTGACCTTGGGGACCCCTATATATATTTTAAACTTGATTTTTTTTTTATCATTTTTAAATTACAAAAAATTGTTATTATATTAATATAAAATTAATTTTTTATAAATATTATTTCAGAGATTATTAAGTAATTTTTGAAAATTTTATAAATTATAGTGTCACTTTTTAATATCTTTTAATGACCATAAAGGTTATAAAAACAATATAATTCATTTATAAATTTTTAATTTTATAAAAATCATTTTTTAAATCAAACCTAAATGATTGCAAATCAATTTAAATTAATATTTTATAATTATTTAATTAATTTTTTGATCAAGTTATTAAATAGAAAATTATTTAAATAATTTTTTTATTTAAACTCTGTTATTGTAAATTAAATATTTAACTATATGTAATAATTCTAATTCAATAAATATTCATTATTATTTTCAAATTCAAAAACCTAATCAATTTATTTAATCAAGATATTTAAATTAATTATATATTTCATTTAAGCTATTTGTTAAACCCAAATATCAATTGAACCCTAATCCATTAGTTCTTAAATCATATTATTATTCTAACTTAGACACCATTCCTTAGGTTAATCCGAAAGGAAACTTTGGTGTCTATTTTTATATTCTATAAATCGAATCACTTACATCTCATTATCCGGTGAGTATTTATAGCTCATTTTCATTTTTTTATATTTTGAAAAATCATGCATTTCATATTCAATCATTGTTATTTATTGTTATTATATTTCAAAATTCAATTCAAAACTTGCAATTGTATGTTCATAGTTAGATAAACTAGATATTAACATAATCATTAGTTTATACAACCACGACAACAATGACAGATCTATTGGTTTGACAAACCCGTCGTATATGATTATTTGAGTGGTGATTGGAACAAGCTTCATTCAGTCAATCATAAGGCTTCGTCTACGAACTGAGTCAATTTAGTCATTAGGTTTGATTGTGTTTGATTTGTCTTTTATGTTACACTATTGCATTTATAAGGCTTAACGTTACCATGTGAATGAATTGTTTTAATCATTTTAAATAAGATATATCTATATATATATATATATATATATGTATATATATATATATGTATATATATATATATATGTATATATATATATATGTATATATATATATATATGTATATAGGGGGGGATCCAATGAAAACCAATTTATAAATGAAAACAAAAAAAAAACAATCTTAACCATTAAACACACTGATCAATGGTCATACATTAGCATGACATTTTTGTAAATTTTGGTTAACTAAATCTTACTGGAGAAGGGCATAATAGGAGAAACAAATTTGTATTTGTAACTTTCAATAATCAATGATTATCAAATCTTTTAAAAATTTTCTCTTATAATTACCAAATATCTTGCCTAATCTTCTAATTTTTTAAACAAAATGCAAATATTAAGAGTTATGAAAATTAAAGAATATGTAATAATGTATAGCTGGTGCGTATACATATGTTCCGTATATGTAAGCATATAAGGTGTACTTTTATTTGGTGGTTCTGGTTACTAGAAACAGAACATGGCTTGGTACGTATACGTATGTTTCGTATACGTAATCACAATGTTAATGTACGTTACGTATGTTCAGTATACTTATCACTTGATGAACAAAGTGTTACGATGTAGAAGCACTAATAATAAAATATTGAGAAGAAGAAGTGATCCAATTAGATATTCAATGTTTCTATGTAATGGTAAGAGTTATGTATACGTAACACTTAGTGCTTTGCTCTACATTAAAAACATAGTGTACTTACATATATGTATCATCTTCGATTCCTTTGAAAGATAACATATTCTTCTATTATCTAATTACGTATACATACGGTATATACATAAATCATCATCATCATTCTTCAAAGCTTCATATGATGATGATGATGATCATCATCTAGTTCATCAAGTTATGATTGTTCATCACATATACAAAAATATCATCATTTTCATCATTAAACCAAGACACACACACACTATGTGTTTTACATAGTGTCGATTATTAGTGTTTACGTATACGTAACTCATCATTTTATTTTTTCTCTTGTTGTTGTTGATCTTCCATCTGATGACCCACTCACATATATGTATCTTCATTTAAAACCCTTAAATCAAGAATAACCAATGGTCTGTTACATATACGTAACTCAATTCAAGTTACATATACAACAAAAACATCATCTCTCATCATCAAAACACCCAAGAACATATACTAGTGGTGTCCTTTACATATATAAAAAATAAATATTTCATCCATTCTTAATGTGATTTATTAAAACTCATGATGAAAAATATATGAAAATCCAAGAATCATGCTTTTGAAGTGTATATAATAACTATGAGCAGATTTACGAAATTGATGAAACCACATTATAATAAAAATAGAAACAGGGTGGAGATGTTGGATTCCAGCCGTTGTTGTTCAGATGGAACTGATGGCACATAATGATGGTAGAATAACATGTTTTGCGATGGCGATGATGGTATGTAATTTGGTGATGGTAGAGGCTAGTTGCCCTAATCAAGTAAATTTTAAGAAGAAGAAACTTGGAATTCAGAGAATTCAAATAAGGAGATAATATAGGAGTGAAAACCAATAAATAATTTCCAAATTAAAACGGTGTCAAAATTACCTTACTGACCTTAAAACTTAAAGTAAAAGTTTAAAAGAATTTTTTGATTGGTTGAAAGTGGTTTTATGATTTTTAATTATACAGCTGTTTTTCATTTGATCTCTCCTACATACATACACACACAATATATAATATATATATATATATATATATATATATATATATGTATATGTAAAACTGTGTTTTACTCACCGCTAATTATTCAGCCGATTTGTTACTTTTTTATATGATTCAGGAAATGCAACTTAGTAAACTCTTATATGCAAACATTCAGAATGCTAGACCTAGATGATAAATTAGACTTTTATCTTGTATTATTTGATATATGTTTGGATTAATGAATTATCTGAAGAGTATTTATAAAAAATAATGACATTTAATGTTATTTCAACTTATTCATACCATGTGTTATGAACAACTGATTAACCTTCATCTGTCCCGATGATTCTACCATTGGTTGGGGTGTGACAACCAACACCATCATCACCATCGCCCCTTGCTTCCACACCACCTCCTCTCCTGTTTTCCTGGTCGTTACCCTCGCTGACCACCAACGCCACATCACCATCATAAACACTCAAATGGAGCATTGCACAAGGTCGATGATGACCAACTCTATTTACAACTTAGACTCCTACTCTATTGTACACTAGACCCCTACTTTCATTTTACAACTTAAGCCCCTAACTTTTAAAGTTTGATCAATTTAACCTTTTTACTATTAGTATATACGTCTTTAACCGATTAATTTTTTACAATTTGATTCTTTTTTTAGTAACTTTTGTTCGCTAATTTTCATTAAATATAGTTCGTAGTTATGATTACTTTTTTTTTCTTAGCACTCCGGTATAAGTTTGTTATAACTGATGTTGTATTCAAATAGAGTATCTATTTGGGTATTGTAGGTTATATCGACTAACGTTAACATGCGGGTATCATGGAAATAAAACCAATACCGATTGACCAACATTGATATCCTTATATAGGAGTTGAATTTAAAATAGGTGTTTTTTTGGGGATCACAAGTTTTTAGATCGCTGATAATAATGTACTGGTACCATAAAAATGAGATCAATATCGATCGAAAAACATTAGTAACCTATATAACTGATTTCTATATATGTATCAATATGCATAATACGTTTCTTTATGTGTTTAACCACGTTAATATCATCATACGGTCCTGTTGCATCCGCACGGGTCTTAATTTTTTGTTTCTATAATCACTACCATAGCCATCACTCACCAACACCAATAGCTATAGTCGCTCACCACCACCACCATCAC
>CM046425.1:39922317-40329817 GCA_025506505.1 Flaveria sonorensis | reverse complement strand
AAATCCTTCATCCTAATTAAAACTCAAAATAGATTGAAAATACCTTATGAAAGCACCATAATCCTTAATCCATTAACCCTCAATTTCTTGGAACCTGATCAATGAAGATGGGTTGATTTCTTGATTTCTTAAAATCGTAAGAAGGAGGAAATTCAGGGGATGGTTGCAAGCGAATGGTTTTTTAGGTGAGGGTTAGAATTTAGGTTGAATATTTCACCCCTCCCCCCTCTTTAGTTATATTAATTCTTTTTGATTGCTTTATTTTACATATTTACAACTTTACACCCCAATTGTTGATTAAAGTCTATTTCATTTTACATTTTGGCATGTAACTAGTACATGAAAATGTCTTACATTTTAGGTGTTACATACTAATGCGACCAACAAACAATTTGCTTAATGTCTAGACATCAAGTAATAAAAGTTGGTTATGGAACAAAAGACTTTCTCATTTAAACTTTAAACTCTTATAGAATTGGCAAATAAAAGGGTAGTTAATGGTTTACCTCGCATTAAACCCAAAGAACGGCTGATCGTGTGGAGCTTGTGAGATGAGAATACTCAAAAGTTCCCCTCACAAAAGCAAAACTGAATCCTCACCATCACAACTACTTAAGCTACTACATCTTGAACTATGTGGTCTTGTCACAACTCAACATAAACCTAATAGAATCTCTGTAACTGAATACCCTATATAGAATTACGCTGATGTAATCTAAGGATAGAGTATGTCATGTTATGTATGATAGAAAGTATGATAATATAAAGAGATATGAGTATCGAAATGTCATGTATACGTACAAGAAATGTAAAAAAGGAACGTATGATGTGCTAAGTCTTACTATTTGTAAGAAAAGGGTTATGCATTATATATATATATATATATATATACACTCATATATACATATATACACTTATATGTATATATACTAGTGTGTGAATCTGCGCTTTGCCACGGGTTCTTAAACTTTACAACACTTGATTTTGATTACTTTTACATTAGTATTCAATCTGTAATTATGGATAAAAATTATATTCACAACTCTGTTTGAGAAAAAATAATGTTGATACTTTGATATAATTTAGCATATCATAACGACAAATTTAAATTTTATAAACCATCATAGTTTTATGATTATAAGATAAAACAATATAAGATTCAAAACCTTAAACAAAGATTGAGAGCTTGTATATTTTTAGTTTGATAACTTGTATATTATTACACATTATTACTTATTACTAAAATTGTTTTTATTTTCTAAATAGCTATTATAATTACTTTAAATACTATTACTATTGTTATTATTATTATTATTATTAAATTCAATGAATTCATATGGATTAAAAGAATTAAAATAAAATCCACCATAATATTACCATACTAACCCTATATTGTCTTAAGGTCAAGATGAATTTATTATTTTAACATCTTAAAATACTTTATAAATAGTATAGATAATATAAATATTCATTATTGCTTTCTATATGTTATGTATAATGAATTGGCTTGCTTGATGCGCGGGTGCTACCGAGTCTCTTTTCCAACTAGCCTTAAATACTGATTATATTATTATTATTATTATTATTATTATTATTATTATTATTATTATTATTAGTATTGTTGTTGTTATTATTAATATAACTATGTAAATATTTGGTAAATAGTATTTAGTTAATAATACAACACTTAATTTAAATAGTAAAATATAAATAAAAAATATAAATATAATGTTAATTTAAGTTATTATAAATAAAGTAATACTTAATATAGTGAATTAAATCATAGGCATTAACTCATGTATTAATTGGATAAGTTTATTAAATAATGGCAGTTTAGGAACACTTGCATAAAACACTTGTACCATATGATTAAATAGTTGTTCTAGGCGTCTTATGAAAAATAAAAAATTACCAATCTACCCATGGTTTTTGTATTATATATTAGTAAAGATATATATATATATATATATATATATATATATATATATATATATATGTATATATATATGTATATATATATAAAGGGAGAAATACATGTATTCCACTTTCTACAAAAAAAAAAACAACTTATTTTCCTAAAATACAAGTTTCAATGCATAACGTAAAATGCTTTTTAAGAATGCTTTAAGGAAATATGTAATTTTACAAGTTTAGAGGGAAAACTATGCAATTGCCCGTATATTAATAACGAATATGAATATAATATTAAGTCTAGTTGTATAAGCAAGAAAGGGATCATGTGAGGTTATATAAAGGTTACATATGAACATATAAATATAAATATATGATCAGTATGATTATATTATATTTTTTTGTCTAAGAAAAAAAGGATCTTTAAATGCTATAGATAGAAACAAATGTATGTCTAAGTCTTGTGTAATAACAAAATAGAGAAATAACTAACTCTTGCCTAAAAACAAGAAAGAGATAAGTTTGGTCTTGTATAGGAAAGTCATTTAAGTTTTGCTAGTGTGACTAGAAAGGGATTAAAAGTCTTTTAAGAAAAGGTTATTGATCTTAAGTCTTGCATACACTACAAGAAATGAAAAGTTAAGTCTTGTTATATGCAAGAAATAGTAGTAGGATCCCATACCAGTATGATCAACATTGCAACTAATGTTAGCTATCAGGGTTATTTATATAAAAGTTATGAAACCTAACTTGGTGATGATTTGTTATATTATTATCAAGTTATGTCATGATATGTTTTGTTTATGATTACAGATACTTTATTATAAAATTTGATAAAATAGTTAATGATGTTATGAAACGTAATGAAATGTTAAGTTATGTGTTAAAATTAAAACTAGAACTAATTCAACAATACTAAATTTTATTAACTATATCAGGTTGAGTAGGTAAGGAAAGTGTGGATGGAAGCTTGGCATGGAAATTAAAACCACCCGACATACTAAAGATATCCAAACTATAATAGATATGAGAGATAAACTATTATCATGTTATGTTGTAAGACAAAACACATATGTAATGATATTTTTAATTTCCGCTATTGTGACATATAAGTGCTTTAAGTTTTAAATTATGTTTTTGATGTGCAAATTTAACGGTGTTGCACACTCACCGACTACGTGACGCCTAGTCAGCAACAACTTTTAAACACAATCACTAAAGTGTACCACATAACCTAAGGAGAACATTTATGCCATTAATTTCATAAAACTCCCTAAACTTTGCTTTATACAAACAAAGTCTAACAGCCAAAGTTAATATGTATGTAACATGTTAAAAATAATATAATTTCAAATTTAATAATTATTACTAACAATAAATATTAAAAATGTGATTTGTTTTACACTTTCGTGTTTTTTCAATAATCGTGTTATTAAAAGGTAATTATAGATATGGGTTAATTATCATTAGCAAACCTAATTAGCGGGTCAACTTAAATTTTTTTTAAAGTAAAGTCGAGTAAGTCATATGGCTATAGCATAAGACAATTTAAATAAAAAAAAGGATTAACAAAACCACTGAATTGACATTGGTACTTTAATATATAACTTTTCCTTCTTTTTTTTAAAGCCTTTATAAATTTTAATAGGAAAAAGATTAAAATAATAAATCTAGCAATTGTAAGAAGTGGACAGTTATCCCCAAGGAAGGATATAGATATGAGAATAACATGGGCTTGTGATGGATTTGTTGTTCAAAGTTTCATACGTAAGTATTATGAACAGAATCTCATATAGTCTAACACTCATTTGAGATCCGATTACTTGTTACCACCAATATGAATCAAAATACACCATGTTGTGTAATTTACACTAATAATGCCATTAAATCTTGAAACATAGTGCAAGTATAACTTTCACCACATTTGGGACTATATAAAACTGAATCTAAGGATGCAGTTGGGGTTGACCTCCTATCACCAAGAGAACAACCCCCATCATGATAGGCTTGTGAAGATGGTAGAGCGTGAATGGTGCGATGGGCGTGGAAGCTTTTTGACCGCGGGGAACGAGAATTTTAAAGCGGAAGTAGTTGTTAAATACATAAATATAAAAAAGATTTATTTTTCCATTTTAACCCTAAAATTAAGCATTAAAATTTTTCTTTCTAGTGGCTAAAATTTAAATTTAAAATAACTAATATTAATATTTATTGTATAGACCACGAAAGTTACTCCAGCTCCCACAATTCAAAAATGGAAATCTTTTGAATATTCTAATCCATTTATGAACATCACAACAAAGATGATTAAAACATTTATAACTATTACGTAAATAAGGAGTTGCACAACAGCCAAAATGGAGTTCGATAAAATATAAAAAACGATAAACAAACAAAAACCAATCCCAATGAAAAGACAGAATAAATGAATTTGACAAGTAATACTACTTCTAGACCTCTTAATATAAGACTCAATTATAGAAAGACTAAAAAAATTATTATAATTTATGTTTAATATTATTAAAGTTTATTCAATACTTTATTTTGTTAAAATATTAGTTTTATAAGTATTTTTTTCTAAAATAAATAAGAACTAACAGATTAGACACACGTTTAGCCGCGGTTTTGGGTTATTTTGGTTTTGATGAGTTTAATGATATAGGCTCCCGAATTCATATGGATATCTATACATGTTTTAACGATTTGTTATTATACTGTTATGGTACTGTTACTGAACATATGGCATTTGATGTGTCGTTGATATCAATTAAAACAAATACATCAAAAGCGTTCGAACAAAAACTCTTCTCAAATATAGAACAATGTATTATGATTAGTAGTACGTTATTCTTAAATTGTTATTGATACAATAACATGACAAAAAAACACACCATTAAATTGTAACTAACAGAACAACGTAATGGTCAGCGAAATTTCTATTAAGTTCTACGTTCGCACAGTCTCACTCCATAGTGACATTGGAAGGCTCCGCACCTGAGCCTCGTTAGCCTCAGCAGAAGTGACTGTCCCCTTCGGTGACTTTCGCGGTTGCCCTCACTGAGCCGACTTGATATGCCCTCTCTGTCTCTACCTTGCGTTGAGAATGAATTGAATTTCAGAAAAAATTGTTTAATCATTCAAGGGCAGAAAAGAAAAAGTCTCCATAAAACTCAGAGCCGGCAATAGGAGAAAACCATAAAACTCAGACAAGGGCAGAAAATCAAGAGAAACAATGGAACGTTGGTGATTTTACACAGTCGTTATCCAGGATGCTAACATGTGGTCAGTACAGGTCTCACCCTAAACGCCCCACGCCTTCTTGGCTTTTTGGCTACGGGTTCCCTGGCGGTCGACCTCCCACATTAGCATCTTAGATGGGCTGTAACCCTATCCCATGATTACTCTTAAAGTTTTTACCTTCATCTGGGTTTTAAGATCTCTTTTTTATCATGATAATCTGTTGAGTATGGTGATGTTTCAACACTTATGTGTTTAGCTTCTTATTGAGACGATCATACACAAATATAAGAATAAGAATAGAAAATTACCAGAAATTAAGAGCTTGAAACTTGAAAGCTTTAAACTTCAAATATTATTATGAAAAATTTATTACAAGAGAGAGAGAGAGAGCTGGCTCTGATACCATAAAAGGCAGGACCTTTATCCAAAAAAGGATGTTATACTCCTTTTAGATCAAAAAGATAAAAAATGGAATGATCAGCCTTGGTTTATAATCAAGAGATATTTTGATTCGGGATTCTATCCCTCTGAGACATATAAGTCCAGAACATATTATGAGGAACTCCTCAAAGCAGAATTCTGCGAAATTACTCATTATATGGGTAGCAATAAAATTATAAGTTTTAGTAAAATAGTAGTTAAACAGATCATATCTGTTGAAAATTGGGGAATATCTTCTTTGAAATACAAGGAAATTTTGCACCATATTATTGTTATTGTTATTGTTATTGTTATTGTTATTGTTATTGTTATGTTATTGTTATTGTTATTGTTATTATTATTATTATTATTATTAATATTATTATTATTATTATTATTAATATTATTATTAATATTATTATTAATATTATTATTATTATTATTATTATTATTATTATTATTATTATTATTGTTATTATTATGATTATTATTATGATTATTATTATTATGATTATGATTATACTGTTATGTATTCAAATAAGATAATACTTATTTATAAATTTAAATGTTAATTTAAAGTATTATAAATAATATAATATTTAATGTAGTGAATTAAATAATCTCACATAATTAAATAATATATTAGTAACATGCATTACTCAATGTATTAATTAAAAAATTTATTAAATGAGGAACAAAATAAGAATGATTGATGGAGCACTTCTACCTAATACTTAATGAGTTGTATAAAATGTCTTAATTTTTTTGTAAAATTACAATTGTTTTCCAAATTATATTTTATACAGTAGTATAGATTAAATAAACACAAACCATGTGATAATTATCATACCACCACCACTGCTTTTCACTTAGACTCAATGCCCATGACCAGATGATAACACTTTTACATCCTATCACACTACCACTACTAATAGTTTAAGTGCTCTCATTATATTCATGTGAAGAGGAATTCTACCAAGTAAATATAAATATGAAACTAAGTAAATACGAAGTGGTGTTTTTATGTTTGAATTATATTCAAATGATTAGAGATTATTTATTTTGTTGTAGAGGTAGGTTAACTGAATTTCATTCGTATTCTTTTATATTCATGAACATTTTTTTTGTGTGTTTGTTTGTTCTTGTTTGTTAATAATTCGTGAACAATTCATTTCCTTTATAAACTAAAACGAAAAATAAATCTCGTTCGATAAGTTTTCGTGATCAATTCGTTAACAATTCATGAACAATTTTTTTTCTTAATAAACGAATACAAACAAGACCTTGTTCATGTTTGTTTGGTTCGTTTACAGCCCTAATTTTTTATCTATAAATGAGTTCAAGATGAAGTATTTGCAACGCTCGTAAACATCGCTCAGCTAGTGTAATTGTTTCGTTGTTTGTGCTTTATTGTAAGTAAATACGATGTTGGAAAGAACTACAGTTTTTGGTTATATAGTTTTGTATTTGCATCAAAAACTAATGCCTTTTACAAAAAGTTCTACGATTATGTAGTTAATTTCACATGGCGTTTTTTTCTCCGATTTTATAATACATTTTACAATTGATAGTTAATATTGAAATTTGGAGTTTAATCCATACGTATTCCTAACTTAGCTGCTAATTAATTATTTATAAATATACTTATAGGCAATGTTGTAACGGCGAGTACTCGGTACTCGGCAAGGTGTCGATGCGCTTTTTATCAAATCGGTCAATATTACTCGGAATCGGTCAAACTTGGTCCAAATTGGATTTTCACCATTTTTCAACAATTTTCGTTGTTTTTCACTATTTTTGTTGGATTTTTATTGTTTGAGATACCTTGGAAGATCGATAATCAAATGATTACGAGGTCTATAATATTAAATAATTGATATTATGCTTTGAAATATTTTTGTATATGAACATGTATTATTTTGATTTATATTGATATTCACATATTTTTTAAAAATATTAGTAAGCTTATGATATTTAACATATTTATAATTTTTCAAAAATTAATTTTTTTATAATTTATTACATTCGAGCACTCCCTGATTACTCTCTGCCTATACCGAGTACTCGCAACTCCCTACTCGACCGACCTCACAATGCGTAGCGAATATCACAAACCATGGGTGATATTAAGATGAGAATCAAGACCGAAGAATAAGCGTGATTAAAGCCCAAACTTGTTTGTCGGTTGTTGTTTAGTACCTTTAGACTTGCTTATGATACGACGGTGTTGTAATCCGCAATAAAATAATTTTATTTTTACTTAGGTTGTAAGTTAACAGCGTTAACAAAATCCTAGAACTTTAGCTATTTTGGCTTGAAGGATGTTTCGATATTACATATTAGTTTAAAAACTTGTATAATATACGAATTGAATGAAAAAACTAAATTAATAGTTATTTATTAACATTTAAAAATTATAAAATAATATTTTGAGATAAAATGTAATTGAAATTACATATAATTAACTATTTTAAGTAATAATACCAGAACAATATTTTTCTAATTTTTTTTATAATTTGTTAAGTATATAAATAATTTAAATGGGGGAGGTTCAAATAAAATTTTTTTATAAAACTAAAAAGTGTAAAAAGTAATCTCAACTATTAATTTCCTTAATCAATGATTGATATCGATTTGTTAAAAAAAGTTTGTTAGAGGGTTATTTTAAAAATAACAACTTTTGCTGAATTTTTGCAAGTTCCCCCATTTTTTAAACGTTCATAACTTTTACTTACGATATTATTTCTTTTTTGTAAAAATTACACCATAAAAACAAACGTTTTTTTCTTTAAACGAGGCAGTATTGTTATATAAAATTCTAATATTTTTTTTACGTTTTTAATCTCATATCTTGTCATTGTATCTTTTAGTGCAGCTCATTGTGTCTTTTTGTAAGTTTTTGTGTTTTTCTAAATACTATAGTGTTTTTCTAAAATCATAAATTTTAAAAAGCATAATGATGGAATAATATTGTTGTGTATCTCTAATATATAAAATATAATAATAAATTAATAACTAATTAACCTAATACACTAAAAACAATGACAAAATAATACAATGTCTCATTGTGTTTTTTGATCGTAATTATGTAATCTTGAACATTATTAGTTTTGAAAAATTCATTGGTGAAATAACATCATTTTATATTTCTAATTATAAAACACAATGATTGATAATAACAAGTTTATATAATATATAAAAACAATGACAAAAATAAAACATTATATTACTTTCAACACTATGAGTTTTGATAAATATATTGGTGAAAATATATTGTTGTGAACTTCTAGTTATAAAATTTAGTGATAGATAAAAAGTTTATATAATCTATAGAAAACAATGACAATAATAACGCAAAATGATCTAAAATGTATAAATACAATGATTAATACATATAACAAATGATATAAAATATATGACATAATGAGCGTATATAACACAATAAACTGATGTATTTGACACAATAACCAAAGTGTCATCCTCTTTGAACAATAGAAACATACGTTTCAAGCACATAAGAATTCTTAGACTTTTTAGATTAAATATTTTTTTTACTATAATCATATCCAATTTAATTACCATTTAATGTATCATTGAATAGTTAACTTTTATTATAATAACGACACATGTACTAATCTTAAGTAGAGCCTATATAGACAGTGTAGAAACATGTCGTATTACTTTTAAGCATTTTGATTTATTAGTATAGATGCTAGTGTTTTTTTTTATTTTCCTTTAAAGGGGTTTATGAAAAACTAGGGAGTTATTCTTTCAGGTCATCTCATAGTATTTTCTATTATGGTATGAGTACCCAAACGCTAATATTTCTTTTCACTTATCTCAGACTGGACTCCGTAACTTGACTTCTCGTTACTCCTTTCATATATTTAAGTTTCAAGTGTTTCAATCGTATGCAGGTTTTTCTATCTTCGTAAATGGATGGCTAATATTTTGACTGATCATATCCTTGTGATTGAGTTCAATAAATTAATTTTATTAAATTTTTACTAAGCTTTTACATTATGAGAAAGTTTAAAACATGTTCATGTGTCAAAGAAACAAACAAAAATTAAAATAGGAATCAAAGATTTGGTTCTGTTTACGTACAAGTATATATAAAACAAATATTCTTTTCTTTTTGTTTTTGATGATCAAAGTTTCATCTTTCAATTATTTAATTCAAGTGGATGCGAAATTCTACATATGCTCGTGTATAAGCGACAAAAACTATGACACAACTACACAAGTTGATAATTTAGTATTCCACGAGTTTCTTGAACTCCGGATGCAAAATAATAATACTTATTGTTCTTCACATAATCCAATTATATGAAGCCACGTGAAAGTATTAAAATTTCCAATTCCAAAAATATCAATTAAATACTCTATTGATCACGATGGTTCTCAGCTGTTTTTCGGGTAATCGTGACCAACATATCGTCCTTTTGTAGCTCTTATTTCCCACCTCAACTTTTATCTTACATGTTATGTACCTTTATGTTACTAGATGGTCTTTTTCCCCCTTTCTTAGAAGTAATGGATAGTTAAATTCTACCTCCAAAACTGAGCTCATTGTCACATCTTGTATATGTATATTATAACCTCTAACCCACTTTTTCTATAACTCCCTTTTACATGTCAGCTTCCTTCAAGTTATTGAGTGTAGTTATGTTTACCATTTCACTTTGATTATTTGCTCATTGTCTACACTATCTTGCATGATACAATCCTATAAGTTTGTGGATGACTCATGTTTTATGCTACAATAGTTCAATTTAGGTTTCACGTGCTTTATTAATTTTCCACGTTTATCATCAATTAACAACATTTTAATTTTGAAACGACATGTAATTATTTCAATCTTAACTTGTTTATGTCTTTATATTGTGTTTCTTATCCAACATACATGTACATGGTTTAGAATTTATTGTATCCTCTCTCTAACTGCATTATGCTATAATATTATCAGTTTATTCATGTTAAATTTAAATATGCATTAACCTTAGTTTAAACTAATAAATCCCCTCCACCTTACCTCACAAGAAGGCTAACACCTAACTTATATCACATTCGTTTTAACCCTTAGGAAGAAAATGTACCTTTGTATATCCAAAATTGAACTATACACATGAACAATACATCGTCAAACAAATATAAGATTCATTGCCTTCCTTGCCCTCCCCCCTCCCCCCTCCAATCCCCCTTGAAAGCGGCCCAGAATCAAGTAATACCATACATGAAAAATCAAACCAATAAACGTTAACCTAGAAACACAAGCTCTCATTTTCACCAAAAAATCAAACTACTTAATGTTATATTTTTGAAATGTCTGATTCAGACGACATTTTGGTATATTGAAATACACGATCAACGGACATGTATATGGCTAGATTATGTATATTTTTTGGTGTGCTACTTAATGTTATATTTTTGAAATGTCTGATTCAGACAACATTTTGGTATATTGAAATACACGATCAACGGACAGGTATATTGCTATATTATGTATATTTTTCAGTGTGCTAAGTTTATGAATCGAATTACTTTAGTTATATTTATATATTTATAGAAGACTATTTAACTAAGTTTGAGCCATTTTAACCCATTTAAACTAAAAGTTTGATATGTTAAGTGTATTGCAGTGGGTTCAGGTCATTATCAACCGTTTAAATTAAAGATAAGTATAAATAATCCTAAAGTACCTAAACACACACAAAAATAAGGGGTGGCTCTCGTTGTTAATCAATAGCCAATTATGGCATCCAGATATAGTTATCGGTAGCCAGATACGACTAGAATGCAATAAGCCAACATTAATAGCAACATTACCACAGATGAAAGCTTTTAACTTCCAAGATGTGCATAGGAGTAAGGGGCTGAATGACCACTTTTGAACCAATAAGTGTTAAACCACTAAGAGGTCTGACTGGTTAAGAGACTCTAAACCAGTAAGCGTTGTTTGGTTGGATCTCTGAATAACTTTAATAAATGACTATTTTACCCATCTAAACTAGTTTGTGTTGAATGAAATATATACGTGTGCAAATGTTGCCAACTTTTAACGTTACAACAAGTCGGTGATTTTATTGTGGGGACTTCACAAACATATAGTTTTGATGAGCTTAAGTAATATTTAATGTGTGAATTGAATAATTTGATCTGAATTTAATTTTACGTTCACGTTAGTGGAGTAATAAAATCAAAGATTCAAAGGTTATGCATGCAAATTCAAAGATTCAAATGTTATGCATACAAATTCAAAGATTCGAAGTATTATCTTCTGGAAAAATTACCGAAGATTCCTTCTTCCACTGAATCTCTAACCGTCTAATCCTTATTGAGAGTCCAAACCTGACTAGTGATGCATCACACGCCCTAAACATTACCGTCTAATCCTTATTTTGTGGTTTAACCGTATATTATTAGCAAAGCTCCTTTAATAAAAATCGAAAAAGCACTCGACAGATTCAACTTAACCTGTGATTTAGGGATTTTTGCTTCTTTAAATTGAATAGGTTTGATACTCGTTTACAGAGAGGAGAGGCGGATGCACACCAACCCAAGATGAAAGGGACGAGTGCTCACGACCGGTGATGGCTGCATTGGCCACGCCCAGAAAACAGTGGGTGGGGCTGCACAACAGTCGACCGAGAGCAGGGGGAGGGAGGAAGAACAAGGGTGAGGTTTTTTATGGGAGGCTACAAGGGTATTTTTATCACGAGAGGGGTAAACTTGTCTACTTTTTCATTGAGCACCATCTTTTAACTCAACCATCACATCAACCTTTGACCGATTCAAATGTGGCATTTTAATAGAATCATTAAGAGGCTACTAAACAGGCCCTACCTCTCATGACAACTTGTATAAGGTTGTTTTGATCTATTCTGTTTATTTTTGAGGGAGCCAAACTTATCAAAATTTGATTTTAGTTTTCTTTTTGGTCATTATAATTTCTCGCACAATCCGCATGGACGCCAAGCCTTATGTCTTCCCAATGCTTTGCGGTCTTTGAAACTATCGAGAGCAAACAAATCCATGCAAAATAAAGTAATTAGAAAATATTCAAAAAACTATAATATTGAATGTCAAATTAAGCATTACATTATATACTTATATGAAGAGTGGGAAATAAAATACATTTTATATTCATTAGGAACAACATCCATCTCAACTAGGATAATGGAAAGCCACATTCCTCTGAACCTCATTAGAGATCAGCCTTACAAAGAACTGGTGATTCTATCAGCGAACATAACTTGTTTCCTCATGGAATCAAAGTCAAGACGTAGTGGACTATGGTTGTTTCTTGCATATTTTTCACATAAATTGTAGTTCTTTTTCATTGAGCATTTTTTAACTAAAGTTGTCTACAAGGGCCGGTAGCCTAACTCAATAACTAAGTTATAATGAAATGACAGAGTATCCTATAAGACATATATCTCATCATCAATGAATCGTTTAGTGGATTCACCAATTTCATAGCCTGAGTTGATAACTAAGTTATAGTTAGATAGTTGAGTGTCATGCTAGACATCTATCTTCAACAACACTAATACTTGGATGACCCTAAAGTTTTTGAAGATGAACATATTCCACAACCCTCCAATTATCGATGGTTGGTGAAGGATCTTGGATATAAACATATATTAGCTTGTGTGGCTAAAATTTATTATTGGTAATCTTACCATACATTACCAACATACCATCCACAGTAAGGTCAATAACAACAATATTGTTTTTCTTAATTAATCATCCTGATGTGTTGAACCATTTACAACGAAAGAGTATAACGAGTAATCACTTATATAGATTAACTCTATTATCTTCTCTAGTCGATCACAAAATGGTGTATCATCTTTTCCTAATTAACAACATCACTATCCTAAGTAGCTCATTTGGAGATCATGACCTTTTGTTATAATTTAACATCATTGATTACGCAAGCACCGTAAGTATTTGTGTTCAACGGACCGTGTGCTAATGCCCTTCATTTCTTAGTACAGTTTTGGAGACATATTTAATAAACTTCCTATATTTAGACCATGTAGAAAATTATGTTCTTACATTGCTTCCATGCAACTTAGATTGAAATCATTGTATCGGGGACACATATTTCAAATTAGTTCTATTATAATAGCTAAAATGGAATAAAAAATTAAAATCTTATGATATGTAGCCTTTTATTGCATTACAATTACCATTCTAATGGTTTTCTACCCTTTTCCCAAATTGTGATGATTATATTCTAGAACAGTGGTTGACATCATGCTGATAACTCACACAACTACCTCTCTGGAATGCCAACACACATATACACATATAAACACACATACATACACATATAAGTACATGTACAAACACACACACACTTATACGTACATACATACGTACGTGCATACATACTTAAATAAACACAAACACACATACACATACATACAAACACACATAATATATATAAATATATATCTATAAACACAAACACATATATAGACATATATACATACATATAGAAATATAAACATGCATACATATACATACATACAAACATACCTACATATAAATAAGTACTAACACACACACACACCCCTATAAATACATATAGACTAGAAAACATATAGGCATACATATACATAGAGAAACACACACACACATAGACACATACGTATACATAAATATGAAGACACATACATACATATTCATACATTTAAACACAAACAAATATATAGATACAAACACAAACACATACAAATTCATACATACAAACACACATACACATACATATCCAAAAACACACACATACAAAGATACATATACATATACATACATATAAACACACATATACATACAAACAAACAAACATACATATACACCTGCACATAAACATATTTGCACCTACATATACTAACACACACATAAACATGGATACAAATCCATACAAAATACCCAATTGATTATTCCATTCATTTTATTGTAATAAAATTAAATTTGAATACCGATGGCGGGTGCCAAAGAGACTAGCTAAGAAAAATATAAGAATCTATAAAATCATACAAAATTTAATGGTGGGTTCAAGATCCTACATATTGAAACATATGATATCGATCCATCATTGATCCATGGAAATCATGAGAATTACATACGATAATCCTTCTTATTTGACTTTTTCTTTCTAGAAACAACTCTCTCTTTCGATCCCTCTTTCTTTCTACCTCTCTTTAGGACTTTCTCTTTAGGTAAATTGTTGCACAAGAAAGGGGCATGGGGCGCCTCATTTCTTGTATAGCAACATTTAAGGTTTCCAATCTTTCCAAAGTCAAACTTTAGCCCTTTATTTTTGAACCACTTGAAAACTATCATGATTATTTTTATTAGGTTTTTAACTAAATTTCAGAGTCTTACAAGTCTATGCGCCCTCCCCCCCCCCCCCCCTCTTATTTAGGTTTTATCATTGAAACATAACATTCATCACACAAGCACTAATAATGTTATCTCATTTCATCCTCGGATTCCCACGGGGTGTCCAAGCTCTTCTTATGTCTCCATTATACCTTGACTTGCGGAATAAATTTATTAGTTAGTTGTTTTTCCTTTCTATCAATGATCGCCATAGGCTCTTTGACATAATTCAACCAGCCATCAATTTCCACATCTTTTAGTGAAATACGAGCATCTTCATCAGCTAAACACTTTTGCAAGTGTCATACATGGAAGGTAGGATGGATTCCATTTATCTTCTCTAGTAGGTCTAGACGGTAAGCTACCTTCCCCACAAGAGAAATTATTATGACAATTTCCTCTCTCTCTCTCTCAGAGTTGAATGATTCACTTCCATTATGACACCTTGAGCATCACTTTATCGCCGACATTGAATTCTATCATCCTTCATTGTTTATCTGCGTACGACAATTGCCTGTTTTTAGTTGCTACCATATAAGCTTTTATCATGTGTACCTTTTCATTTGTCGCCTTAATAACTTCTTTGCTTCCCGATTTCTTTTTCTTGATCTCTTCCTAACAAATGTGGGGTCTACATCTTCTTCCATAAAACATCTCATACGACATCATTTTGATACTGGCATTGTAGCTATTATTGTATGAAAATTCTACTAATGGTAGATAGGCATCCCAGCTCGTACCTAAATCAATGATACATGCCCAAAGCATGTCCTCTAAGGTCTGAATAGTTCTTTATGATTGACCATCTATGTACAGGTTGTATGTTGTACTAATATGTAGCCTTATTCTAATGACATCATGGAACTTCTTCCAAAACTTAGACGTAAACCACGTGTCTTGGTCAGAGACCATCAATCTATACACCATGAAAAGAAGTTATTTCATTGATAAACATCTTAGCTAACCTTTTCAAGTAATACATTTCCTGGATATGTAAAATGTGAGCACTCTTTGTTAACTGAACCACTATTGCTCAAATAACATCATGGCCTCTAACTACACGTGGTAGCTTTGTTATAAAATCTATAGTAATATGCTCTCACTTCTATTTAGGGATATGTAAGGGTTGGATCATCCTATCTGGCTTATGATGTTAGGCTTTAACTTATAGGCATGTTAAGCATTAACCCACTTACGGTGCAACATCAGCCCTTATCCCAGGCCACTGATAGTTCTTCCTTATGTCTTGGTACATCTTCGTAGTGCCCAGATTAATTGAGTATCGAGTCTTGTGGGCTTCATCTTAGATTCGCATTCTTGAATCCCCGTACCGAGGAATCTATACACTCCCAACTTTGGTTTTGACACCATTGGTATTTTCTTACAAAGTCGAAACCTGACCTTCATACTTTCTTTATCTCTCAGATTGGGCTTTGAAGCCTCTGCTTGAGCTCCACATATTTTCTTTATGACGTTAGGGGTCACAATTAACTAGTAAGATCACGCCCGGATTGTCTTATATCTTTCTTTTTGGCTAAGGGCATCAACCACAACATTAGCTTTATTTGGATGGTAATAGATCTTACAATCATAGTTCTTTATCAGTTCTAACCAACGTCTTTGTCTCATGTTAAGATCTTTCTACTCAATGACGTATGTCAAGCTCTTATGATCGATGAATATCATGCAGTTGATATCATACAAACTATCCCTCTAGATCTTTAACGTGAATATAATAGTTATAAGCTCCAGATCATGGTAAGGTAATTTACTTCAAGAATCTTCAACTTTTGAGAGGCATAAGCTATCATTTTCTCGAGTTGCATCAAAACACACCCAAACCCTTATAAGGAAGCATCAAAATAGACTACCTTTTAACTCTTGAAATGCATTTTCATGATTGTCGCCCCATTCAAACTTTGCATCCTTTTAGGTTACCTTTGTCAATGGTGATGCGATTCATAAAAAGCTTGGATGAACCTCTCGTAATAACCCACCAAGCCATGGAAGATTCAAAATTTGAATGGCGAGAACTCCATAGAATAACCATTTCAACTTTAGTAGGATCAACCATGATCCCATTGTGTTAATCACATGCCTAATAAATTATACTTTGCGTAGCCAAAACGCGTACTTTGAAATTTTGCATATAGCCTTTTCTTTCCTTAGGGTTTCTAACACCTCACAAAAATGATAAGCGTGGTCTCCCTCATTCTTGGAGTTAATGAGGATATCATTTATGAAGATTATCACCAATCTTTTAAGCATCGACCAGAAAACCCTGTTCGTAGATCCATACTTTTGTTTAATAAATCGAAACTCTCCTCCTCTTTCTCTTTTAAGTCAATACTTGAAAACGATAAACTCAACAACTCTAACTTTCTAGATTCGTTCGAAAAACTAAAAGTTGTTCTTAGAGCAGAGAAGAAGATGTATTTTATGAAAGGACCAACCCTGGAACAACCATTACCCAGATGGATCCTATCTGTAGGAACTGGGAAAAACATACTAATCATTCCATAAAATTCTTTTGTATCATGTTACGTATTATGATTTAAAAGCTTTAGAAGAATCTTGAAAACATGCCTACATTCGACATGATCAAGTAGCTAAAGGAAATGCTCCAATAGTAGGCTTCTCATGAGTGTTAGATCACTTATTACTACTTGTATGAAAGAGGGTTCTTGTATTAACACTCATGTGTTGAAGATGAAGGGTTATATTTAGTACTTCTTGAGGATCCATTAAGCAATGAGGTGGCTAAACATATAATCCTCAAATCACTACCTAAATCATATGGCCACTTCTTCATAAATTATGATATGAATGCATGGGACAAGACCATCAATATTTGCATTTAATGCTTAAAACTATTAGGATGAACATACCAAGTTCTAGTAAGCCTGGTCTAGTGCTAATGATTAAGGACGGTGATGTTAGGAAACCTAATGGCAAGTGAAAGAGCAAAACGAGCATGAAAGGCAAAGGCAAGGAGGTTGCCATAAAGAAAAAGCCTTTGAAATATTTGCTACGAATTTTGTTTTCGTTAGCAATCTCGTGAACAAGGATTTAATTATGTCTTTAATAATGATGATTTTATTTTTATATATTTAAATGATGTGTTTTATTTCTGCATATGAAATTGGATTTCAACCAATACATGTCACACCCCCGCTTATAGCGGAAACACGAGGATGTAACGGACGGGATTGTCATAACACATTGATAGTTAATAGAGATGCATTAAATGATATGAAAACCAACATGTCATGACGTCACTTGATACAAATGGAGACTTGTGTCATAGTTAGTCAATTCCACGACAAACATAGTCAAACAAGAATGTCCAAATTAAATCCCAAAACCCGGGAACGAGTAAAGACAATCACGCCCATAATTGATAACATAAAAATGAACAAAAATGTTTGAAATACTAGAAGTCTATTATGAAACCCTTAGGGTCATCACTAAGGCATCAACTCTAGCTATCCTTGATGATTGTTGTTACTTGAAAAGATATGCTCAAAAAGGTCAACACATGGTTGGTGAGTTTGCAGGTTTAAATAATAAATAGTAAATGATGTTGTGTAATAGTTAGTAGGACATGACTGTATACAGTTATAAGCAAGTAATATCATAAGTAATCATGAGCCTCACAACTAAACCTACGACGTACACATAGATCTTGTCGGAACTTATTCACCCTAGGATCCGTTCGTGACTACTATTAGTCCCAACTAGTATACTAACAAACAAGGGTGGGGGTGTCAACCCAATAGTACTATCAATACCTGTCCATCGGTTCCAACACCGGAGTTAAATATTTGTGAATAAAGAACCACATAGAAAACTCATGCATGTACCAGATATAAATTTACAAAATAGTAACATCTAGTCCTAAATGAAAAAATAAGTTTATAGCATAAATAGGGTTGAGCATACTTTTCCCCCTTAATGTTTACAAATAATTGTAATAGAACAAGGCCGCGAGACTCACCTTGAATTGTTACCAGTAATAACGAGAACGATAAACTTCAAATGCCACGCATGAATTAAACAATCAAGCACCTATAATAATAAATAAGTGTACTTATAAACACGCTTAATCAATATTATACTATTCCCGATTCTATCTCGGGACTGTTCAGGTTTGATGCACAACATAATTGCTCTATTATATACATATATATATATATATATATATATATATATATATATATATATATATATATATATATATATATATATATATATATATATTATGAACATACAAAAATATATTTTTTAATACCCACATATGCGCTATATACATATACTTATACATAAACACCTAATATATATACTTACACACACATAATACAAATACTTGTATATATTTATACATATATATCAAATACACATCACATGCATGCCTTACACATCCTCACACTCAACATGGAATACATACATACACACAAGGAGCACGCATGCACACACCATATATGTATAATTTCTGTTACACATATATTCATAATATAAAAACACACACACTAAATATATAGATATATAAAAGGAACTCACAGCAGCCAAAAGCTGCTGTGCTTGAGCTTCAATCAGGACACACACACACCCACTACCACTCACGCACACACACATACGACATCTATACATACACACATCACGAAATTCATACATACACACACACACTATCACCCACATCATATATACATACACACGCACACTATTCTCAGCATATATATACATACGCGCACACACTGTCTTGCACGCACACACCACCGGAACACCATCTACGCACCATCACAGCACATCCCACCCTTATACCACCTTGACACACCCGAACACTCGATCGACACCCGCACGGCTCGCCGAACCAATAACAAAATAATACGTGACGATACGAGACGATGTATAATAAAAACGAAATGAGACCGGACAATGTTACATGCAGTAAATGACGGAAGAACGAGGGCAGCTTGACGGCTGATATGGCGGCTCGCGGCTGCTCGGTAAGTCGTAGACCGGAGAGGTTTGCGAAGGGGCGGTTTAGGGTTGGCCATGAGTTTAGTCGACATATATATATTTTGGGTTAATTGCACTTTAGCCCCTCAGTTATATAAACATTAATTCCTTTTAGATTTTTTATTTAGCAAAATATACCCCTAAATTATATATATTACCAATTAATACTAATATATCAATATAATATTAATAACATAATATTAATAATAATAATAATAATAATAATAATAATAATAATAATAATAATAATAATAACAACAACAACAACAACATATGTAATATTAATCCAATTTATTACTTTATGAAGTAGAATTTAATGCGTTTAACTAACGATGACAAATACACGATCATTAACGTATTAATTACACGAAAGAAATAAATGCATAATCGGTGATAACGAGCTTAAGGTTTATTGGCGGACTTTAAGAGTGACAGATGTGACAATACATATCTATGGCATTCTCCACTTGAATACATAAACAGAATCACATTAAAAGAACTCTTCCCCATAAGAATTCTTGATTCCATAGGTCAACTAGGAGTTGTTAAACTTGAACCTAAGAGTATTCAAGAATCAGCTCTTATTCCTAGCTTTCGTTGAAGAATTAGAGCTCGGCACGAATCCGATATATATCAGAATTCATGAGAATGTCAACATCGTAATGGTAGATCAGGATGAACTTGCTGATTACAAAGCTGTAATTCTGGATTCTAAATCCAATAAATGGCTAGAAGCCATGGGCATAGAAATTGAATCCATGTATGATAACCATGTGTGGGACTTAGTTAATCTTCCTCTTGAATGTTAAGGTGTGGGATGTAAATAAATCTTCAAAAAGAATAACGATATGGATGGAAGAGTGGAAACCTATAAAACTAGGCTAGTAGCGAAAGGGTTCACTTAGACTCAAGGGTTGATTATGTGGAAACTTTCTCACAGGTGGCAATGCTTAGGTCGGTTAGGATTCTATTTGCCATGCTACATATTATGACTACGAAATATGGCAAACAGATATCAAAACCGTATTCCTATATCGACACGTTATTGAAGATGTCTACATGGTATAGTTGGAAGGTTTTGTGGATCCAGAAAATCCTAACATGGTGTGGAAAATATATAAAACCATTTTTAGATTAAAACAAGTATGTTGAATCTAGAATCTCCATCTTAATCAGAAAATCAACTAGTTTGGTTTTTGTCAAGAATGAAGATGAGTCCTGTGTATACAAGAAGACAAGTGGGACCTATATTACTTTTCTAATCTTGTATGTAGGTGACATTATGCTCATTAGAACCAACATACCGATGTGAAAACATGTAGAGTCTTGGTTAAGCAAATCTTTCGCAATGAAATATCTTAGCGAAGGCGTATATATTCTAGGAATAAAGATCTATAGAGATAGATCAAAGCAGCTTATCGGTTTCAATTATAGTGTATATATATCGATAAGGTCCTTAGAAGCTCAATGTGATATTCCAAAAAGGAAAGCTTGGCGATGGCACACGAAACCATACTGAGTGTCCTCAAACAGAGGAAGATACAAAAAAGATGAAAAGAGTTTCATATGCTTCGGCAATTTGTTCCATCATATGTACTAGACTTTTCGTGTCATTCATGTGGAGTATGACAAGTAGATATCAATAGATACGAGTCAAAGTCACTACATTATTGTGATGAACGTACTTAAGCACTTAAGAAGAAATAAAGATATGTTTTTGATATATGGGGGAGTGGAAGACGAGCTGACATTTAAGTGTTATACTGATGCTAGCTTCCAAGAAAATCGACATGAGTATCGCAATCAAGATATGCAGTCATTCTGAATGGTGGAGTTGTAACTTGAAAAAGTTCAAAGTAAAGTGTGGTCACTTAGTTTACTAGAAAATAGGAATAGATTTACGCATCTGATGTAGAAAAAGAGGCTACATTGATGAAGAACTTCATAGTTGATCTTGATGTAGAGCCCAGTATACGAAAACCTATTGAGATATTATGTGACAATACTAGTGGCATAGCTCAGGCAAAGGAACCAAGTTTGCATCATAAAGAAAAAAATATACTTAGGTAATTCTATCTATTACATAAGGGAATGTGGGGATATCACAATTAATTCAATTCACACAAATCATAATCTAGCAGATCCCTTCACAACACGCTAATAAGATAAGGCTTAGGTTTGCTAGACAATGGGTATGATCTGTAATAGTCATTGGTGCTTTCAAACATTAACAATTACATTAGATGTTTATTTTGATTTAATGATTAAAGGCTTTATAAACATATTTTTCTCATTTTTATACTTATAAAAGTCCTTGAGTATTGTATTCTAAATATTCATAGTCAATCAAAAGAAAGCTCAAAGTGTTAAGAACTAAGATTCATAGATATTCATTAGAGAATGATATTAGATGTAACTCCCTTCAAATGTTCTTCATCATCTAAGTTATAAGAACTTTTAAAATGTGGTATGATCAATATTTCCTTCGAATCGAGGCACATAATTAAACTAACTTTAACTAAAGATTGTTTTTTGGTCTTATCTAATGTTGTTCTGTAAAAGGCAGTTATAAGGATGATGATTGGGAATAAATTTGAGGTTTAGTTGAGTTGTATGTTGTCAAAGAAATTATGTGCTCATATGAAAATAGGAGTTGGCCATTCTAGCACCATCATTAATTTAAACTGGTGTAAAATGCGTGTTCATGCTAAACAAAGATCTGTTCGTTAGACCACTTTGAATTATAAACGAGAACAAGAATGGTTAAACAAAATATAAGAATGAAAAGAATCCATGTTTTATGTTGAACGGATATACTATACGAAAAGGATAACTAGATAAGGTTACCATGAGTTTAATACTTAGTTAAGTAAGAAGTTACTTGAACACAAGGTATTAGTTAATGATTTTAAAACGTCGTATCTTGCTAAGGGCAGTGAGATGCAGCTAAGCGTCTAGGACAATCTACATTGAGGCAATTAGGTGAGAAATAGTCCATGTGGGAGTCTGCTAGATATTAGATGTTTGATCATCAATAATATTAATGTTACTATCTAGGAACAATTCATAGATTTATACTTTAAATAACAACAAAGAGATAAATATCTAATTGTTACACATTATAGTTCAGAAAACACCTAACAAATAAATGGTGTCTGATTATTTATTGAAATAATTATTAGTTAATTATTTATTAAAAGAATTAAGTAATCTAAGGGTTAGATGGTTTAAAGTATAAAATTTTATGGGTTTATTTAAGTAACCACAAAGTTTGTTAAAAATTCATTGTTAATTAATAAGGTCATCAAACGTTAATTAATAGGTCTCTTATAAATAAAGGACCAGTAGAAACCCTAATACCCTTGATTCTAGTTGTCGTAAAAATACTCCCCTTTCTCCTCTTAATTTTACCATGAACCACCAACACCATCACCGTCGCGCCCGTGAGCCACTAATGTCGTCATCAATTTTGTCCCGTATAGCAATCGTTGCAAGATTTGTTCTTATTCATGAATTGGGTCAACTAGTAAGATCGTTGTTGCATTCAAGGTTAAAAGATTTGGTTTTGATCGCTTTGGAATTAATTTTGTAATATAATTGCAACTTTGATAATAAAAAACAGCTTTAATCGTTAAAAGTAATACATGATACCCAATAGTTACTAGGTGTATCTAAACTATTATGACGCGACTTGAATTATCGTAGACAGATTAACGAGGAGTGCTCACTGTAACATCTCACATCAGTTGGTACGGGGAACAAAAGCCTCCTTATATGGGGCTAGATACCTTCCCTATCAGATGCGTGTAAAACCATGAAGGACGTGCGCCTGAGGGCATGCCAACTGCCAAAGCGAATAATATCTAGTACGATGTTTGGGCTGTTACAAATGGTATAAGAGCCAGGATAGGGTTAGGGTTGGTGTGCCAAGGAGGATGCTACTCTCCTAGTAGGAGAGGAAAGTAAACCATATGTTATCCGCTTTGGTAGCTGGCACGCCCTCAGATGCGCAACCCTCAAAGTGTTAAACCGTATATGATAGGGAAGGTATTCAGCCCTATAAAAGGAGGCTTTCATTTTCCTTTTCCAAACGATGTGGGATGTTACACTCACTTCTTACTAATAGAGACATATAACTCAAAGTGCTTAGCTAAGTTATTTATAAAAAATAGTTGCTCGACATGGTCTACCACGTCGACCATCTCTAATAGAAACACGCGAATTACATCTAAGTTTTGAAATAAGTTTTATGATGCGATGGGAACAAGATTACATATCAATGTAGCATACCACCCACAGACATATGGTCCGTCTAAAGACATGCTTCTGGCGTGTATAATTGACTTTGGTGGGAGTTTGGATAGCCACCGGCCGTTGGTAGAATTCTTGTACAATAGTAGTTACCATGTCAGTATTTGTATGACGCCGTATGAGACTTTTTACGGTATGAGATGTAGAACCCTAGTATGTTGGGGAGAAATTGGATAGAAATTATTGGAAAGCATAGAAATCATTGAATCTACGAAGATTAAAGCCAATATGAAAGTCGTCAAAGACAGACAAAATCGTACATGGAAAAATGACGAAGACGGATAGAATTCCATGTTGGTAATAAAGTGATGTTAAAGATCTCGCCTTGAAAAGTAATCTTCCGACTCAGAAAACGAGATAAACTATTAAGACCGATAGATGTTCCAAGTGTCTCACCACTGCACAGTTACAAGCATTATGATATAAATATTGTAAATATCTAGAGTTAATTACATAAATGATCTCTGTGGTTTATTCAAAATAACATTTCAGGTACTAAGGGTTTTTTGTAACAAGTTTGAGTATTGTGTATTTAAATTTGTAATGAGTTAAGGTATTAAAACTAACTGACGTTAGTTTTTCTAGTTAAATATAAATAAAATGACCAAAATACCCTTTGAGGACTATTTTTGTAATTTTATCTATCACTTTTAATTCAAGGACCATTTGTGTAAATAAATACAACGAACCACAGCCCACCCACCCATTTTCATCTCCCACTCCCACTTCAGACCACCACCACCACCATTCAATCCACCACCGCCGCCGCCCACCATCAATACACCCACTCCTATTTCAAACCACTACCACTGCCACCCACCACCATTCAACCAACTCCCATTTCAAACCATCACCACCATTCAATTCACCACCGCCAATGCCCACCTGCATTCAACACACTCCCGTTCAAACCACCACCACCATTCAATCCACCACCGGTGCCACCCACCACTATTTAACTGCTCCTATTTCAAATTATCACCACCATAAAATTATGTTTAAACATAAAAACACAAAGGGGTAAACATCAAAAACCCTAAAATCATCACCCAAAACCCTAAAATCATCACCAAAAACCACCTAAAATTGATGTGTGAATAATGGTGGGGACGAACTCGAATGCGGTTTGTCAAGCTAGAGCTTCAATTTAGAGCATGTGGAGCTTTGATTTGGGAGTGGGGATTAGGCGGCATTGGCTAGGTTGACAGATCCAAAAAGAACTTGATTTGAGTTTCATACTTGAGAAACGGTGGAGATGGTTGGAGATGGTGGCAGCAGTGGGTCGTCGGTGGTCGCAATTTGGTCGATAGTGATGATAACGAGGGTATCAGAGAAGGATGGTGGTAGTGTGATGGTACCAGATTGTAAAGACAATGTGATGCGATGGTGACCGGCGATGATGGTTGGCGGTGTTGGAAGATGATGGTGGTGGGCGGTGTTAGACGACGATGGACGCCGGTCGTGGTGGTACCGAATTGTGAAGATGATTTATATATATGTGTGTGTAGTTATCTATAAATATATTATTTTAATTAAATTAAGCAAATAGTCTCTTTAATTTATATAAATAGTTCTATAATATGTAAAGACTAAAATGCCCTTAAACTTTACAGAAAATTTAACGTATGTTAGCGTTAATACTCAAAATTATTACAAAATTAAAAGTGAATACTCAAACATGTTACTTGTTTAGCTTAATACCCAAACCTGTTATTTTAGATAAACCACAAGTACCATTTATGTAATTAACTCAAATATTTATTAAAATAATAAAATCTAACCAATCAAATACCAAACTCTATCAGGGACTTTTGAAATCAATAAAGTTCAACTTATTCACATACTAGTGGAAATGCTTGCGTATTGCGGCATTACGATTGTTGCGTGATGTTTTGGGAATTCGATTTTAGTCAGTATCGGCTCGGTGCATTATGACGTAAATTAAAAAATCAAAATATAATTATTGAAAAAATTAAATGAAAGAAAACAATTACGTATATCACAAAAGTCTTTAAGACAACTATACTAACAATTATATTATCCCAACAAGATTAGTGAAACCATGGGTGGTATTTGTGATCGAAAATCACTTATTATCTAGATTTTAGGGGGGGTTTTGTTTTATGAATGTAGGTTAGAGTTTCATACAATGGATAACTACGTATTCATTTGTTTACTTGTTAAAAAGAAGTAACATTTTATACCAAGTTTCGCTCTTTTTTTCATAGTTTATTAGCCCTTCGAAAGCATTTTATCTTATAACTAACCAACCATCCCTAAAATTTGAATGAATATTTGATGGAAACATGCTTATATACTTGTCTTCATTTTTCCATATATGACTTAACTAGAAAAACAAAAATAACATCAGTTCATGCTTTTTGGAAAAAAGAGAACATTTCCTCGTAAAATATGCTCATAGCTGAAACAAATAGATGAACTGCAAGTTCAAACCTAACAAAACTTTTGACCTCAATAGTTTTACACTTCAAATGACAGTAGATTAGGCAATAAATTGATTAAAACCAGACAACAAGGAAACTAAAATATTAAAATACAAATCAAAGTTGACCTAATTCGAGGGTGGTTGAAACAAAGCAACAGGCCAGTGAAATCCGTGGAGATTTACGACAAATGTTATTACTATCAAATAAGAAACTAGGGATGGTGGATGGGAGTGAATCGGTATGTAACCACCTAACACTTGGAGATAAAATGGGGGTTTAATCGGTGATGGTTGAGGCATGCAATGATGATAATGTTGATGATACGGAGAGAGATGAGGGGTTGAGGGTGCAATAGGAAGCCGGAAGTACGATGGTGTTGTGAGTCGATAATTATGGAAATTAAGTGAAGAATTTGCAGCATAATTCAACATTATAATCATCGGAGGTAGCTTTCGGTGAAGATTTGCATAAACCAAAGAAAGTTAATGGAGAAATTATCACCACAAATTAGAATATTTATTGTTATTGAGCTGTTAACAACCAGCAAGGGAGAGGGGAAGGAGAATGAGTGCTCAATCGCAATGAATAAATGGCGTTAAAAGTGAATGGCGGTTTTATTTGGCCACGTACGTGTATATGCTTTACCATTGTATTATAAGCATCATATGCTATAGTTTATTGTAAGGGCGTAAACGAAATAAAATGGTTAATTTTTGAAATTTAAGCATGTTTTTTCATATAGGTGTCTTAATCCATATGTCAAATTATCATTCTATCCTCCATTCACTTTTATTATAAAATATACAGATAAATATTAAAATTATTAAACTCACAATATGTATCTAAAAATATTAGTATTATTGTTATTATAAATATGAAGATATATATTAGTTATATACTTAAATTTTAAATAAAATAATACTTAATAAAAATAACATTTAGTTATAAAAATATAATTAGTAAATATAAATTTAAATAGTAATTTATAGTATCATAAATAAAATAAAATTTAATGAAGTGAATTAAATAATATTATATTATTAAATAATATATTAATAATATGTATTAAATAAATGAAAGAGACAATGACAAAAGTGTCAAGGTATATAAAATTTAATGGATAAATTTACCATATTGCACATAAAGTGTCTTAAAATCTTAATCAATTCTATATTCTACCCTTCTCAAATGCATTGCACTTCTTTGTATATGTTGCTTCAAAACTTGTACACTTAGGGGGTGTTTTTTTTCCAGAAATGCTCTTCCTGACCTCTTTTGTCTGCGTCACGCAGACCACGCGCAGACGTTGAGGTCAGCAGAGTGTTTGTTTTTTGGAAGACTTTTCATTAAAAAAGGTATTCCTGAGGTCTGCATGAGGCATACATAAACCATTCACTTCAGAAGTCTTCTACCCTCTTCTCATTCTCCACCTTGAAAACTTCGACCCAAACCTCCTTCCCCCTTATTTTCGCAGCCACCGTCGGCCACCGCAACCACCGCGGCCATCTAGCCACCGCGGCTCTCCAGCCACGGTGCCCCTCCAGCAGCCGCCCCCTACATCCCCAACGTCGACCCGTCGCCGCCTCCACCTTCCCGAAATCATAAATCTTAAGGGTAAGGTAAAGTTGCAATATGATTTGGTTTAAGGTTTTGTTTGATTTGTTGTTTATGTAGTATGGTTTATGATTTGGTTTAGGGTTTTGCTTGATTTATGGTTTAGGTAGTATGATTTGTGATTTGGTTTAGGGTTTTGTCTGATTTGTGATTTGAGGTAGTATGATTTATGATTTGGTTTAGGGTTTTGTTTGATTTGTGATTTTAGGTAGTATGATTTGTGATTTGGTTTAGGGTTTTGTTTGATTTGCGATTTTAGGTTGTATGATTTGTGATTTGGTTTAGTATTTTGTTTGATTTGTGACATTAGGTGGTATGATTTGTGATTTGGTTTAGTATTTTGTTAGATTTGATTTGTGAAAAATGTTTGTTGTTTGTTGATTAATAGAAATGGGAGAGAAACAACAATGGTCGATTGAGCAACAAAAATGCTTAATAGAGACTTGCATAGAAGAGGTAAACAAGTTGGGTAGAAAAGGATTGAGTATGCACAGAGAGTCATGGAATAACTTAGGAAAAGTTCTTAAGGAGATGTTTGGCTTGGATTTGACGCAAAAAGAAGTGAAGAATGCGTACGATAATCTTAAAGCCAAATACATAGGGTGGGTGTATTTGAAAAACAAAACATGCAACATATACAACCCTCAAACAAACATTTTTACCTTAACTAATGAGGAATGGGAAGAATTTAAGAAGGTATGTTTATATATACAAATTTTTTAACAAATACCTATAAACAAAAACTTATAACATTTTTTACTTTCGGTTTAGGGGCATCCGAAGCGTGATCATTGAAAATAGTTCCATTGCCTTTTCCAAAGCTTTGTGCTCAACTGTTTGATGGTAATACTAACACTAGGAGTATCAAGTGGAATTCAACCCAAACAACATCAGCTGTTGGGTCATCTTCTTGTCATCGTGCCAAACCGCTTATGCTTACAAACATCGTTCTTCATGACAAAGAAGATGATGCCGGCTCTTATGATTTCGGTTCTGAGCCTATTCATGAGGATATCACCAAGCCCACCCCCGAGCACACCCTCGAGCTTACCCCTGAGCCTAATCCAAATAAAAGGGAAAAAACCTCAAAATCATCCTTAATCACTGCTGATGGTCTAGCCCTTGATATGAAAAGGCTCTACAATATTTGATTAAAGGCAAAGAAGGGACGAGAGTTGTTGAATGTTTTGAGAAGTTGAAGTTGGTTGGGTTAGACCCGGTTGATCCTCTATTCTTGGCTGCTTTTCATATTTTTGGAGTTTCGTCGGACATGAGAGAGGCATGGATGACATTGCCACCAATTCCTGAGGTATTAAGAGGGTGGATCTCGATGATGGCAACAAGTTTAGGATTAATAAAGTAGTTAAGAACATTGTCTGCTTATTGTGTTGAAAATAATATTTGCTTCTTGTTATGGTTGAAAACATTATATGCTTTGTGTGAGAACATTGTATGCTTTTGGTTAGTTATGTTTAGAACAATGAACGCTTTTGGTTTTTATGTTTAAAGGTTTGTTATGTTTAATGGTTGTTTATGTTTAATGATTGTTTATGTTAATGGTTGTTTGTGTTCTACTAAAACAGGATCATAATGGATTATAATAAGAAATTTCTTACTACTCGTAATTCTTATGTACTTGTATGTTCGCTTTTTTTGGAGGACATGTTTAAAACGAATTCGAGATAATGACTCGGTTATGTCAGGGCATAAATATACGTTATATTTATTGCAAGGAAATCTCAAACAATGCGTTGAATTGCTACATATGTCTTGTGAATCCTTTTTCTGACTATGTGCTCATTTTAGAGTAAATTATCGTTAAAGGATAGTAAACATGTTTCAGTTGAGGAGAAGATGGCTATGTTTTTTATGATAATTGGTCATAATCAATGAGACGTGGTTATCAAGCGTAGATTTCAACACTCAAAGCAAACAATTCAAAAAAAATTTATGAAGTGTTGGATAAAATGATGCTTTTTGCCAAAGATATGATAGTACCAACTTATTTTAATCCGATCCAAACATTCCGGGACATAACAAAAGGCTATGATGGAATTTCAAAGGAGCGGTTAGTGCACTTGATGGAACTTTGATACATGTTGTTGTCCCTGCTAGCAAACAAGATTTATACAGAGGAAGGGGAAAAGGGGATTGTTATTAAAACATATTAGCAATTTGTGACTTCAACTTGATTTTTACATTCCTTGTGTCGGGTTGAGAGACGGTAGCACATGATTCTAGAATATTATAAGAGGCATTATCAGACACAAATGCTCCATTCTCGTTAGCACTACCAGTTATTTTAGTTGTTTGTTAAATATTTGTATCTTAGTTTAATTTTCTAATTATTTATATATCTTTACAGATAAATATTATCTTTGTGATGTCGCTTATGCACACATACGAGGATTTATGGCTCCATATCATAATGTTAGGTATTGGCTTGGAGATTTTCGTAGGAGCCGTGCATTGAACAATAAAGAAAAATTTAACCATACACATGCAAAACGACGAAAGGTCATTGAGCGTTCATTTGGTGTCTTGAAAGCACGATTCCCTATATTGAAGTGGATGGCACCATTTCCGTTGGTTACACAAAGGAACATTACCATTGCCTGTTTCGCTCTATATAATTTTATAAGGAAAAAGGGTTTCAGCGATGAGTTTTTTAAACAATACGATCAACCCAGTGTTTCGTTTCGAAATTGTCATGTGCACATTGATGTTGATGAAAATGAGGTTGAAGCACATAGTACCGCATCAGATCGGAATATATGACTCAGTTATGAGATGAAATTGCTGACTAGTTAATGCAAAATGTGGAATAAATAATTGAAATAAAATGTATTTTTATGGCTTTATGAATATTATTACAGTGTTGTATAACTTTTATTTAAATTTTAATATTGAAGTACTTTTTAAAGTTTAAAAAATAGGTTTATTTTAATTATAGATTATTTTAACAGTCTGCAGATGTTAAAAAATAAACAGTCTTCTTTTTGCAGACTGCATACGTTTGGTCTACCTCTTCTTCTACAGATGTCTGTATATGTGATTCGCAGACTGCAGACATTTTGCTACAGAGAAAACAAACAGCACCTTACTAAAATTATATCTCTATCCAAAGAGATGTATTATATAGTAGTATAGATATGAAAGAAAATCACTTTCATACTCTTACTCCCCATATGTATGGGACTTCAAATTGATATTGTCTTAAACATATATATAACTAACAGTTAAGAAAAAAGGTTTCAATATAATATTAAACAATTAGACAACAATATTAAACTAAAAAACAATAAATCAAAGATCACATCTTTAAATTAGCAAACACTTTTGATTTGGATGAGTGATCAAATAAGAATATTTTTAAAACTTGATTACTATTTTATGATATTTTTCTAAATCGTATTCCTAAATCAGAACAAATAATGAAGTTATGTAGGGATTGAAAAATTGTACCAAAACACAACTTTTCATGAAAACGCACGGTAGTTACATCGGTAGTAACACCATCAAACCATCAGTAGTAACAATTCCATTACTGACCTCACAGTTACTACCGACCTTTCAATTAGTATAGAGATTCCAAGTTATTATCAATTTCATAGCCAATACCAAACACACATTTAGTGACAACCATAAGTTAATATTACCTTCAGTTGCTACGAGAGATCATTTTATGCAACTTTATTTTCTTCAAGTGATTCTAAAACAACTTACAAATCATAATAAACATGTTAAAAAAATTTCCATCATAAAAGTGGTATGGGTTTCTCTTCTCACAGGTACAATGTTTTGTAAAATTGAATGTTAAAAATTGTTGTTCAAAAAAAAAAATTACAATTGTAAAATTTTAAACATAACTATTTCTAGAAGGTAATAGACAGTGCAACAAGACTATAAATCTATTAATATTATATATATATATATATTATTTGTATATATATATATATGTGTATATATATATATATATATATATATGTGTGTATACATGTATATATATGTATATATACATGTATATATATATATATGTATATATACATGTATATATATATATATATATATATATATATACATGTATACATGTATATATATGTATATATATATATATATACATGTATATATATATATATGTATATATATATGTATATGTATATATATATGTATATATACATGTATATATATATATAATGAGAACTCTAGGAAAACAAAAAAATTAAAACGAAAAATAAAATAAAAATTTTTAAAAACAAATATGTTTCCCTTGTTTTTCGATTTCATAAAAAATTTATAGAAAACTATTTTTTTAATGAACGTCGTTTTACATAAGTGTAATACCTAATTTACACATGTGTAAAACCGGATTTACATATGTGTAAATACATCAAAGGTGAAGACTTGGTTTATTGGTTTTTACAATTTTTGTTGGTTTTCATTTGAACCCAACTATATATATAGAGGGTAGGGTTATCTTAAGAACCATCATTTTTTATGAAAACTCTAGAAATCAATATGTGCCACACATTTTACATCACATGCAAATCACATGCCCTTTCTAGTTTTTTTAAAAACATTTATAACTTTTTTTCACAATATTATTTTTATCAAAAAATTCACCATAAAATTCAGTATTTTTTTCTTTCCAATGCGTAACATATTGATATACTTTTTAAAAAAATCATCCACCTTTTATATGTGTAAATTAGTCATTACACGTGAAAATCCAGTTTTACACATGTGTAAATCCGGTATCACATGTGTAAAACGAAGTTCGTTACAAAAACAAGTTTCTTTATTTTTTATAAAAAAATATTATTTTCTTTATGAAATAGGGAAACAAGTGAAACATTTTTGTTTTTTATATTATTTTTCGTTTTATAACTTTTTTATTATGTATTTATTACTTACCCTTTTGTCATTATAAACTTGTGGCTCACATTAGTTCTTTGAGTTTTTATAAAAAAAGGGAGTTCTTGTTTGAACCCTCCCCTATAAATAAATATATATATATATATATATATATATATATATATATATATATATATATATATATATATAATATATATATATATATATATATATATATATATATATATATATTTATATATATATATATATATATATTTATATATATATATATATATATAAGGTTGGGTTCAAATGAAAACCATGAGAAATTATGAAAACCAATAAATCAAATCTCCACTTTTAATGTATTAAGATCTGTTGATCTATGAAAAGAATGAAGCTATCAAATGCTCAAGAATTTAGCACTGGCTGTCAACTGCCGATTTCTACCAAGTGCTGAATCAACTTCGGACCAGCATATGCCGAGTGACTGCCGATCAACATATTCTAAACCACTAACAATCAACACTTATATGATGTGCTGCTGATCGACTGCTACTAATCAGCACTAAACTCCATGAGCTGCTAATCAACTATTACACAAGACAAGACTATCTGTACCCACGGCTGATGTGTTCTACCTTTTGGAGACAACATAGTACTGAAGCTGCCTAACTCTGATGTGTCGATTGTCTGTCTTGCTGTACATTCTGAATATAGAATAGTTTATTCTTATTTTTTAGATTTCATAGTATAAAACCTACTTATATAATAGAGGTATGCTTTGTTAAGCCACTTGTGTATCTGTTGATTATAACTCTTTGTACTCAGTTTGGATTAATCAATTTAATGCTTTGAAAAAACAACTTATGACTTATCTTTACTCAAAGTATTTGTGTTTGTTGGTAAGTAGTTAACTTAGCTTTAGTATTTGTTCACTACTAATGAAATAGAAAAGTCTTGTTAATCCATAACCCCGATTCAAGAAGTGGTATCGGAGCCATGGCTCTTGATTTGCATGAAGTTACCTTTCAACAAATCACTTGTTTTTCTTTTGATCATACTATCAAACACCACACTCTTTTATACCCTTCTATCCTTTCAAAATGATAGTTGTAGCCATCTCAAGTAAGCACGACTTGGAGAATGGAAGTCAGACCAAACCCCCCATGTTCACACCATATGACTATGATATTAGAGTATCTGAATGGAAGATTTTCTAAGAAATCAAGATCTGAGACTTTGGCACTTGGATGAAGATCTGAAGAAGATAGCTGTGGATTTAAAGGCTATATGGCTGATCATAATGAGCATACCAAACAACATCATCCATGGCTTCAAGAAATTCACAACTGCTCAAAAGTTGTGGGAAGCATTAAAGGCTAGATTTAAAGGAACTGAAGACATGAAGGAGAACAAAAGAGATGTCTTGAAGCAGAAGAAGACTACGATTTCACAAGGGGGGAAACCATGACTGCAACATATCTTAGATATGTTAAACTGCTAGACTCTCTAAATGAAGCTGGAGTGAAGATGGAGAATAGTCATATTCTCATAAAGTTTTTAAGGTCCCTACCAAAGGCATGGACAGTGTACATTGTGTCCATTAGAAGAATTGAGAATCTAAAGACAATGACTCTTGAGGAGTTATATGGCATCCTCAGTACATATCAAATGGAAATGGATGCACATGAAGAATCACTCGATAGATCTTCAAGCCCCTTAAAGTCATTAGCTCTTATGACACCTATTCCTGAACCTTTTCACTCCCACTCCCACTCTGAAGCCTACCAAATTCCCATGGTGACTCATCAAGAACTGATGATCACTTACCCTAAATCTCAAACTGCTAAATCTCAGCCATCACCATCTTTCAGCAAATGAAATCAACAGACCTCACCATCCTTTTCACCTACCCACTCTTCAAACTCAACCTTTTTTAGTGAACAAGCCAACTTCTTTCAACTCTCTAAAGAAGATCTAGAATGCATTCATCTAGATGATCTTGAGGAGATGGACACAACTATTAGATAGCCATGATCTCCTTCAGGGCTAAGCAGTTTCAACAAAGAACTGGAAGATAGTTCCTAAGGCAGAGAAGATTAGGTTTTGGGTTTCACAAGACAAAGTGAAGTGTTTCAACTGCAACCAACTGGGACACTTTGTCTAGTAATTCAAAGCACCTAAGTAAAACCCATCTCCCCCAATGTAAGGCCTCGTTCCCGGGACGCTTACGGTCGGTCAATCATCGCATAAAACATTTAAAACACATCATTTGCAGCGGAATTAAAACTTTTCATTAACAATTAAAAACATGTCAAATCATCATATCATTTCTTTTACATTCCCAAAAATGTATTAATACAAAAACATTCTCCAAAATATGGATGCCAGACTTAAACTATCCCCAGTAGCTTATGCATCCATGCCTGCACCTCCTCAGCATCAACAAATACCTGCCAACTATTATGCATACAAAAAATCAACGACCCTGAGTGAGTTCTAGTTTTCATAATAAAATACTTTACATTACGTTAAAACATATCCTTTACTTTCGTTCATGATCACACATCATACGTACATCTAGATAATAATTATTATCTTCATCATCGTTCAACATCATTCGTCTCTCACTTCTTTATGGATCTTACCTCATGCTATGTCCCGACTCATGCTAAAAGCTGGTACTGTGCCGGGGTTCGTAAACGAACCCCCACTCATGCTAAAAAGCTGACACAGCATCGGGTACGTGACAAGGATCTTATAACTCATATGCTACACCCCTGACTCATGCTAAAAGCTGATACTGTGCGGGGTTCATAAACAAACCTCCACTCATGCTAAATAGCTGACACAACATCAGGGTAAGGATCTCATCTCAACTCATATGCTATACCCTTGACTCGTGCTAAAAGCTGATACTATGCTGGGGTTCGTAAACAAACCCCCCACTCATGCTAAAAAGCTGACACAGCACAGGGGTAAGCAACAAAGATCTCATTGTTCATTACTTCCATTTTCGTCATTCGTTATCTTTCACTTTCGTTACATAATACTTTACTTATGTACTCATACATATCACGCCACGTAAAGGCACATAATAACCACAGTCCATAAGCGTATAACATCAACAGGCATATACCAACACAACACATCAGAACTTAACACTACAGTCTACTTCCTAAAATTCCAGAAAATCCTAACTGCCCAAAAAAATGCGGATGAACATAAGCCATTGCGGCTGAATGTTAAGCAAATGCGGACAAGCAAATGTGGATGAAAGTCTCAGAGAATATTCCAAGTGTCTAGAGATATGCGGATGACACAAATGAGGATGAACAAGTCCAAATGCGGATGAACAAGTTCAAATGCGGATGAACAATACTTAATACAGATGAACAAAACTTAATGCGGATGAACAAAACTTAATGCGGATGAACAAAGTCCAGAGCGCGCAACATGCAAAATTATCTAAGTGCCCACAGCGGATGGCTAGTGGTCCCCAGCGGACAGCCAACTCTCACAACGGATGACCAAAGACCCACAGTGGACGACCAAGGTGTCACACCCTCAAAATCCGCGTGCGGGGTTTTACCGCGAGGCGCGTGACATACCAGGATCTCAGTCATTAGTTACACAGAATGACTCTATATGAACTAACATTCAAAATCAGAGTTTAACTTTAAAACATGCGGAAGCGTTAAATAAACTAGTAAACCCAAAACAATGAAACATGATTTGAACATGCGCAAACATACGCGCCCAAGTATTATGCAAAACCAAAACACGATATTTGAACAATCGTAATCCAAAACAATGTTTCATAACGTGCTGACAAACACCATGATGCTGACCCGTGTGACGTGCTCCTAGGCAATAGCAACCTTAACCTGAGAATAGCATACTAAAAGAGTCAACACAACGGTTGGTGAGTTCAAGAGTTTGCGTTTAAACATAAACCAATAACAGTTGCAAGATATAAGAAGTGTATTGTAATAGATAGCTAGTCTATAACAAATAGTAATAATCATAGTGATTTCGCGATTGAAGCTGACTGTGTTACGTTTGTTGCCTCCTGCCACGACTTACCAGGTCGTGACAAATGTTCGTTAGGACAAAATTGCACCCGTTTGACCTCGAGTCGCACAGGTGGGGCTCGTCAGACCCAGTAGTACTACCCAAGATTTCCCGCTAATCATCATTATTAACAATCCGAAAGTGTGAGGACTTTCATGGTATTCAACACTATATCATACTATACACAACTCATATAAAGTAAGCGTTTGTAAAACCAGTATGCTATCTCCCCCAAAAGAGAGTATGTAAAAGAGTGGGGCATGAACTCACCTGATGCGCGCAAGAATTAACTTAGAGCTTAACTTGAAAGAAAGAGTGGAAAGACAACCTTCAAAGGTCACCTAGAACACATGAGTACATAAGTACGTGTACACAGAATCAATATGAAACCCTAAGTGCTCTACAAACCAAAGAACTCAAGGTTTTAGAAAGACAAGACACATTTGACCCAGTTGACCCGTTTGACCCGTTGGTGATGTTATAGGTGAAATTTCATTCAAACAAGCATAACAGTACATCACACATGGTTAACATACAAACTGTTTACATATAAACCTTCATCAACCACATGTACTAACTAGATCATCATACAGCCAGATATCATACCAGCTATGCGAATCTCAAACAATTATCATGCTCAACATAGTTACAACACAACCAATGCAACATACATAGAATCAAATCATGCACAGCATGCCATGTGAAGCCACTCACGACTTCACACCCTAAACCCTGCCAATCCTACTAACTAGGGGCCTCAGATTCGCACGCGTGTATGATGATCATCAACATGCCATTCAACAGAATTCATATCATCCAAAATGTTCAACCATGATCAACCACAAACCAACAATAGTCTTAACATACCCATATGACCCATTACCATGAATTCCACAACAGGCCAAATCAGATAACTAACCAACTAAACATTCATACAACCCAAATAATACATTCTACCACCTTAGAAATCATCCATGAACATACTAACATGATCCTAATGTCACAAACATACTCAAACCATCATATTCAAGATTTTGTGCAAATAAAGTTTCCTTTTTGGGAAGGCACATCCCAAAATCTATCAAACACTCAAGACATTCATGAATTCATCAATAATATACCAATTCAAGCTCATGATAACATCTATACATGATCAACAACATCCAATTATCACAATTCATCAACCTTCATAGCCAAAAGTTACTATCTTTAGTAAGACATGAACTACAACATTCATTCTTGGATTTCTAGCATTCAAATCAACAATCTAACATCCAATTATCATCACAAACACATAAACAACATCAATTCATCATCAAATCACCATATCCATGCAAATAAAGTTACTATTATTAGTAACCTATGAACACGCAACAAAATCATAGCTTTCTTGCATAATCGACGTTAACTAGCATCAATCTAACCTAACTAACATAATAACATCAACAAACAACCAAGAATCGACCTTCAATTGCAATATTCAAACTAGGGTTTCGGCCACCATGAAAAATCATCAAAAACATGTAAAAATCTAACCTTTAAACGTGTAATGGCTTGCAATTGATGATTCTAACGCGTTGTATAACTTGAAATCGACCAAAACCGAATGGTAATCACTTGTTCTTGCTTGAAATCGCAGGTTTGTGTGTGTTTGAGTGTGTGTTGCGGCCGATGGGTATGTGGGGGCTAGGGTTGGGATTTTTGATTTTATTTAATATATCAATATTACCATTTAAACCCTTGTAATTTACTTTTTATAAAATTAAGCTTTTAAACACTTTTTAAAAAGGTTTTTAACTACAATAATAAGCATATAAACTAACAATGACAATTATATATTTTATCTTTATTAGATAAAAAAACATACGGATTAAATACACACGTTTCCACGTTACGTGATAAAATTCACAATTAATATTTAAATCACGTAATCACAACCAATAATCAATATAGAAATTATTGTTTAACATTATTAATTATTATTAAGTCACCAATGTTCAACGACAATTAGTGTGTGCTCACGACACGTGTACGCAAGACTTAACAGAACTAACGAAGTTTGGTAACGGAAAATTACCGGATGTCACACAAGGTCCCATAGCGAACGACCAAAGTCCCACAGTGGATGACTAAGGTTCATAGCGGACAGTCTAAATGTCCAAGTGTCCATAGTGGACACCTTATCCATGCACATGTGTCCACAGCGGACACTAAGTACAGCACCTGCGATTCAACCTCACTTCTAAACATCTACTTAGCATGGATCTACCAGTTATACACTTAAAATATACTAAACATCATGCACAACTTAGAAATCATCTAAAAACATATATCAACAGCACACAGTCGCATGTCATGTTAAAGTTCATAGTTTGGTTTAGAAACCTTCTGTCCAGTATGCATAACAGCCCCAAACATGTAGAAAACCAGTAAAAGAGGGGATCTAGAACTCACTTGAATAGCTTTCGAGTAGAACACCTCAAACCCGAGAACCCACTTGAAGTTCCAGCACCTAAAACCCACGAAAACGAGCACTAAACACCAGAAACTCGGTCCAGAAGCTGAAACCCGACTGAAAACCGAGAAGAATTACCTTAAAATCTCACCTTCAAGCAAATCTTCCTCCTTCTCTCTCTAGAAACTGATGGCAGCTTCTTCTTCTCTTCTTGCAGGCGAAAGCAGATGTGGGGAAATAAGGGTGTGGGTGGCCATCCCCTGCTTTTTGAACCCATTAGAGGCAAGTTTGCCAATTACACACTTTAACCCCTTTTACTTTTTAATAATGTTATCTTTTCCCTTTTTTCTCTTCTTTTTCTTTCCTTTTATTAATTTCGGGTGTTACACCCAAGCTTATCAAACTTCAAACAACCCTCATCTCATCAAAATCCCTCTACTTCTACCGGCCAAAGACATATAGCAGCTATAACCTTAAGAAAATAGGTGATTGACTGGAGCTTCAAGTAGAAGATGTCACTTCCATCAACAATGCACTAAAGCTCAACCTGCTCACCTCAGGTAACTTCTGAACCTTGTTATACACCTGAGTACATTGCTAAAGTAAACTTGTACATAGATCATAATTTGGATCTCATAAAGGATATTGAATCAATTAATCTTCTTAAAACTGATTTTAAGAAAAAGGGTATATTTGGTCCTCACGTACCCATCAACAATGCACTGAAGCTCAACCTGCTCATTTGGTCCTCACGTTCCCACGTGAATTCTGGTCCACATCTCGAGTTCCATCGAACTTTGACAATGGGTATATTGTTTTGCTTAAGTGTCTTCACCTCACGATCCATTACTTCGATCGGTTCCTCAATGAAGCGCAATTGTTCGTCTACTTGAACTTCTTCCAGTGGTACGACCATCGTTTCATCTGTTAGGCACTTCTTCAGATTTGAAACATGGAATACATCAAGGATTCCACTTAGCGAATCAGGTAAGGCTAGTCGATAAGCCACTGGACCTATTCTTTCCAAGATCTCAAATGGTCCAACGTATCTCGGATTTAGTTTTCCTCTTTTGCCAAACCGAATCACGCCTTTCCACGGTGAGACTTTCAATAAGACTTTATCACCAACTTGAAATTCTAGAGGTTTTCGTCGCTTGTCAGCATAACTTGTCTGTCTGTCGCGCGCTGCAGCCATACGATTCCTTATTTGCATAATCTTTTCAGTGGTCTCGTGTACTAACTCAGGACCCGTTAGCTGACTGTCACCAATTTCAGCCCAACAAACTGGTGATCTACATTTTCTCCCATACAATGCTTCGAAAGGTGCCGCCTTTATGCTAGTGTGATAACTGTTGTTGTAAGAAAATTCACCAATGGTAGGTGAACTTCCCGGTTATTCTCGAAGTCAATCACACAAGCACGTAGCATGTCCTCCAAAGTCTGTATAGTATGCTCGCTTTGACCATCAGTCTGTGGATGATAAGCAGTACTCATATCCAATCGCGTACCTAAAGATTTCTACAGTGATTGCCAGAAGTGCGATGTGAAACGAGCATCGCGGTCAGAAATAATTGAGATCGGTACTCCATGCCTTGAAACAATCTCCTTCACATAGAGTCGGGTTAATTTCTCCATCTTGTCTGTTTCCTTTATCGCTAGGAAATGAGCAGACTTTGTTAATCTATCCACGATAACCCATATTGTGTCGCAACCAGTAGAAGTTCGAGGTAACTTAGTAATAAAATCCATTGAGATCTGATACCACTTCCACATAGGGATCTCGGGTTGTGGCAATAGTCCAGACAGTTTCTGATACTCCACTTTAACCTTTGAGCAGGTCAGACACTTGCTCACATATGTAGCTACATCCGCCTTCATGTTAGGCCACCAATAGTGCGCCTTCAGATCATGATACATCTTGTCAGATCCAGGATGTATAGAGTACTTAGACTTATGTGCCTCACTCATGACCAAGTCTCTCAGATTTCCGTGTAGAGGTACCCAAAGTCTATCCATGAAGCAACGAATTCCATCCGCTTTTACTTCCAACTGTTTTTCCATTCCCCTTAACGATTCAGACCCAATGTTTTCTGCTTTCAGAGCTTCTGTCTGAGCCTCTCGAATTTGTTCAGGTAACTGTGTGCTGATAGTAAGTTGCAAAGCTCGCACACGTCGAGGCTTAGTAGTTTCTTTCCTACTCAGCGCCTCAGCGACTACATTTGCTTTCCCCGGATGATATCTGATGGCACAATCATAATCATTCAACAATTCCACCCTGCGTCTTTGCCTCATGTTCAACTCCTTTTGCTCAAAGATGTGCTGGAGGCTCTTGTGATCGGTGTAACTAGTGCATTTGGTACCGTACAAGTAGTGTCTCCAGATCTTTAAGGCAAAAACTACTGCACCCAGTTCCAAGTCATGGGTGGTATAGTTCTTCTCATGAATCTTCAACTGTCTAGAGGCATAAGCTATCACCTTATCCCGCTGCATCAATACACACCCAAGTCCTTGAATAGAAGCGTCACAATAGACTACAAAATTGTCACTTCCATCCTGTAACGCTAATATCGGTGCGCTACACAATTTCTGTTTCAGCAACTGGAAAGCAGATTCCTGACTCTTACGTCATTTGTATGTTGTTCCCTTGTGAGTCAAGGCTGTGAGAGGTTGTGCAATCTTAGAGAATCCTTCGATGAACCGTCGGTATATCCCGCTAACCCAAGGAATTGTCCTATCTCACTTGGTGTCTTAGGAATTGACCAATTCTTTATCGCTTCAATCTTTGCAGGATCAACATGTATTCCCTTCTCGTTGACAATATGACCCAAGAATTGCACCTCACGTATCCAGAAATCACACTTAGAAAACTTTGCGTACAGTTGTTCCTTTCTAAGTAATTCCAAGATCAAACGTAAGTGCTCTCCATGTTCTTCCTCAGTCCTTGAGTAGATCAATATGTCATCGATAAAGACGATAACAAACTGATCAAGATAGGGTTTGCACACACGATTCATAAGGTCCATGAATACTGCTGGTGCATTCGTCAACCCAAATGGCATGACCAAAAATTCATAGTGACCATATCATGTATGAAAGGCAGTCTTCGAGATGTCCTCTTCTCGAACTCTCAGCTGATGATACCCAGACCTTAGATCAATTTTAGAGTAATAGCTTGATCCTTGCAGTTGATCAAACAAATCATCTATACGAGGTAAGGGATATCTATTCTTGATCGTGACTATCCCTATAGTCAATGCAAATTCGAAATGTACCATCCTTCTTCTTGACAAATAGAACTGGCGCTCCCCAGGGCGACGAACTCGGTCGGATAAACCCTTTATCCAACAACTCTTGTAGTTGGGCGGATAATTCCTGCAGTTCGTTCGGAGCTAGCCGGTAAGGTGCTCTCGCGATTGGAGTGGCTCCTGGAGTCAACTCAATTTGGAATTCAACTTGATGAGGCGGTAATCCGGGCATCTTTGGAACACCTCGGGAAACTCGCGAACTACGGGGATATCCTCTATCTTCTTTTCCTCGGTCTGTTTATCTGTGACGAGTGCCAATATGGCCAGTCGACCCTTTCGTAACAACTTCTGTGCCTTCATAAACGAGATGATGCCTATCACCGCACCACTCCTATCACCTCTGACCGTAAGGACTTCTTTGCCAATGGGAATCCGTATGATCTTCTCGTGGCATATGACTTCCGCTTGCTTATCGGAAAGCCAATCCATGCCTACTACTACATCAAAACTTCCTAGTGTAACAGGCATGAGATCTATGGCGAATGTATGACCAGCAAGCTCTATATTGCAGTCTCTAAGAATATGCGTTACGTGAATCTGTGTACCATCAGCTAACTCTACGGTGTATTTAGATTCTAAGGTTGAGGGCATATCACTTAAAAGGCTACAAAACTTAGTGGACACGAAACTTCTATCGGCTCCGGTATCGAATAATACGGTAGCAAAACGACCATTAACCGAAAATTTACCAGTTACTGTTGTAGGATCGTTTAGAGCCTCACCTGAGCCAATGACGAAGGCTCTTCCTTTGGCTCCATTGTTGTTATTGCCTCCATTGTTGTTGCCATTACCGTTGTTGTTGTTGTTGTTGCCGCTGTTATTGTTGCTGTTGTTGCCATTGTTGTTGTTGCCATTACCATTCCTCTTGAGCTGGGGACAGTTGCGTCTGTAATGGCCTTCTTTTCCGCATTCAAAACAACCTTTCGGAGTCTCTTGTGATTGTTGTGGCTTTTTCATCAGTTCACCCCGGCAGTCCTTCGCTGCATGCCCAACTTTACCACAGCGTTGGCATCGGAAGTTGTCACACCTGCCGGTGTGATGGTAGTTGCATCGATTGCACTTGGGACTTTTCCCACATATAGCCTCCTTGTCCCTGCGATGCCGAGGATGACTGATTGAAATTTCGGTTGTTATCAAACCTCCTTTGTTGCTGGGGAGGTTGCTGCTGTTGTTGTACCTGTTGCTGCTATTGTTGTGGCTGGTTGCTGGAAGATGAACCTTTGTTACTTGAACCATCCCACTTGCGTTTATGGTCGGGCACGCTTGCCACCGCGCCCCGCTTGGGTAATCGTACTTGTTCGACTGCTTGATCAGTCAGCCTGTGGGCTGTTCGGATAGCTTGTTGTATGGTAGTGGGGTTGGAAGCAGTTACCATACTCTGAATCTCGGGCACCAGTCCACGTATGTAGTGCTCGACTCTCTTATGCATTTCATTGACCATTCCAGGGCATAGTGTGGCCAACTCATGAGTACTGGTCGTGTAGGCTTAAATTTCTGAGCCTTGCATTTGAGTTGCCAGAACTCAATCTCCAGTTTCTGCACTTCATTTCGGGGGTAGTATTCTTCGGTCATAATCCCCTTAAATTCATCCCAGGGTAGTTCATTGGCCATGGCTTGACCCAGCATTTGCACCTGGGCATTCCACCAGGAAAGTGTTGTGCCTTCCAATGTACCGGTGGCATATTTCACCTGATCAGCAGGCGAGCAGTTGCATTCTGCGAAGACAGACTCTGTCTTCTCAAACCACCTTACAATCCCTACAGCCCCTTCCGTCCCGCTATAGGTATGGGGTTTACAGTCCATGAAGGACTTGTAGGTACATGGTGGTGGTCCTGTTTCGACAACCCAAACATTAGTCAGATATCCTAGACAAATAACTAGGATAATTAGTTTAACCTCTTGTTATCATTTACCTGCTGGTTGTCCCGGTTGGGCAGCAGCCACTGCCGCCTGAACATGTTCGTTGATTAAATCCGCCAATTCCACAGGCGTCATGTTTATGGCTCCGGCACCACGGCCTCCGGCGCCAAGTCCACGACCACGCCCACGCCCACGTCCTCTTCCACGTGCGTCCATATTTCACTTTACAATTCACAAATACAATAATGAGTAACATCCAACACATTAATCTCATCAAAGTACAGTAAACATCAAGAAATAATGCATTCACCACAGCCATAACATTTATAACAGAAATAATAACCAAAGATAAATAAATTGCAATTGAGTCAAAATATTCCATCAATGTCAAAATTTAAGTTTGTCAGTTGGGTAGGAAACAACCCTTCCCACATAGGTTTCAAAGAAAAGAAACACTACATAGTCTAAGTCATATAAAAGTAGAATCAGTCCACTACGTCAGATCCATCACTGTCCTCATCCATCTCTGCTGGTTCTTCTTTGGGGGCTTCCTCCGGTTCCTCTTCCGGGTCTTCCTCATCAGGGTCCACCAAAGGTGCGGGGGCTTCAGGAATCTGAAGTGCTGCTAGTTGTACCTCTAAATCAGCAAACCTATCATCGTTCACTATGTTATGGTGATCCTGCGTGTCCATGCGGCCAGTAAGTGCTACAACATTGCCTGCCAGGGTATGATGTCCACCAATGGCCATCGAGAGTCGCTCCAGAAGCGTCTCTACCTGGTAGCGCAACTAACGCATCTCAGATCGTAAGGCAGAGTTCTCATCAGTGAGTCCTCTAATCCGCTGTCGCTCCGTGTCTAGAGTGGCTACCAAAGCTGCAAACGCCTGCTCGAGAGGGATGCCCAAGGTAGGAAGAGTAGGCAATGCAGAGGCGGTCGATGACCTAGTCCTAGGTCGTGTAGGAGCTACTAGTGGTATGCGCTCTCTATAAGCCATACGGTTTATGTAGGTGGGGTAGAAATCCCAGTTCCGAGGAGGATCGAGCTCAGGAGGTATGAAAGGCTGATCCCTGTCTATCTCGCCAGGAGGATAAGGATGTCGGGGCCAGTTAAATCCCCTATCAGGTACGGGAGAAGTAGGAGGTGACTCAGATCATGCAGGTCTCTTGCCTAAATTTTTGGATGACGATGCCATGATGCGAAGTACGTGATGCGTATGCCAATGAGTATACAGTAAGGAAATAAGTGGCAAGTAACTAACAACTGTGCGGTTATAGTCTAGTGTGTGTATGCAACCTAGTTCCCTATAACCAATGGCTCTGATACCAATCTGTCACACCCTCAAAATCCGCGTGTGGGGTTTTACCGCGAGGCGCGTGACATACCAGGATCTCAGTCATTAGTTACATAGAATGACTCTATATGAACTAACATTCAAAATCAGAGTTTAACTTTAAAACATGCGGAAGCGTTAAATAAACTAGTAAACCCAAAACAATGAAACATGATTTGAACATGCGCAAACATACGCGCCCAAGTATTATGCAAAACCAAAACACGATGTTTGAACAATCATAATCCAAAACAATGTTTCATAACGTGCTGACAAACACCATGATGCTGACCCGTGTGACGTGCTCCTAGACAATAGCAACCTTAACCTGAGAATAGCATACTAAAAGAGTCAACACAACGGTTGGTGAGTTCAAGAGTTTGCGTTTAAACATAAACCAATAACAGTTACAAGATATAAGAAGTGTATTGTAATAGATAGCTAGTCTATAACAAATAGTAATAATCATAGTGATTTCGCGATTGAAGCTGACTGTGTTACGTTTGTTGCCTCCTGCCACGACTTACCAGGTCGTGACAAATGTTCGTTAGGACAAAATTGCACCCGTTTGACCTCGAGTCGCACAGGTGGGGCTCGTCAGGCCCCGTAGTACTACCCAAGATTTCCCACTAATCATCATTATTAACAATCCAAAAGTGTGAGGACTTTCATGGTATTCAACACTATATCATACTATACACAACTCATATAAAGTAAGTGTTTGTAAAACCAGTATGTTATCTCCCCCAAAAGAGAGTATGTAAAAGAGTGGGGCATGAACTCACCTGATGCGCGCAAGAATTAACTTAGAGCTTAACTTGAAAGAAAGAGTGGAAAGACAACCTTCAAAGGTCACCTAGAACACATGAGTACATAAGTACGTGTACACAGAATCAATATGAAACCCTAAGTGCTCTACAAACCAAAGAACTCAAGGTTTTAGAAAGACAAGACACATTAGACCCAGTTGACCCGTTTAACCCGTTGGTGATGTTATAGGTGAAATTTTATTCAAACAAGCATAACAGTACATCACACATGGTTAACATACAAACTGTTTACATATAACCCTTCATTAACCACATGTACTAACTAGATCATCATACAGCCAGATATCATACTAGCTATGTGAATCTCAAACAATTATCATGCTCAACATAGTTACAACACAACCAATGCAACATACATAGAATCAAATCATGCACAGCATGCCATGTGAAGCCACTCACGACTTCACACCCTAAACCCTGCCAATCCTACTAAGTAGGGGCCTTAGATTCGCACGCGTGTATGATGATCATCAACATGCCATTCAACAGAATTCATATCATCCAAAATGTTCAACCAAGATCAACCACAAACCAACAATAGTCCTAACATACCCATATGACCCATTACCATGAATTCCCACAACATGCCAAATCAGATAACTAACCAACTAAACATTCATACAACCCAAATAATACATTCTACCACCTTAGAAATCATCCATGAACATACTAACATGATCCTAATGTCACAAACATACTCAAACCATCATATTCAAGATTTTGTGCAAATAAAGTTTCATTTTTGGGAAGGCACATCCCAAAATCTATCAAACACTCAAGACATTCATGAATTCATCAATAATATACCAATTCAAGCTCATGATAACATCTATACATGATCAACAACATCCAATTATCACAATTCATCAACCTTCATAGCCAAAAGTTACTATCTTTAGTAAGACATGAACTACAACATTCATTCTTGGATTTCTAGCATTCAAATCAACAATCTAACATCCAATTATCATCACAAACACATCAACAACATCAATTCATCATCAAATCACCATATCCATGCAAATAAAGTTACTATTATTAGTAACCTATGAACAACGCAACAAAATCATAGCTTTCTTGCATAATCGACGTTAACTAGCATCAATCTAACCTAACTAACATAATAACATCAACAAACAACCAAGAATCGACCTTCAATTGAATATTCAAAGTAGGGTTTCGGCCACCATGAAAAATCATCAAAAACATGTAAAAATCTAACCTTTAAACGTGTAATGGCTTGCAATTGATGATTCTAACGCGTTGTATAACTTGAAATCGACCAAAACCGAATGGTAATCACTTGTTCTTGCTTGAAATCGCAGGTTTGTGTGTGTTTGAGTGTGTGTCGCGGCCGATGGGTATGTGGGGGCTAGGGTTGGGATTTTTGATTTTATTTAATTTATCAATATTACCATTTAAACCCTTGTAATTTACTTTTTATAAAAATTAAGTTTTTAAACTCTTTTTAAAAGGTTTTTAACTACAATAATAAGCATATAAACTAACAATGAAAATTATATATTTTATCTTTATTAGATAAAAAAACATACGGATTAAATACACACGTTTCCACGTTACGCGATAAAATTCAAAACTAATATTTAAATCACGTAATCACAACCAATAATCAATATAGAAATTATTGTTTAACATTATTAATTATTATTAAGTCACCAATGTTCAACGACAACTAGTGTGTGCTCACGACACGTGTACGCAAGACTTAACAGAGCTAACGGAGTTTGGTAACGGAAATTTACCGGATGTCACACAAGGTCCCATAGCGAACGACCAAAGTCCCACAGCGGATGACTAAGGTTCATAGCTGTAACCTTTCGTGTTTTCGTTAAATAAAAGTTAACTTTGTTACGCATTTGTAAGGACCATTTCTGTCATTTATGAAATTATGTGGGCCATTTATGTTTAATTTCTTGTTAATTTACAAGTTAATAAATTGTTATATTTAATAATAATAATAATAATGATAATAATAATAATAATAATAATACTTGAAATTATTACTTTTGTTCATTATTATAAGTTCTACCCTAAATGATAATAATAATAAAAAAAAATAATAATAATAATAAAATAATTTATAAAAGTTAAGTAAGCTAATATAAAAAAAATATATATATAATATATATATATATATATATATATATATATATATATATATATATATATAACTTTAAAAAAAAGTTTGGGGGGCTTTAATGTCAATTTGAAAACTTAAAATGAAAGTTTTAGCATAAAATAACAAGAATTCAAAGTTGAGGGACCAATGGTGTAAAGTACTAAAACCCAAACCCCCCTTCCCTCTTTCCCCGTAAATCCGGCGGCCAACTCCGGCCACCCCTCGGCCGACTCTCCGGCGAGGCCAAAACCCCTGAAATCCTTCGTATTTCGACATCAAACTATCCCAATCGGTTCGTGTGCATGATTCGAAACCGTTTTAGAACCTTAATCGCCTTTAAACAACGGATATGAACTCGAAAGACCCGAGTAACCGTCGCCATTATCAACAGAGCCGTTCGGCATTCAAGACTCAATAATAATCCAATTAATTAAACTTGAACAATCGTTTAACTATCCCTAATCTATCACCACCTGCAATTTCATCTGAGAAACACACAAACCCCGCATTCGATCCCCACTTCCATCGTGAACTGCAACCGTAGTGTTTTCAACCTTCAGTCGTTCTTAATTAAAATTGATAAAGGGCTTTCAATCACCGAGACCAGTAGAAGCTATCTATGCAACGAATTTGATTATTAACATCATTTGCAACCTGAACCAATCTCGACATAGCCGCGACTTCTTCTTCGTCTTGCTCACCATCGATTCGACTTTGATCCGGGTAAGTATACAAATTATCATGTTCGTATGATCATTACAAACAAAAGCCCTAAGTTTAATTCGGCTGAAACATACGAATTATCGATCAATTTGATGAAATCCGAAGTTAGGGTTCATGGGATTTGGGGGTTTCGAGTAGTTAATGCTTTTAACAATTAAAAACCACTTTCTGTGAGGCATAGGCGCCCTAGCCTAATGATAAACCACTCCCATGTCATCCTTGAGGTCCCGGGTTCGAACCCGGGCAACCTCAAACATTTTTTTTAAGGCTTTTCAGCCTTTAGATAAATTATGGAAAATTTTTAATAATTATAAAAATTATTCTTGTAAACTTTAAATATTTTTTAAGGACACCAAATTATTTTCTGTAAATTTGTTACTTTAATATTTTTATAAAATATTTTTAACACATGTTATACTTAGTTTATTTTTATAAAAATAAACTCTAAGTAATAGTTTAAATCACCAAATTATTATTGGTTAACACGTTATCTTTAATAATAGTTTAATCATGATAATTATAAAATTTATTTACATTTTATAATTTAACTTTACAAATTATTATAAATAATTTTATTTCCTCTCCATATTAAATTACCTAAATTGTATTTTTCTTTCATTGGATTAAAATATATATATATATATATATATATATATATATATATATATATATATATATATATATATATATATATATATATATATGATTTTCATAGTTAACCTTATTTGTAAAAACCCCAAATTCCTATTGAAACCCTAGTTCACGTTTAATCGTTAATATTACCTCTAATCTTAACCTTGAAATATATACGTTAGGTAACTGAAAAAGAATCGTTGGAGCACCGTTTATTTCTTGTTATCATCCTATATATATATATATCATGTGAGTTTTTCCATGCCCCTCTTTTACTTTATTTCACACCTTTTGGGGTGAAACATGTTAACTTTATAAACTTGCACTTGTAAACATCTTGATACTTATAAACGCACATGCAATTCATCTTTACTTTTTGTCATGGTTATTTGTAATATTGTGATCCTTATATGATGAACATTATATGTTGACAATCATTAACTATTGCTAGCCTGGCGACGTCATAGATCTATGGGCCTGACAAGCCTATTTGGTGCTAAAGCCGAGGTTATTGCCGGCTCCTGATGACGTATGCTTGTTCATCATGGGAACCAAGTACACTTAGCTAATCGTTAAACTTGTAAATGATATTCTTGGTCAAGGTTTGATTGTAGCTATATGTTATCTATAAACTTGCTTTATTCGTAACCATTGACATGAGTTGCTACTTGTAAACTTTTATATATATATGTATGCTTAACCCATGGAAACTCACCAACTTTTAAAGTTGACCATTTTATTTTTAACATGTTTCAGGAAATGCACAAGGTTGATGATTATCTTTTGAAGCATGCTTACACCTAGGATTTGGACCTAGGAAAAATAAATAAAATAACTTGAGACTACAAAGTTGAACTTTGTTTATTTTTGTTTGTTGAGACATTTGGTTGTAATGTTTATTTCAACTTATGAATTTTTATATTTACAATTTATGGTAGTGTTATGTGGCTGTGAACAATCTTAACCCTCACATCTCGACGTTTCCACCGTTAAGGTTGGGGTGTGACAGATTGGTATCAGAGCCCATAACTGTAGGGATTTAGGTTATTAGAAATGGTGACCTAGACTATAGTTGATGCATGAACCTCATAAGAAAAATCTTTATGATCTTGTAATATATCTTGTTGCATGCTACATAATGCTACTTGTTAAGGATGGCCTCTTGATGTGCAATTTGATGCCTTTAGTTAGGATTGCCTTATAATTGAGAAACTTGGTTGTCTTGTCCTCTCTAAAACTTATTCTTAATCCTTTATTCTCTCGACAACGAAATATCTTAAACTTATTCTAGACGACACGGGGGAACGTAAGCTTTATATCAAAAGGTTCAAATCCTTAGACTTTATGACAAATCTATGAAAATCTCATCAAGGTTTTAATTCCATGAACCTAAAGAAATATTGTGTGACACATAGACACCTGTATTCTGGATTTCCTGGCAAAAAGCCTTCGGGCTAAGGTAAGCATTTCGCATAAATCCCGTGGGACTAGTTATGCTTACCTGGGGATTTCTGGGATGAGTGATAAACTATGGTCAATATACACAAGTTTCTAAGGCAATTGGAGTTAACTCACCTTGACGTGTCAACGTTTCCAAATGGTAATGCGTACCAAATGGAATCATTCCATGTGTGTTTTACAAGTCTTGAAAAATCTTTGTTGATTTATTATCTTCTACCTCCAAATTTCTGTGACTAACTTATTTTATATCCAGCATGTCTCGTCATCATGGAAAGCGTGGTAGCTCTGACCGCAAATTAGCCGCCATGATTGCCCGTCAAATGGCTGCAGTCATTCCGACCATGGTTGCCGAACTGAGTAGCACCTTGATGACCAACGCTAGTAACAACACTAATGGCAATGGGCAAGGAGAGAATAGTGCAAATCAAGGAAGAAACAACCAACCCTGCACGTTTAAGCACTTCAACTCGTGCAAACCCATTAGCTTTAGTGGGAAGGAAGGAGCCACTGGACTTCTCGAGTGGTTTGAAAGCATGGAGAACACCTTCATCAACTGTGAGTGTCCCGAGGCACTCAAAGTCCGTTATGCCACAAGTGTTCTTCAACAAAGAGCACTTACGTGGTGGAATAGTGAGAAGAGGAATCGTGGTGCTGATGCTGTGTTGGCACTCACTTGGGAAGAATTCAAGAACATTGCCATCCAAAAGTTCTGCCCGAGAAGTGAGCTGCAAAAGCTGGAGGAGGAGTTTTGGAATCTCAAACAAGATGGTGGAGATCATTTGGCCTATTCAACTAGGCATCACGAGTTGAGCATCCTGTTGCCTCACATGGTTGACACTGTTCCTAAGAACATTGAGAAGTTCATCAAGGGGGTGCCACCTCAAATCCAAGATGCCGTGGTGGGAAGTAGACCCACAACTTTGGAAGATGCCATTACCATCACCGCTCAACTTACTGAAAACCATATTCGAGGATTTGGACCTAGGAAAAATAAATAAAATAACTTGAGACTACAAAGTTGAACTTTGTTTATTTTTGTTTGTTGAGACATTTGGTTGTAATGTTTATTTCAACTTATGAATTTTTATATTTACAATTTATGGTAGTGTTATGTGGCTGTGAACAAACTTAACCCTCACATCTCGACGTTTCCGCCGTTAAGGTTGGGGTGTGACAATAGCGGACAGTCTAAATGTCCAAGTGTCCATAGTGGACACCTTATCCATGCACATGCGTCCACAGCGGACACTAAGTACAGCACCTGCGATTCAACCTCACTTCTAAACATCTACTTAGCATGGATCTACCAGCTATACACTTAAAATATACTAAACATCATGCACAACTTAGAAATCATCTAAAAACATATATCAACAGCACACAGTCGCATGTCATGTAAAAGTTCATAGTTTGGTTTAGAAACCTTCTGTCCAGTATGCATAACAGCCCCAAACATGTAGAAAACCAGTAAAAGAGGGGATCTAGAACTCACCTTGAACAGCTTTCGAGTAGAACACCTCAAACCCGAGAACCCACTTGAAGTTCCAGCATCTAAAACCCACGAAAACAAGCACTAAACACCAGAAACTTGGTCCAGAAGCTGAAACCCGACTAAAAACCGAGAAGAATTACCTTAAAATCTCACCTTCAAGCAAATCTTCCTCCTTCTCTCTCTAGAAACTGATGGCATCTTCTTCTTCTCTTCTTGCAGGAGAAAGCAGATATGGGGAAATAAGGGTGTGGGTGGCTTTCCCCTGCTTTTTGAACCCACTAGAGGCAAGTTTGCCAATTACACACTTTAACCCCCTTTACTTTTTAATAATGTTATCTTTTCCCTTTTTCTCTTCTTTTTCTTTCCTTTTTATAAATTTCCGGGTGTTACACCCAAGCTTATCAAACTTCAAACAACCCTCATCTCATCAAAATCCCTCTACTTCTACCGGCCAAAGACATATAGCAGCTATAACCTTAAGAGAATAGGTGATTGACTGGAGCTTCAAGTAGAAGATGTCACTTCCATCAACAATGTACTGAAGCTCAACCTGCTCACCTCAGGTAACTTCTGAACCTTGTTATACACCTGAGTACATTGCTAAAGTAAACTTGTACATAGATCATAATTTGGATCTCATAAAGGATATTGAATCAATTAATCTTCTTAAAACTGATTTTATGAAAATTGAACAAGCTCAAAAGAAAAAGATAATAGAGCTAGAAAAGATTGTTTCACAACTAATACATGAACAAACCAACTTGGAGACTCAAATTGATGATCTTTTGAGCAGATTGAATTAAGAACAATGTGATTTAGATCTAGCTAAAACATATGCTAATAAATACAATATTCAAACTGAAAAGTTTGAAAAATTTCTTGCATTAAGTGAAAACTCCCAAAATTTGTATCAAACCAAGACAGGTTTAGGGTATAATATTATGGAACCACCAATGATATATACTCCCATATATACCCCTAAGTGCAACCTAGAAGTAAAGAAGCAAGTATCGACCCATCCAATCTATACAAGAGCAGCTGCTGGAGAATCTGAGACAGCAATAAAGGAAGAGAAAGATGGAGTAGTTGAAGAAGTAGATGAAGAGGAAGAGAAGAGAGAAAAGAAAGAGGAAGAAAGGGAGAAGATGAGAGAAGAAATCAACGCTAAGGCAAAGAAATATGTGATTCAGATGGTCGAATTCTTAAAGAAAAGACATCTTCTAAAGTCAACAAACTGCCTGCTGAATCAAACCCTCAATCATAACAAAGCTTCAACAAAAGCATAGCTGCAACAAGAAGACTCATAATAGAAGCTGATGTGCAGGAACCTCAAACTCTTCAGAAGTAAGAGTCCAACCATATGTTCAAAGATCTACTTCTTTAGCAGTAAAGATCCACAACAAGAGGTTTCCAAAGAAGAAGATAGATCTACCACCCATGTTAATCATAAGATAAACAAAAGGATGGATGGAACTGAGGGAAGTCAGTTGATGAGATCTTCAGGAAAGAAGGTGAAAATTGAAGATTTCATTAATCATTAGCTGATAAGAAGAGGTAAGAAGGAGCTACAAGAGATCAGGCAAAAGATCAAGTCAGCTAAAAAGAAAATGAAGATCATATGCCTAATGTGTGAAAAAGATAGTCACTTTGCAAAAGATTGTCAATACAATCCGCTAGCACACTCCATCAACCATTCCAACCAGTCTAGACCCTCAAAGAAGTCTGCAGCTGCTAATCAACCAATAAAAGGAAAAGATGGTGATCATAAAGCTGTTCGAAAGCCAAATCTCTCAAGTGCTTATTCCAATAGAAAGTTAGCACCCGTGAAGGATCTGCCAAACAAATCAGTAGCTGCAAGCTTAAAAAAAAAAGACTTTTGGGAAACCGTCACCATCTCCAAAAGCTTCAAATGGTCATCACAAAAGGATGATGTCAAAGCATCAGGTGAAGTCAAAAGAAAATACAAGAAACCTAAGACATCTGTCGCATCCTTAGATGATCCAAAACCAAAACTCACCCCCTTAGCATTTACCATTGAAAACAAACTATTAAAAACTAAAAACCCAAGACTACACATGATTGGGTCCCCATTCATCACTAACCAATTTTTTTATGTACAGGAACATCCATAGACCAAAACTAACTTGTGGATAGTGGATGCTCCTGGCATATAACAGGTGACAGATCAGTAATGGAAAGGTAAGCTTTGATAAGGTGAACTATGTGATGGAGTTGAATTATAATCTTCTAAGTATGTCTCCGCTGTGTGATCAAAAACACAACACTCTCTTCACAAAGCATGAATGTATTGTTCTATCTCATGGGTTTGAAATTCCAAATGATAAAATACTTTTAAGAGCTCCCAGAAAAGACAATATCTATATGCTTAAAATGGAGAATGCATCATCTTCATGAAATGTATCATGTTTTATTTCCAAAGCTTTAATAAATGAATCTTCCCTTTGGCATAGAATATTAGCATATGTAAACCTCAAAAACATGAACAAACTAGTTCGGAATGGGTTAGTCACAGGACTACCGAACATGGAGTTTGCATTTGCTGACCATTGTGTTGCTTGTCAAATAAGAAAGCAACATAGATCTTCTCATAAGTTCAACATAGATCTTGCTTGGTAATAATAGATGATTTTACAAGATTCACTTGGGTTTTCTTTTTAGAAACCAAAGATGACATTGTTGAAATATTAAAATCATTTATTATAAAAATTGAGTACCAATTTAATCAAAAGGTTAAAACAATCAGATGTGATCAGGGCACTAAATTCAAAAACCATACCCTTGATTCTTTTTGTGAATCCAAAGGTATTGCAAGGTAAAATAGTACTACTAGAACTCTTTAGCAAAATGGGGTTGTTGAAAGGAGAAATAGGACACTTATTAAAGCTACAAGGACCATGTTGTCTGACTCCAAACTTCCTACAACATTCTGGGCTGAAGCAGTCAGCACTGCGTGTTATGTTCAGAATAGGGTGTTAATAGTCAAGACACATGGAAAAACCTCCTATGAATTATGGTATAAGAGAAGGCCATTCTAGGATTCTTAAAACCTTTTGGATGTCCATGCACCCTTCTAAATACCAAAGATCATTTGTCCAAATTTGTTGAGAAATCTGTAGATAGATTCTTTGTAGGATACTCATCATAAGCTAAGGCTTATAGAGTATACAAAAAAGTTGATCACACTATTGAGGAATCTAAAAATGTCATATTTAATGTAAATTCATCAAATAGTGTTAAAAATACCCCAAGTTGGATGTTTGATCTGAATGGATTCACAAATGCATTTAACCATTTGATTGAGAATATTTCAGGAGACTCACCAAATAGATCAGTAGACATACAAGTCCTAAGTGCTAAAGACTACAAAGTTTATCTACATTAGGGTCTCAGTTACAACAGGTCATCTGCTAATCCAGTTCAGCCACATTTAGCAGAAGCAGATGCTAGTACCATAAATAATATGGGTCAACCATCACTTGCTCATGATGACTCATCAGATGAGGAGTCTCATGATCATTATGGTACTAGACAATCTTTTCAAAAGGAACCAAATGTGACAAATGCTGAAGATGGAGTCAATTCGGTAGTTGATCCAGTCAATCCATCTACCGAACTTCCTGAAACAAACTTCTCCATGTGATCCCAAGACTAAGAATTCATAAAGAGCATCCAGTTGAGAATGTCATTAGCAATGTTGATGTTGGTATCAAGACAAGAAGCAAGGCGAATAAAGCAAACTTCTGTTTGTTTTCATGCTTCCATTCTCAACTAGAACCAAAGAAAGTAGATGAGGCCTTAAGAGATAACAGTTAGGTAAAAGCTATGCATGAGGAGCTTCTTCAGTTTGCTAGACAGAAGGTTTGGAAAGCATGTGCACTTCCTAAGCGGGAGACTACAATAGGAACCAAATGGGTATTTTGAAACAATAAGGATGAAAGAGGCATTGTTATCAAAAACAAAGCTAGACTTATGGTGAAAGGGTACACATAAGAAGAAGGGATTGATTATGATAAAGTTTTTACTCTTATGGTCAGGCTTGAAGCAATTAGAATTTTTCTAGCATTTGCTACCTCCAAATAACTCAAGGTATTTTAGATGGATATCAAGAGTGTATTTCTCTATGGTGAGATTGATAAAGAAGTTTTTGTCTACCAACCTCCTGCTTTGAAGATCCTAAGTATCCGGATCATATATGCAAACTTGATAAGGCCTTTTATGGTCTTCATCAAGCTTCTAGGAAATAGTATGAGACATTCTCTACCTTTCTGCTAAAGAATGGATTCATCAGAAGATCTATAGACAAAAATCCCTTCATCAAGAAAGTTGATTTAGATATCATTTTGGTACAAGTGTGTGTGGATGATATCATATTTGGGACTATAAAGGAGAGCTTATGTAAAGCCTTTGAAAGTCGTATGAAGTCGAAGTTTGAGACGAGTTCAATGGGAGAACTCACTTTCTTTCTTGGGCTGCAAGTAAAACAAACCTCTAATGGCATTTTCATAAATCAATCTAAGTTTATTCAAGACATCATAGTGAGATTTCAAGCTACTGATGCTAAGGCTGCAAAAACCCCTATGTCTAAGAAATGTTCATTAACTCCTGATCTTGAGCAAAAAATAGTTGATCAGCAGTAGTATAGAGCTATCATTGGATCTCTCATATACCTCACAGCCAGCAGACCAGATATCATGTTCGCCACATGCTTCTGCTCAAGATTCTAAGATGTGCCAAAAGTGTCACATCTAATGGCTGCTAAGAGAATTTGAAGTATCTTAAAGGGGAACCTAAGCTGGGATTATAGTACCCTAAGAGTGCTGACTTCAATCTCTATAGATATACAGATAGTAACTATGGAGGATACAACATCAACAAAAAGTTCACCTCAGGAGGATGTCAATTTCTAGGGGAATGATTGGATTCGTGGCAATACAAGAAGAAAACCTGTGTGTCTATATTAACTGCTGAAGCAAAGTAAACTACTACATCTAATTTATGTGCTAAGGTGCTATGGATTCAAACTCAACTTAGAGGTTATGGAGTAACCTTAACTGATACTCCAATTCACATTGAAAACAACAGTGACATCTCAATCACCAACAATCTCGTTCAGCATTCAAAGCAAAACATATTGATATCAGTTATCATTTCATTAGAGATTATGTAGAAAAGAAAATCATTAAATTAATTAAGGTCCATACAATTGAACCATATACTAATCTTTTCATAAAAGCATTTGATGAAACAAGATTTAAATATCTTGTATCTGCAATCAGGAAGATGAACTTTAAATAATTAAATGATTTACATAATAAAATCTAATAAAAATTGTGAAAAATGCTTTGTTGATAACTAAAATGGGTGAAACTAGGCATGTGCCGATTATCGCAATTCGGCAGATGAAGTGATCATCACCACTACTGCTGAAAGAGTAAGACATGGCTTAGATAATCTAAAGCAAGAAGAAAAACTCTCAGATTTTGAGGAAGTGGAAGACTCGGAAGGTAATAGTACAACCATTATCAAATGGATGTATGACTTGAAAGCTGAGAGATTCTTTATTGAAAGAAAGAATAAGTCGAAGTCTTTCTTTCTGACTGAGCTAGAAGTTCTGAACCACAACCTTGAAGAATTGTTCACTTTGATCTCAGAGTATAAAGGCATGCTAGACAAGTACAAATCCATGGCCTCCATCCTTAAGATAAAGTTTGAAAACAAGGTTGAAGCAGAACAAGGAGGATACAAAGAAGAAAATGTTATGCATGTGACTCCTTTGAGCATTCATGACCCAATCATACATTAGAGCTATAATTCCCCAACCAACACTTTCTGTCTAACCTAGGGGGAATTTGTTGATCTATGAAGATAATAAAGCTACCGAAAACTCAACAATTCAGCATTGGTTGTCAACAGCCGACTTCTGCCAAGTTCTAAATCAACTGCCGATCAGCATATGTTGAATGACTGCTGATTAGCATATGCTGAACCACTGCCGATCAGTACTTACCTGATGTGCTGTTGATCGACTACTGCTGATCAGCACTAAACTCCATGAGTTGTTGATCAACTCTTACACAAGATAAGACTGTTTGTACCAACGACTACTGTGTTCTACCTTTTGGAGACAACATAGTACTGAAGCTGCCTAACTTTGATGTGCTAGTTGTCTGTCTTGTCATACATTTTGAACATAGAATAGTTTATTGTTTAGATTTCATAGTATAAAACCCTCATACTTTCTCATAAAGGTAAGCTTTGTTAAGCCATTTGTGTATCTGTTGATTATAACTCTTTGTACTCAGTTTTGATTAATCAAGTGAATACTTTGAAAGACCAACTTGTGCACTTATCTTTACTCAAAGTATTTGTGTCTGTTAGTAAGTAGTTAACTTAGATTCCGCATTTGTTAACTACTGATCGAATAGAAAAGTCTTGTTAATCCATAACCCCGATCTAATAAGATTAATGGCTCATATTTTTTGTACTTTTTGTACACATGATTCCACAAGAGTACAAGCTTCTATTTTTTTATTCAAAAAGATATGAGCCATTGATTAATACATTAAAGGTAGAGATTTGGATTATTGGTTTTAATAATTTCTCTTGGGGTATGTTTGGTATAGGGTAATGGAATAGATGAAAAAATAGAATAGATGAAAGAATAGAATGGATAAAGGAAGAAAATGAATCATTACATTAAATTGTTCTATTTGGTTACCTGCGGGAATAAAATGAATCATTACTTTGTGTTGTTTGTTAGATAGGAAAAAAAAACGAATGGAATACAAAAGTGGTTATGATGGTGATGACCGGTGGTGGTGGTGCCCAGTGGTGTCGGTGGTGGCGGCAGCCGGTGGTGGCGGCAGCCGGTGGTGGTGGCCGGTGATGGTAGGTGGTGGCCGATGGTAGTTCCCGATAGTGGTGGGTGGTGACCACTTGTGCTAGCGACTTGTGATGGCGGCCGGTGGTGGTGGGTGGTGGTTATGGGTTGTGATGGCGGCCGTGGCCATTGGTGGTTAACAGTAATGGTTGTCCGTGGTAGTGGCTGGTGGTGGTGGGTGTGGTGTTCGTGGTGGCTGTTGATGATTGGTGGTGGTCGTGGCGATGACCTATGGTGATTGGTGGTAGTGGTTGGTGGTGATGGTGGTGTTGCCGTGTTGGCCATGGTGGTGGTGGTCAATGGTGGTGGTTGGTGGTGATTGATGGCGGTGGTGGTAGCGGCCAGTGGTAGTTGGTGGTGGTGGGTGGGTGGTGGTGAGTGAGTGGTGGTGTCTTAGGATGAAAGAAAGAATGGAATGAAAAAAATAGAGGGTGGTGTATCAAATGAATTTAATGTGTTTAGAGGGAATGGGATTACCTATCCATTTCATTCTCCTTACCAACCAAACATCTTTTTTCATTCACCCTCAATAGTTTATTTCATTCCGGCTTTGGTTCCTACATACCAAACGTTACCTTTGTTTTCATTTAAACTTTGTAAGAATTCGTATATTTGTAGGTTCGAATAAATAAAAATTAATTATATAGTTAGTAATTAAAAATGATGATTGTAAATGATTTTTGAAGATGATATATAACTAAAACTACGTATAAGTAAGTATTTTACGTAACAAAACTATAATATTGAAAATGAAATGTGATAGCTTTAACTCAGTAAAACTAAAAGAGTGTCTCATTAAAAGAATAAATAACAAAATATTATAAAAATATAATAGAAAAATATAACTTGTAGTAGTTATGATATGGTTTAATCATTACTCTTAAAAGATAAATTTAAGTACTCGTGTGTGCTACTTATTTTCTAATATATATAAGAAAAATATGTTTACTATCATATGTTTAATTACATGAATAAGAATTCATTTTGTTAAATTACCTGGTGCACGTATAATTGCTCACTTTTATGATTTAAATGTTTAAATGAGTGATTTCATTCACAACTTAATAATTAAAATGTGAGTATATCTTCATAGTTTCAATTAAAATGATATTATATAAATATAAACATTCCAATAAAAATTACACAAATCTAAACGTTAACAAATCAGGGTAAATATATGTAGTTTTTTTAGTTGATTTAAGTTTATAATTTAAAAAGAACTATATGTCAAGTTTTATTAGATTAAGAATGATCATTCACGTGTTATGACAAAAGTATTATGCATAATTTTAAGTGATTTTATAGACATATAATTTAGATTACTCCTTTACTTTTATTTTGAACATCTAGTAAGGGATTGTGTGAGGTAACCGAGTCAAGCTGGCTTGTTACTCTTTCAATAAAAATATAACTAAAAAAAGTGTTAAAATAGAAGAAAAAGTAAATTAAATTTTTGAATATGATTGTTGTTAACTATACTCTTGTCATGATATTTAACACTAAATAAATTTTAAAATCATATTAAAACATAAATATGTAAAACTATTAAATCTTAAAAACCTTAAAATATAAGTAATTAAAACTAAAGATATATATGTCTAAAAAAAAATTTTTTGGATATTTTAATAAAAAAAAGCCAAATTGGTTGTCTTTTAACTTTCGTATTTATTAAAAGAAAGTATAAAAAAAACATATTTTTGATGTGCTAAAATTCTACCACGTGTCCTGTCTATTTTATTACATAAAATAGATGACAAGTATATTGTAACAGGGATGAGCATTTGGTACACAGTATTTGTACTAGTACCCGTAACATACTAGTACCGGTACCCAACTGGTATCGAAAATATGTATAAGGTATCGGTACCGGTACTTGATTTTCTTATATTTCGGGATCAGTACTGACCGGTACCGGTACCGGTACTTTACCCAAAAGTCCCGTATAGTCCCACTAGTACCCAAACACGAATAGGTTATTTTGGAATTTGTATTTTGTTTTGTAAAACTTTTTACCCCATCAACTAGTATTCTGTTTTGACTTTTGAGGATAATTATTATTATTTTTTTAATATAATTTTCTTACTCCACTACAATGTTAAAAGATATACTATTTATGATTTTAATACAAATAAATGGTGGATTAGTGTGTAGACTGTGTTAGCAGGAAATGAGGAAAGTAAAGAAACTATCATTTTATGTGGATCATTTTTTGATATTTTATTTTTGTTTAGTTATTATAAACTTTTAATGGTATCAGGTACCAAACATATACTGGGTAACGGATACAAAAACAGGTACTAAATACCGTAACCAAACATGCACCATGTAGCAAGCCTAAAAAATAATGTTGTGGAGGTAACGAGTACCAAAGAGGTACCGGGTACCGAAATACCAGTACCGGTACCTGTACCCATATACCAAATTCGGTACCGGTACCGGTACTCGTTTTTTATAAGATTCGAGACCGGATACTTTCGGTAACGGTACCAGTACCGGTTCGATACAGGTATACAGTACCGAGCTCATCCCTATATTGTAATCATTACATATAATTTAAGTGATCACAATCACAAATGGCATCTCAACGAGTTATATTTCAAAGATTATTAATATGACTATTGAATAAAGAACGCGTCGATTTGCTGGTAAGATGTACCAATCACATGTCCAAAGTGATGAGATCACATTTTGTTACGTCAACAAATAACATGGGTATGCTAAAAGACAAAAGCAAGTCAAATTACAACTTAAGCCCTTAGACTATGATTGAAGTGCTCAAAGGACTTAAGGTGTGTAATGTACAAATATGATCCTCAATGGAATTCATCAAATAAAACTCCATTAGGGTTTATCCAATCTGGTTATTCGATTGTTGCATGACAATTATGTTTTTCTTTGACTTGCGACTTTCAGAAGGGTCTTAATAGAGCAATAATATCAAAAAGACATTTCTTATTTAAATATATATACCTTATATATGTATAGAATATATATATATATATACTAGCTTTAGTTACACGTGTATTACACGAAAATGTGAAGAGTTAATTATTAAATAAAATAAAAATAAAAATAAAATCAAGTGTGTTATATATTAAATAAGACATAACAACTTTTGATTATAAGATCACAAATGAGTAAAACTTCCTTATAGACTACATTTATAGTAACATTAGTAGGTTTACACTCATTATCTAAAGATAAAACTTTAATCCATCTTTACTCTTAACTTGTGACAAGATGTCATAAAGCTGATCATGCGTAAAAATAGGCTCTTTCAAGTATAAACTGACACTTGACATAGATTGACCTTAACTTTTGTTTATTGTTATAACAAAATATACAGTCAAAGAAACTGTCTTTTTTTAGACTTAAAGGAATACTTTTGACAGGTCAAATCGTGAGCTAAATATTGAGTGGGTGTGAGGATATTAGTATGAAAAAATTAAGAGTTAAATAATATACACTGAAAAGTTATGTGCAATAATTAGATCAATTTCGAATTATTTTGACCCTGTAATCAAATATAAAGATATAGTATTGAATCGAGTTGGATCGGATTATAAATTTTCATAATATCTCTGATTAGTTGTTGATTATTATTTATTTAATACCAACTTTAGTAACCCGTGTATTATACGGGTTGAAAAAATAAAATATTAAATATAATAAAATTTTGTGAAGTATAAAATAGTAATCTAAAATAAGATATAATTAAAATTACATATGAGTAATAACTATAAGTATTAAAATAACGATATCAATTTTTAAACTTTTGTTTTTAAACTTTCTTTTCCAAAAAAGTTAAATATCTTTTTCAAAACAAGCCATATTAAAAATGTTATTTTTTTAAAATTTTTTATTATAACTTCGAATTTTAATTATTTTTAGTTTATACAAAAATTTACTTTTTAAAAATACCAATTTTAAAATATTTTATATTTTAAAAAAAAGTTAGATGTTTTAGAAAAAAAAAATTAATTGTATAAAAGTTTTCTAAAAATAACATTACTAAAAAGACATCTTTTTTAATTTATTAAAAATTTATTCTAAAAAAAAATTAAAGTTATTTAATATTTTTTAATTTAGTTTGCCAAAGTCGCAACACTCCATGTGCATGTTAAGAGTAAAAACCAAAACTAAAAAGAAGTTACTATGCTTATCCAAGAGAAATTTGGATACAAGCACATTTTGTCTAATCGTATCATGATGTGTTAAATGATGCCTCTTCTCATAGAGTTCAATGGTTCAAGTCTCGCAATGAAATGTAAAGCAGAATTACAAGTAGATTAAATGGGTGCATGAGTTATCCTTTCAAACAAATTAAATGAGTAGCTAGAGTAGAAACGAATAGTCCATCACTAGAGTGGCAACCGATTCACCTTAACCTTTGAGGTTAGTAATTCTAAACTTCAACGTTTAAGGTGTACTTTTTTTGTTTTCCGTTTTATACGACAATATAAACATTATATTGGAAGTATGATATCTCTATTTTATTGCATGCTTTCATTTTGTTTAGGTTGCCAAATCAATTTGTCATCCTTTGGATGTGTTTGAAGTAGAGGCCTCAGAGATGGGGTCATCAAGGACGTATAACTTCTATTTGTACGTTAACACAATCTGAAGATTGAAAAAACCAGTATAATAAATTTGGTCATTAAGTTTTTACAGTCTAGTATGACCATATATTGTAGAAGCAGTGTAGAGGAAAGGGAGATTTAAGGTTTTAGTACGTTTTAACCTTTATTAGTTACTAATATCTTATTATGGAAACCTTGATTAGTTTAAGAACTTAGTTGAGATGTCATTGACTAGAATTAAGAACTTAGTTGAGCTAAGTGAACTCAAGATCTATCTACACCATTTGGTCGGGAATTCATGTGTTGCATCAAAGAGTCCAAAAACTCCAAATTAAAGTCTCGAAAGCCTTCTTTATGTCTATCTCTAAGTTATATGCTTTCAACCAGGATACAACTTCATTTAGTATGAACGAACAATCAAGGATACTTCTCTTAGCTATAAAAGACAGTTCCTCATCCGATACTACCTTCCCGATTACATCCTTTGGTCGATATACCAAAACTTTTGAGATAACTTTATTTAAGATCCTATTTAAGCTAATACGTCTATAGTTGTCTATGTGGATTAGGTCTTTGATTTTAGGGATTAAGGTGATGAAGGATGAGGATCGGCCATAATTCAGCACTTCCTCAATCAAACAATTCCAAGAAGTTGCTAAAAAATCTAGTATGTTCGAGAAATTTCAAGAATTTGCTCAAAAAAATTCTAGTAGTCCTAATGAAAGAAAAGTTAATCTATTCAGCCTAGAAGCCTCATTCTCTTCACATGCCCATGCCCTTTTTTAATCTTAAGTGTGAATGGAGTAATAAGGTTATCAGTATTAGTAGATGACAATTCTTAAATCCAGAAGCAACGGAATTTTGGACGATTAGTATATGGTTTAAAAAATCAAGCACCAAGGCAACCATTAAATTCTTCCTTAATTTTTTAATAGTTATGTAATTCATTCACCATTTATTAGCAGTCCATTCATCTTGTTGTTGGAAATGTTACTAGTGATACTACCATAAAAGAAATGAGAATTCTCGTCTCCTCCTATCACCCATTGCAACCTTGATTTTTGTTTGAGGTCCTCCTATTTATTTTTTTATTTTTTGATTTCCTTAATTGCTTTATACATTTCATCCCTTACATCACTTTCTTGCTCTGATAGAGGCCTAGATACAAAAATAATTTCTGGATCTTTAACTTGTTGTAATAAGTTCTACCTTTTAATGTTTTCTATTGCTCTCATCTTCACCAACCAGTCCCTAATCCCTTAATGATTAAGAATTATAAAATCAAACCTACTATAATCAATCCAAGAGTTGAAAGCTTTAAAGGGGATGGGACCAAAAGCATCACTTGATGTTTTAAGAACAAGAGGGAAACGATCAAACCATTCCCTTTGCAAAATCATAAGAGCAGCACTGGGCCACTTGTCCATAAAATCTCTAAATACAAAATAACGATCAAATTTATTGAGTGTATCACCTCTCCTAGACATGTATGTAAAACGTTGCCCCCCCCCCCATTGAGTATTCTAATAAGCCTACACTGCGGGATGAAGTTGATAAATATCAAAGCATTCATATGATCATATTCTTAGCTAAGTATATCTTTCGGGTGTCATAGTTCATCAAAATCTCCCTTAAAGAACCACTAACCACAATGGGCATATCAAAGCTATAGCAATTCATTCCTAGGATCCTTCTGGCAACTAAGTCACAAGGAGTGTAGATATTAAGAATGTTTATCTAGGCGTTATTATTAGTAATATATCTGATGCAAGAAGGTAACTTTTAGATTTGATCACGTTTTGTCTGACAAGTACCAAAAAGTTCTAGAGACGCATCAACGACCAGATCGCCCCTAGCATTAACAACTTCATACTCAAATATAGCTCGCCCCCAAAACATTGGTGAATGAATTTTACATGAATCAAATAATTGTGTCTTCTGTATTGCTAAGAAATGGATGCCATGAGAAGCAATCAGCTTTTTAATCCAAAAGGCTTTCTTGGAATCACCTATACCCCTAATTTAATTGAAATATAACTCATTTGGAACCATTTACAGCCTCTTTTCCTTGATTTAGGTATCTCACTTGTTCTGCAAATCAATCCTTAACATTATTTACCTAGATTGTACTCCTAACTTCTTACTCCCCAAATCTCTACTCTAGACTTTTAGGGGATTTGGGCACTCGGAAAAGGACCTAAGAAGCTCTCTTATCGGGTTCCTTCTTTTAAATAATTTCAACACCTTCAATGGCATATGAATTTTCTATAGTTGCCTCACAAAACTCTGTTACATCATTGTTATGCTCCTTCATCATCCAAGAGATTACCATTTCTTATTCGATTTGGGTACTTATTTTTCTCTAACCCCAATTTTATCAAATGCTAGATTTATATAATTCAAGGAAGCCTCCAATGGATTAATAATCTCCCCATGTTTTTCTCCGATCGCATCAAAAACCTTCCTGTTCTACAACTGTATAGGTATCTCTTGAATCCTACCATGCAATATGATTGTACTCCAAGTTGTGGCCCTCCCGGATGAATAACTTCATAAACAAATTTTGCTTATTTAAGAAAATCTTTTATTCCGTACATGCATTAGAAAGGTATTAGAACCCTCAAGCCACCAATGTAAAGTATGGTAGGATTTTCCAGGTTGGAATTGATAAAAGACTGTTGAAGATTGGGCAGAGCTAAGAGTCCAACAGCCTTCCAAACTAATAAGCACTTCCTCCATGATATTCCAGCACTAGTTTCTGGGTTAGGTATTGATGCGGGTCCAAGTGTTGAAGACCGGGTCTTAATGTTTTTGGAGGCCCAAGACCGCGCTGCACGAAAATGGGCATAACCTGGGCTACGAGCCTCCGTTTCTGACGTGCTACCAGTCAAAACGATCGTGGAAACGTGGGCTACATCATGGTAGTTATCCCGTTATTTTTCCAAAATAAGGCCTCTAAATGGGTTTTTAGGCCACTTTTATGTTTTTTTCTAGTTTTTCGGTTTTGTTTTGGGCTTTGTTTGGCCCATGGTTGTTTGTTTTAGGCCCATTCAAATTTTGGCTTGTTATTTAAGTTTTCTTGATGTAATTTGGATGGTCACTTGATCATTTCTACAATTAAAAAAGTTTGTCTTTTCAAATTCGTGACTTTTGGGGTCGAATTTGGGGTTTGGTGAAGATCATCACGGGTATTCGCAGAATCAACGTGTTTGAGCTTAGATTTCATTCCGTGCGCTACATCAGGTATCCACACATTCCGTAGTTTACGTTCATTGCTAGTGGAAATACCGATGACAACATTCTTGAAGGATCTTTCTTTTACCAAACGGGAATGATCCTTTCTTTCAGGAAGAGGCGTTGGTCGAGAGGGAGTTGTAGGAATGATTCTGGGAGACTTGTTGATATTTGGACAGACAAACTCTCTCCTTAGCACCATCTAACTTGATCACATTAACCTTTATGGCGAACTCCTTGTTTTCTACACAATCGAAAAAGATAAAGCCAAAGACGTTTAATTCCCTATTTATCTCGTTGCTTGGGCATAAAAGCATCCATAATATCTCCAAAGGGCTTGAACACAATCCACAGTCTTGCACTTGTGAATCCTTCTAGGAGGTTATACATGAAAATGTAACTTCAATATCTAAAGACCTCCATCTTTTCCTTGTTCAGCATTTTTGTAGTTTCTTTGATAGACTTCTCGTCATTCTCCTATGAAATCTTTCCACGTCTCTTTAGTTCTCGTCATTACACTACTCTTAAACCACATCATAAACTACTTCTTATCAGGGTTTGAACCTGAGTTTACTATAAAAAAAATGCCTTTTATCACGAGGCTACAACCCAAATGATTTCAAATGTTTAAAATTATTTTATTCATGTGTGTTTTTATTGATTTGATGCACATTTTGTGATGAATCAACCAAGAAAGTCAAGGAGAGATGAGTGCCGGAAATGTGTCAATTTAAACATTTAAGCTCATTTGATGTTATTATAGTTTATGATGCTTTCCTTTTTCTTTTACACCCCAAATTTTGAGTTGTGGATTATTAGTTCAAACAACAACCACATAGTTTCTTGTAAACGAGAAATCTTTTTGAAGTCCTGCACTACAATTTGATATGTAAAAACATCTTGAAGTAGTTAAAACGATTTAAGTTCGATGTAAAAGGATTTTTGAAATATGAGTGTTAGATTGGTATCAAGGTCCTTGTTTCATGGACTTGGTTGTTTTTTAATAGGATTCATGTACCCCAAATATATGTCGCTCATTTGTAATTGTGTATGGCGGATGTTCGATATGAGGCTCCATTGCTCCAAGAAATCACAAGCAGAGGAAGTTGTGCCTTAGAATTTATCTAATTAGATGTGTATTGTTGATAGTGTGAATGTTGCTTTGTATAGCAATAATATGTCTTGTGTTAATCTGAAATCAGATTTGTTAATTTAAGACATGACATAGCAACAAGAGTATACGTGTATGATACTATGATATGACAACAATATTTTTCTAATGGTGTTGTAAATAAATTATACTTATATGGACTTCAATGTATTAAAAAAAAGAAGAAAGAAAAAAAGAAAAGAAAAAAACTTAGTGTTCTGCTAGTATGAATGCAAGTGAAACTATTGCATTTAAATGTTGTTTCCGGGTTTCATATTTATAGTCAAGTCCTTAACTAATTTACACTTAGATTATACCTTAGTTGGCTTTAGATAAATATAATATGATTATAATATTAATAATTTAACCAGTTGCTACTTTAAAATATAATTCTAAACTAGTTTTTTCTCTCCGCGCTATGCGGCGGGAGTTCAGTCAACTTTTCTACACACAACACTACGTTACTTTGGTCGTTATTTGTCTGCTCATAAGAAACCATAAAATCGAAGATTGGCAGCAAAACTTAAAAATATAAAATTATTTTTCGAGTTTAAAAATAAATTTTAGCAGTGACTCGATCTTAAACTTTTAGTGGCCAAAGTCAGAAAAACAAATCGATAACAAAACTTTAAGATCCTAAACTTTAGTGATCAAAATCAAATAACTAAAAGATAAAGTAAAAAGTGAAAATATTCAACGTGGTTAACATTTTAAATATCAAAACTACACTTTTCATTTACATTTGCAATTAATTATAAAGTAATTCTTGATTATGCTTTGCAATTACTAAAGATTTTGGTCAGCTTATTTTTATATAATATTTTAAGATTACGTGTTTCTTGCATTGTGTTTTAACGGTGTTTATTAAAAAAAATTCATAAGTACACGACTATCCATTTGCCTTTGTAATTAGTTATATTCTTACGGTGAAAGTTAATTTAATATTATTGTCCTTTACCATATATATACATTAAATTGATAATGTTCGTTACTTATCATAATGATGTTGGTTGATTAAAATTGTAAAATTAGTAGTTCTTCTAAACATGATTAAGTAACCCTACTAAAAAAAATGGGTAACTTTCCTTTTGTCTTTGGTAATGTAATATAGAATAATTATTGATCTCAAAGTTCAGACACTGATGTGTTGTAGAGTTTTAAGGCTATATACGCGCAACAGATATTAAAAAAAACAAAAAAAAACAGACAAGATGATAAAATATATATGAAAAAAGTCAAACTTAATTTTTCAATATGTACTCACCTCTTTCTAGGTACATATTTTCTTCTTACCTTTTGACGATGTGGATAAATAATAAATTTACAAAAGGATGACCGTGTTTTTTGGTTTCAAGTACGTCTTGATACCTTTGAATTGTGTTCTCTCTTTAATATTAAAGTTATTTTGGTGGTACTTAAAAGTATATAATCACATAAGACAAAGGTGTTTAAGAACGGATACGTGAATCTATAAGAAAGTCATACTAGAATTCTTAAGAATTTAATGTCTAAAATCAGGCCAAATGATTATTTATATAGTAGTCGAAACAACATAACAAATCATTATAACTACTCATGAAAAGGCATGACACTTGATGATTATAATCTTCAATTGTTGCTCAGTTGCTACCTAAGCATACATCTGCTAGCTACTGATGCTCAATTTACTACCAAAGAATAGGTTGTGCCCCTGCTGATTTAAGTTAATGCTGACCATCAAATAGAAGCAACTGTTATCAATTTTGCAATTTGAAGCAAACTTCGCCACTACTTTAATGCATAAACGTCTCCCCCTCCCTCTCCTATCGATCATTATAGCTTCCTAATCTTCTTTCATCACTTCAAAATCAGCCTTTTCGAAAAGTTTATTTTTTTTAGGAAAATGATATAACCATTTATCTTACCCTCCTTAAAAAAGACAACATATGCAATCCTATTCTAATCTTTTCTATTCTTTTTTAAATTAATAATAAACCAACATTCATTAGAAAATACAAATGCGTAATATATAAAAGTTATGGTTTTAAATTATATGTTTCGTAAACGTTTTTTAGCCGTTTGGGTTATTTAAACGTCTTTTTTAAACCGTTGGGTTTTATTAAACGTACTTGTTCTCTTTTTCTAAATGTCTATTTTTTTAAAATGGTTATATCATCAATTTTTATAAACATTTGGTTTTTCTAAACATCTGTAAAGTCCTTATCACGATCAATTTCACATATTGTTGCACTTGATAATCAATTAAGACGGATATGTGCTTGTGTGATATCAACGAACATTAAACAAACTTAATCGAATATTATTAATCAAATGATTACAATACCAAAAGAGTATACATCGTTTAAGCTCAATCCACCCGAGGTGAGCTCCCCTCGGGCGGCCTATCACACAACTCTCTGCTCTCACACCCTCAGAGCACTTTTACAAAATGAACACACATTATGAAATACAGAGGAAAAACATCTATATATATTGTCTAGATGTTCTCTCGCGAGAACATCAAGTTCTCACGTGGCAACTCCAAGTTCTCACGCAATAAGTTCTTCATCAATCATCTTGGAGTTCTCGCTTCCTTGTACTTCTCGCATGAATCGAGTTTTTGCTTTTCACTTGATACTGTAATCCATAAAACTAGGTCCTTACAATTTCCCCTTTTGGATTATGATATCAAGTTATGTTTGACTTCAGTCACTCATCTTCATGAATTATCTGATCCTTGGGTATCTTTCACTTTAGTCTTCCTCTTCAGTTGTAACCTCCTCCTAATGTATAGCTTCATAAAGGATATCACGTCTGAATCAATCATGATTACTTACAAATTAAGATGTATTAGGCATATGACAGAGAGGTCCAACTTCCATTTTGGATTCCCGGAGAACCCGACTCTTCAATCCGATGAAAAGATTCTGTGACGATGAACTAGATCATCTAAAGTATTCTTCCCCCTATGTAAGATGTAATAAGCCCATATTTTCAGAAACAAGAATATCAAGCAATCTTGATTCTTCACTTAATTAACCCGTTCGATCATTGTTCCCATCAGTAAGATAAGATAAGCCCACAATGTCAAGTTTCAGTTTACGAACGACCCGAATCAAATGTTATAAATATAGAATCTTGAACTTGTTCAAACATCACAAAAACCTCTATTTAAGTACCAAACTTCAAATCATCTGGCATCCTCTAGATTTGGGCGAAACACTTGTTCTAAACCTTCACAAACTAACAAGTTTTCGCATCTAGACAATGTTTTTGCATTTTTGCAAAGTTTTAGCAAAAATCAAGTTGAGTGTAAAAGTTTTCGCGCGAATGATGAAGTTTCGCTTGATGAAGTTTTCGCATATGAACTAGGTAGATGTTCTCGCACGGGAACTTGATGTTCTCGCACGGGAACTTGATGTTCTCGCGCGACAACTCCAAGTTATTGTAAGAAGAGGTTATTGATGCGAAAACTGCCCAAGTTTTCGAAAAAATCGGTTATTCGTGCGAAAACTTCTTCAAATCGACTTTTTGTGTTTGATTCACTGTTGCGATTTCAATTCTTCAACTTTCATCATCATAACTTGAAGATACTGAACGTATTGATGCAGATCATCATTTTAGCAAGTAACAAAGTCGATTTCATGTGTGTTCACCCTCGGTTTCACATTCTTCTCCTTCGAAACCGGTCCAAACTCGATCTAAGCCTTTTAGATCTTCAACTTCTATGTTTAACGTCTTAATACGGATGATTGCGGAATGAAAATCCGTGTATCAAGAGCAACACCTTACTCTGTTATCAAATGTAAAGTCCTCATCATGATCGATTTCATATATTGTTGCACTTGATAATCAATTAAGACAGATGTATGCTTGTGTGATATCAACGAACATTAAATAAACTCAATCGAATATTATTATCAAATGATTACAATACCAAAGGAGTATACATCGTTTAAGCTCAATCAAATCGAGATGAGCTCCCCTCGAGCGGCCTATCACACAACTCTTTGCTCTTTCACCCTCAGAGCATTTTTACAAAATGAACACACATTATGAAATACAAAGGAAAAACATCTATATATACTGTCTAGATGTTCTCGCGCGAGAACATCTAGTTTTCGCGCGAGAACTCCAAGTTCTCGCACGATAAGTTCTTCATCAATCATCTTGAAGTTCTCGCTTCCTTGTACTTCTCGTATGAATCGAGTTTTTGCTTTTCATTTGATATTGTAATCCATAAAGACTAAGTCCTTACAACATCTTATATTCAAACCGTTCATGTGTAAAATGTTTTCTAAAACCGTTAGTTTTCTAACGTCTTTTTTTAAATGGTTAAAAATTGTTTGTTTTTTAATCATATTTTATAACCTTATTTGTAGCCCCACCGTAGGCACTTTATAAATTCTAAAGAAGAGTTTTGTTTATAATTTCAATGTTTTCTGTATTAATTCTACATTATTTTTATTATTATTATTATATTTATAATCTAATATAACAAGTTTTAAATGTTTACCGTTTCAAACGCTTTTATTAAAATTGTTTTAAACCATACTTTTTTTTCAAAGGCCTTTTGTAAATGGTTTTAAAACTATTTGGTTATTTAAACGTATTTTCAAAACCATTCGTTTTTTCATGTTTTCAAAACGTTTGGTTTCCTTAAAAGTTTTCTTAAACTCGTTTGGTTTTTTTAATCGTCTTTATTAAAAACATTCGTAGTTTTAAATGTCTATTTCTTAAACAGTAATTTTCTAAAAAATGTTTACCGCTTGTTAATTTAAAAATCTTCTAATGTTTGATCTTTTTAAATGGTTTTATTATTGGCTTTTTAAAACGGTCTTAAAATGAGTAGGGTAAATAGAATGGTATTTTTAAACGGCTTTAAAGCACAAACCGTTGGTCTTTTTTTCTAAACGTTGTATCATAGAAGTTGTCCTTAAGAAGGATAGCAACAAAATTATGTTGATGTTATTTAATATGGTTTAAAAAACGATGTTTCAAAAATCAAACATTTTGAAAAGACGTTAAAATATGAATGGCTTATACAGCTTAAAAAAGACGTTTAAAATTAAAGATTTTAGAAAAAGACGCTTAAAAAATCACGGATTTAAAAAAAGACGTTCAAAAAAACAAATGTTTAAAATCATATCTTCTACAGAATTTTAGTTTATTATTTAATTTAAAGTATACAAGAAAGGAATAAGATTCGACATAAACTAACTAAAGTTAATTTTAATTAGTGAAAATGAAAAAAGAACAAAAAAAAACATACACATATTCAAATAAAATACATACATTGCAAATATTTAAACTAAAATACAAACCATATTGTTGAACACAAAATGTGTAAATTACTCCAAAACTTATTTATATGTTAAAATCAAACTATTGGAAAAGCTATTTCGAACAAACGAACAACAAATTTATTTCTCCTCCATTTTGACACACACAAATTGCTGCTGCTAAATAGTGAACCGTCTTTGATGGAAAAGAGTACCTAGATGGGCTAAGTACATATCTACAACCAAACCAAATGAACAAAAAGGTAATTAGTTTTATAATTATCTAGTCAATAGTACGAAAAAGTAATATATCTTTTTTACTTAATATAATAATCATAACAAGATTACAAATTATATGTTTTCTTTCTTTTCTTTGCTTTTATTTTTCACTTCTTTTTTAGAATATTTAAAGTGTTTGCAAAGGGATATAATATTTTTTTTAACAACAGGTTAGTAATTATTAACATCAAATTAGTAAATATTTGCTGATGTCATGGTTTGAACCCTAAATTTTTAAAAAGTCAAAGCTTCCCACCTTCTTTTTACCATTAGACCAAAAGATTATTAACAAAAAAAAATATAATATTATTTGAAATCTTATCTTACTATTATAATAAAATGGTAACTATAGTGACATGTGTCAGCATCATATTTTTTTAATCAAAATTGGCCTGTTTCTCTGTTCTATTAAATAACTACATTAATTTCTAACAATATTATTTGATTCTCTTTTAAAATAAAAATAGTTTTTTAATAAAGTAAGAAACAGATCTTTTTATTATATTATTTTTAAACAAATAATTTTTTATAAAAAGAATTTTTTCTAAAACAATATTTTTTTAAAAATGCAAAATAATTTAAAATTGGTGTTCTTAAAAAGCAACATTTTTATGAACCAAAAATAATTAAAATTGAGAGTTATACTAAGAAAATTTTAGAAATGACATTTTTAAAACGGTTTGTTGTGAAAAAACTGCTTACTTTGTTTTTTCGAAAAACAAAAGTTAAAAAATTTGATATCATTATTTTATTACTTATGCTACTTAGTTATACGCAAATTTAAATATATCTTATCTTATAATATCGTTTTATAATTAATAAAATTTTTAATCATATCATTTTATTTATTAAAACAGTGTAATACTCGAATTTATTAAAATTAGTAAAATATAAAACGAAACCACGTTGGCTCGTAAAAACACAACACCTACGTGTAAAACGGCGCGTATGCATTTTCATTTATTTAATTAATTAAAATTTAATTCACTATTGCACTATATCAAACAACATATAATAATAAATAATATAAGCTGAAATATTGGAAGGGTATATTTGGTATATAAAGTTTTTGTGCTGAATGATGAAGGCTAATAATTCAAGTCCTACCGTTTTGGGTTGTCAACTCCGTGCGAGCCTCCATATCTAACTAGCCTTGAACTTCTATTTAATTACGGTTTTGCCATTTGCTACATATTACTATACCTTTTGTTTCCACTTCAGCACCTTACTCATATTGGAATCCATAATCACCCCCCTGTTTTTTCACGAAAATATTTATCCATACCCCTTTTTTTAATCTTTTATCTTGTCGGTCTTCCATGTTACATTGGGTTAGTAAGTTGATTTTAGTTGACAGGAAAAAGAAAAAAAAAAGGAGGAATCAACCTTTTCAATACAACTAGATTTTTTTAATAAATAAATCGGATAACACTAGCTATTATATTTATTTAATGATATAAAACATTTATCTTTGATTTTATCCTAACATGGACAACTATGATATTTATGCATACTAATTTATGCGAACCATTGCAAATATTGAACGACAAGACATGTGATTTTAATCATCAATGAAATAAATAACCTCTTGATATATGTTTGTGTATTTTGATTAAGAAGGCCACAACTACATATATTTAAAGAAATTTGACTTTTTTCATACTTATTTCAAATTTATGTGACATGTATGTCCATTTTCAATAACAAACCTTTTTTAAAAAACACATAAAGATCCTTACGTTCAACAAGTTTAGTTCCGATAACATACGCTGCAAGCGTTCATATTTAGTCAAGCAAGACTAATTTGACTAGTGTAACATGTTAGAAACATACACAATTCACAAAGTTAGAATTTCAATAATGTTGACCAAAGTCATGGAACTCCCTCTAGAAAAGTCATAGCTCCATTTGAGAATCTTTAATCTTCAAGGTGCCTTATTATCATTAACCTTTCTCAAAGGATTCACTTTGACCAATCCCCATACTTAAGGGATACAAAATACAAAATTGAACCCACTTCAGATATAATAATTTCTCTATAAATACCCCAACATCCTCCATCCACCCCCACTTTCTCTCAAGTCTCAACTAACACCTCTCCTCTCTCTCCCTCTCTCTGTCTCTCTACTTTAAACACACTCTCTCTCTAACACACACCATTTGACTTTCTCTCTCTTCAAATCCACCATTTTTAATCTTTAAAGACCATGATGCAAATGGGTTCAACAGCTCCGGTGCAGAATCTCCAAATATTTCAGGCAAGATTCGCCGTTAACTGTAATGGGTCGTCGGTAAAACCGCAACTAAAGGCCTGTGTATCGAAGACCACGATGAAAACCACCACAAAGCTCACAAGAGAGCACCTCTCAAATCTTGAAAAACTTATAGGCGCAAGAGAACCTCAAGTGGTTCAATCGGAGCCGAAACCGGCTCCGAGAGAAAGTTCCGGCGATGGGTCGCCGGAGAGTAGGGGGAAGGGTCTTTTGGAGGGGTTAAATTTGCCCCAGTTTTGGCCGGAAAATAAGGTGGCGGAGGAGATGTCCCCCCGCCACCTTAACCGTTTGCAACGGCTGTTGTCGAAGAACGGTATTGAATACTCCCCCCGGAATAGTTTGGCTTCCCGGTGGAGGGAGTATCATGGGAGCAATAATTGGGCGGGGTTGCTTGATCCGCTGGATGAGAATCTCCGGCGAGAGATGGTCCGCTACGGCGAGTTTATTCAGGCGGCGTATCTTTGTTTTCATTCTAATCCGGCCACCTCTGGCGAGGAGTTTCTGTCTCCCCGCCAGGTGGCGGTGCCGGATAGATCTTTCAAGGTGACAAAGACCCTGTACGCCACCTCGTCAGTGGGGTTGCCCAATTGGGTTGACCAGGTGGCGCCAGATCTCGAGTGGATGACCCAACGCACCAGCTGCATAGGGTATGTAGCTGTGTGCGAGGATCACCGAGAGATCTCGCGCATGGGGAGAAGGGACATTGTGATCTCCCTTAGAGGGACGGCCACGTGTCTCGAATGGGCTGAGAACATGCGGGACCTACTAGTGAGAATCCCGGGAAAAACAAATGATAATTGTGGACAGCCGAAGGTTCAGTGCGGGTTTTTGAGTCTGTACAAGACCGCTGGAGCTCATGTAGCTAGCCTAGCAGAGTCTGTGGTTACAGAAGTCAAACGATTAACTGAATTATACAAAGGTGAAAACTTAAGTATAACGGTAACCGGGCATAGTCTTGGTGCAGCATTGGCTTTATTAGTGGCTGATGATCTAAGCACATGTGCGCAAGAAATGCCACCAATAGCAGTGTATACCTTTGGCGGCCCACGAGTGGGAAACCGCGCTTTCACAAAACGTCTCGGTGCTCAAAATGTAAAAGTGCTACGAATTGCAAACTCTCAAGATATTATAACTCGTGTTCCGGGGATGTTTGTTAGCGAAGAACTCGACAAGAAGCTAAGAGAGTCTAAAAGTGCCAACAGAGTGTTGGACGTGCTCGATAATAACATGCCATGGGCATACACACATGCTGGAACAGAACTAAGAGTTGACACGAAAAATTCACCATATCTAAAACCGAATGCTGACGTGTCATGTTGTCATGACTTGGAAGCATACCTACACCTGGTGGATGGTTTCTTGGCATCAAATTGTCCGTTTAGAGCAAATGCCAAAAGAAGCTTGGTGAAGTTGCTGCATGAACAAAACTCAAATGTGAAGAAACTATACACAAACAAAGCACAGGGGTTGAAGCTAAATTTAGAAAGGAATATGCAAATGTCAAATTGTTTGCCTAGTCCATCATAACTTGTGCAACACCTTTATTCAAATCTTCTTTTTTCAAGAGGGATAAATAGACTTCTTGTTAATATACATCTGATTGAGATCATGTCATGTTTTTTTCTTTATATATCTACGACTATACATATATATACGCACATCTATTTGTGTGTTAATTTTTCTTGGTCATGATATTTATGTAAAACATGGTTTTCAAATAAACTCGGCCTTTTTAATCGAGTAAGAAATATTTTGCTTGACAACAAACTCACATATCACCATGCGCGTCATACATAAACGCCTTAAATATAACATCTCATGATATATAATGAAAGAGTAGATGAAAAGAAACACAAGAATGAATTATACTTTAATAAAAGAAATATTAGATTAAATAAGTTAGTAATAAAGAAATTTAGTGTTCTAACACCCCATGTTTTTAAAAAAGCTAATAATAATAATAATAATAATAATAATAATTATTATTATTATTATTATTATTATTAAATTACATACTAAAGGTAAATTGATGTTTGTCAATTAATAAAATTGGATACTCTGAATAAAAATAATTACCTTTTGAACTAGTAAAAAAAACAAATTAACATAAAAAGGTGAATTTAGGCAGTCAAAAATATTTTAACTATTTTAACATTAAAATAATTTTGAACAAATTAACGAAATAATATTACAATACAATTAAAATATTTTATTCGATTGCGCAGTCAATGTGAATCAAGTAATGGTATAACTATTTTAAACAATAATTTATAAAACACTAGTCAAACATGACATGAAAAAAGACGACGTACTCGTAGAATTATAAAAAGTTATACAATAACTTACTTATTTATTGGACATATACATATATACATATATATATATATATATATACATATATATATATATGTATATATACATATATATATATATGTATATATATATATATATATATATATGTATATATATATATATATATATGTATATATATATATATATGTATACATATATATATATATATATATATATATATATATGTATACATATATATATATATATATATATATATATGTATATATATATATACATATATATATATATATATATATAACATATACATATACATATATATATGTATATATACATATACATATATATATATATATGTATATACATATATATATATATACATACATATACATATATATATATGTATATACATACATATACATATATATATATATGTATATACATACATATACATATATATATATGTATATACATACATATACATATATATATATATGTATATACATATACATATATATATATATATATATATATATATATATGTATATACATATATATACATGTATATATGTATATACATATATATACATGTATATATATATATATGTATGTATGTATGTATATGTTTTTATGTGTGTGTGCATGGGCTTGGGTTATGCTAATAATCCATTTTGTCCAAGAAGTAGAGGGATGATTCTAGATCATGCATGAAGGAAAACAATTGATTAAGTTTGAGGGAGGGTGTCAAGTCAATAAAATTTACGAATAAAAAAGGCATGAGGGGTGAAAATGGAATACGCTACAATATTTTGATTTTTTGTAAGTTCAAAATATCTTTTAAGCATAAATAGCTTTTTATGTAAACGTTAGATCTTTTAAAAAACTTACATCGGTATTTTTTATCTTTAGATTAAGTGAGTATTTTCTTTACAATGTATTTTAAAATGTGCTATCAGTTTTTTTTTTTTTTTTCAAACGGTGTGTTTTGGTTTTTTTAATTCTGCGTCAGGATTACACCATTTGAGACTTTTCAATACGCCGTGTTGAAGTCGATGCAAACAAATTGGTGTCTAAGATTATGTACAACATGATGTGAAGATTATTTTCGCAATTTATCAAGACTTGCAACACGATGTCATTATTGTGTTATTTACGCCCATATTTTTTGGGCACATTCACCCACATCCATTGGGACACATGACGCCTCCTTGTGATTTTTCTATACTTTTTAGACAATTGTTTTTTAGCATAGCCCTCCCTTATGTATATGAGTGTGTATGTGTGAATAATAGATAAATGTGTGTATTAGTGTGTATATATATCTCTATGTGTATATATGTGTGTGTATGTATATATGTGAATATTATATATGTATGTGTGTGTTTGTTAGCAAACAATAAGAAACTGAGGAGCATGAAACATTGAAACCTACCCTAGTCATTCATTTTATTTAAACTATGGTAGAAAGTTGAAACATAAATTAACATTCTCTTACAGTTAAGAGTAGTATAGGAAATAAAAAAAGAGAGAAAGGGAGAATAGTCAGAAAGAAGAAATCACAAACAACCACTTGATTTTCAAAACACGACTTCTTTATGCTTTTCTTTTCAAATATCTCCTAGCAACAAAAAGTTATGTTTGAAGAATAAAATGAATTAATAGACTTAAAGCGAAACAAAATTTGAATCCGACTTGAGCTATTCGAATAAAATTTGAATCTGAATTGAGCTAATCGAACAATCTCATTCCAAAAGCTACATTACTAACTCCACAATTGTGTTGAAAAATCCACCATCTCTTCCTTACATAAGGACCACCACCAAACCAGACAGAGGTGCAAAGTATAGTTTTTGAAAGTGTTTCTGGTGATGATGTAGAAATGATAAAAATAAAACTAAAGGAGGTAATGTGTGGGATTGAGCAAATGGGACATGCAATGATTGAATTTCGGTTGTGTTTTAGTAAATGATCACCTTTTAAGTTTGAAAAAACACAACTTGTGTGAGTGTACGTGTAAGAGGTTCATCGATGTGATTACATTGATTTTGTTTTACAATGGACCGATTTAGTGTTTTGTTTTACATATGAAATAAATGTTTCACATTTGAAACATCGTTTTTTTTAACATGTTTAAAGTATTATTAGAGTATAACTGTTGTGTCATCCAATTTCTTAAACAAGAACAATACTTGCTTCTAATTTATTTCCATTTGAAACTACCTTATTTACTATTGGAAAACATAATTACAAAAAACATTCATAAAGTTTATATAAAGTTGTAGGTATTATTTTTTATCTTTAAAAACTATTTTATACATCATTTATGTTAAATTTCGTCTTTTTAACTAACTATCGTTAATCTTTTTGTTAAGTCAAAGACAATTTGTTCTTTTTACAAAGGACCACTAATGTAACTTTTTCCAAAGATAAAGGATATTTTCTGCGTCTTTTACGTATTATGTCACAATGAAGAGTGTACCATTATTACCATCGCTTGTATTGCTGATGGTTGCATTTTGATTAAAAGAACTAAGTTGACGAAATTTTGAACACGTTCAAACAAAAATCATAAGTGATATTCAAAGAGCAAACGAACACAACTCGAGGAAATAATATGAACCCCGTAGTACCTGCAACCCATAAAAAATGTGTGATATAATTATAGCTAAATATAACCTAATTTAGTTTATGTAATGTTTGTAGTTTGTAGCTTTTAATTTATGTATGTTTTTTTATTTTAATTTATATGTAATGCTTAATTTTTTAAATTGAAATCTTAAAATACCTCACAACATAAGCAATTTAAATATTATATTATATTGTCTTAATTAATATGATATTTAAAAAGTAATTACTATGAAAAAGTACGTAAAATAAATAGATGTAAAGAAAGCTCATGATATGAAAATGCAAGAATTATTAAACTTGTTTATAGGGCTAGAGTAAACAAATGTTTTTAAAAGTTGAGTGAAAATCCAATGTGAGAAGCTAACAAATGTTTTTAGCGTTTGACTTGAGCATTAAAAGGATTTACTTGATACAACCCACTAACCCAGGGTTAATGCATGGACGATAAGTTTGATGATTTCATCACTACTAAAAACGAAAAGTAAAATAAATTATATGTATTGACATTTGAATGATCGTTGAACAACAATAGCAATATAGTAATATATACGTGTATTGCAAGCATATTTTAGCATTAACTAGCTTTACCCACGCATTTGACTTTTGGCTTGTTCTAGTTTACATCATAACATGGCTACGAGTGGCATATATTGTTTTCATATTATAATTGTCAACTCCTCTTAAAATATGAGAACATGTCAACAAAATAGAAAATTACGTTAAAATCGGTTGATAAGTAATTTATATTTTTCCCTCGTAAATTCTTATGTCACACCCTCAATTTCTACAAACGGGGTATTACCGTTAGGCGTGTGACATACCAGGATCTCAGCCACTAGTTACACCAAACGACACGTTAATCACAAAACATAATTATTTGTTAACGTTTGAAATTTCTAAAGACAGGGTTATTAACGTAAACATAATAATAGTTGCGGAAGCATAATTAATCTTAATTTAAAATGGCGCAACACGCGCAAACCAATGAAATAACGTTCATGAAAGAAAAATAAATATTCATTTGACCCACAAGATGAATGCATGAATGAGATGTTCCTAATCGTGCGCATCTTGAGTACCTGAAAGAAACATGCTAAAGTGTCAACACAAAGTTGGTGAGTTTACAGGTTTATAGGAAAACAGTAAGAAACAGTAATGAAATCCAGATTCAGTAATCAAAGCATATGAGTAGGTAGCTAGCCTACAACAAGTCACTATGTGTATGAATTTCGCGACCGAGCTGACAGTAATATAATGTAATGAATGCCCCGGCTGTGGGTACCAGACCACAGCACAGTAAAACAGGCTAACCATTCACCCGTTTGACCTTCAGTCAAGCTAGCGCGACTAGCCTGGGCGGGGTTTGTCAAACCCAGTAGATCTACTAACAATCACTCGCTAATACCATATTAACGGTCCGAATGAGGCGTAGTGGTAACACAACAGTAAACCAGTATATGCAGTATTACAAATCTAAGTAACGTACAATATATGAAAACAATATGTTTCTCCCCCCCAAAAGAGAGTATAGTATGAAAAGTAAGATTGTAAACTCACCTTGATTCACAACAAATAAGCAATTAACAGCAAGAACACGAAATTATGATTCCCGAGAACCTGAATTATTGTATGACATCATGTTATTAGCTAAGTATTAATAGTACGCAAACTATTTACGCGCTCTCAGACAATTTAACGCAACCTAACACCCCGTGCATCTTATCTTACTCGCCAACATTAATTGTGTTTAATTAGTGTAAATGTCTTAGGGAATTTATATTCTTTGGTCACGTAAAAATTCGAGTTTATAATCCTTGTTTTCACTTGAAAATTTATCATCTATCTAATTGTAATATCATTTGTTGTTTTCAATATAAAATGCGTATACATATAAAATATGGTCCTCATGAATTAGTCATACACATCAAACGCACCTTACATGATACACTTAAAACCCCACGTAACCCCAATCCATGCAAAATCCAAACCTCTCACATAAACCAAAGACCTTCAACTCGTTCGCATACACACACCGCCAAACCCCACACACATTAAAACACACACACATCTTCACACATACTGCACATGCAGATTACACACAAACACACACACATTAAAACACACGCACACACATTACGCGGAATACTCGCACACACATTGCACATGTGACATCTCGTGTATTTGTTAAGTAGTCGTTATTGATTCCGTTATCTCTTGTAAAGGCTTGTTTTGTTATTAATGCAAGTACGGAAACTTATTTGTAATTCTTTGAAATCGTATTAGTTTAATTATAAATAAATCTTTAACTAATGATAACCACAATAATAATAATAATAATAATAATAATAATAATAATAATAATAATAATAATAATAATAATAATAATAATAATAACATTAATAATAATAATAATAAAATGATAAAATAATGATATCAATAAAAGTAAATAATTTTAAAATTATTATTAATAAAAGAAAAATAAGTTTTATAATTTAAAGACTTGTAAATATATGTTTGGTACATAAAATTATAAAAATGTAAAACTACAGGGACCAATCTGTAACTTGTTTAAACTAAAATAAAAACTCTGGAATAAAATTGAGCAACTTAAAACTTCAGGGACTTAAGTGTAATTTGTTTAAACCCATCACCCCTATCCCCGTTTTCCCGGCCATGTACTCCGGCCGAGAGTCCGGCCACCTCAAATCTTCGAAAATCATCCATCAAAATCGAATTAAACCACCCCGTTCCAATTACAAATCGGTTTCGAACCTTGAACACATTAAAGTCGATCCTTTAACATCGGTTTCGTCTGAAACCGAATAACCATCGAAACTCAAAGCCGTTTTACACTTAAATCATAATAACAATCGAATTAAACAAACATAAATGTTAGGGTAATCATTTTGAGGTTATTGGTAGCATCAATTGCACCTAAAACAGCATTAATTTATTGAATTCGACCTGTAACCTCCGACTTAAACCCCATAGTCGTTGAGTACCAAATCGATCGAATTAATGCTATAAATTAGGGGGCTTCTACTTGAATTGGGTTTCCTAAACCTCTGGAACCTTCAATTTCACTCAAAACACACACAAACACCGATTTCTGCATTCGAGACCCGTCGACATACTTAACCTCCTGTTCTCTTCAATTCGATCAAGTACAGGTAAATAAAATATATGAATACCTTTGTTTTCATATGGGGAACAAAAGCCACATGGTTAATTTGGTTATGATCATCGATTGGTGGTTCAATTTAACCGATTATAAATCTAGGGTTTATATAAAATTGGGGATTTCTCTGAGAACTTGGTTTTAAAATTAGGGTTCTGAATCATAACACCAAACGGGGCCTTGGCCCAGTGGTTAAAATGTGGTGTTGTGTGGCAGGGGACCCGGGTTCGAACCCGAGCCCCTGCAAATATTTTTAAAATGCGTTTTTAAGTTGTCAAAATTCAGAAAAACATTTTAAACGTTATTATTAATTATATAAAAACCCATTTTTAATCAAAGTGCAAATAAAATTGTTTTTCTTTTAACTTCATTAGAAAATACACTTTAGAAAGCATTATTTTCATTTATTTATTTATTTTAAATATTATAAAAAAGAGGGATTATAAAACATCATCAATTATTAATTTGGAATTGTAATAAACTTCATGTAATAAATAAATAATTTCAAACTAATAAATTCCTTATTATTATGGATTTAATTACAAATTCGTCATATAAATTTTGTTTTAGAAAATAAATATACATGTACATATTTAGTGATGTACACATATTGTAATGGTTATTTTAACCATGTAAATTTACAAAATATGAATTTATTTAAAGGTAAATAATAACCATTTGAAAATAAAGTTTTAACTTCTACTAATTGTGATTTTCACTAAGAGTTTTTTTTAAATTATTTAATTACCAAAATAATAATAACTGACATCTATAATATGAAAATTGTGGACAAATAGATATAAACATAACACCAAAATCACCATGATTAACTTAATTCGACCTTTCGTTTAGGTTGAACGTTAACGAATCCTCGGCATTATATACAAGACTTATTATTGTTCATCCCTTATTATCAAGTGAGTTTTTCCATACCCCTTTTATATATTTTACACTTTAGGGTGAAACATGTTAACCTTATGATAAATAAATGAATCTTGTAAACACTTGGGCAATTCTTCTTATTTGTCGTGGTTAGTTGAACTCTTGTAATTACCATGTGATGACTATAATATGTACAATCATTAACTATTGCTAGCCTGGCGACGTCATAGATCTATGGGCCTGACAAGCCTACTTTGTGTTAAACCAAGTACACTTAGCTAATCATTTAATCTTGTAATATTGTAATCTGTCAAGGTTTGATTGCTACATTTGTTCATCCATCCCTAGTTACTTTATTCAATAACCTATGACATGAATTGTCATCTTTTATATATATTTATATATGAAAACTATGAAAAACTCACCAACATTATGTTGACCTTTTAATTTTAACATGTTTCAGGAAATGATACTGTTAAGCATGCCTTGAAGACTTACATACATCTAGGATTGGACCTAGACTAAAATAAAAGACATTGATCATTTTGTGACTTTGAATTTCTTATGTATTGCTGGATGTTTGAACTTGCTCTATTTCTTTATTGTACGTCATGAAAATTGATCTTTAATAATATTGTCATTTTAAAATTACCATTGTGTGGCATGAACAATCTTAACCCTCGCATCTCGATGTTTCTGCCGTTAAGGTTGGGGTGTGACAGATTGGTATCAGAGCCTATAACTATAGGGATTTAGGTTATTAGAAATGGTAGCCTAGACTATGGTTAAACTAGGGACCCTTTACATGACATTTGCTATGATCTTGTAAGTATGCTTATATGCCTATTATGAAGCATGATCAATTCCTTATGTGCTATTTGCTTACATTTAGAAAATAGTGGCTTAGGAATATGCCTTGAACCTTGTAAACCCCAACTTTCTAATCCTCATCTTATACCTCCACGTTCTACTGCGTCTAATCCTTTCTAAATCTTATCCTCATCTACATGTGAAAATCTACGCACCTTATTGGGTGGAAAAAAAAATTCCTTAGACGATATGTCTAAATCTTGAAAAATCTCATCGAGGTTTTAATTCTAATAGCCTTTGGGATGTGTGTGACACATGAACACCTGTATTCTGGATTTTCTGGCAAAAGGCCCTCGGGGCTAAGGCAAGCATTTCGTATAAATCTCATTTCGAGACCTGTTATGCTTACCTGGGGATTTCTAGGATGAGTGATAAATTATGGTCAACGTACACATCTTCCTCGAGGTAATTTGGATTAAGTCACCTCGACGTGTCCATGTACCTATTGGCTATGTGATACCAAATGGAACCATCCTAGTTACATTTAAAAATGTCTAAAATTCCTGTTTTCTTTGAACTGATTAATCTCCGAATACTAATACTTCCTTTATTTATCTTATAGAATGTCTCGCCATCAAGGAAAGCATGCTACCTCAAATCGTAAACTTGCTGCAATGATCGCTTGGCAAATGGTTCCTGTACTTCCGACAATGGTTGCTGAACTTAGCAGCACCTTAATGGACAATAACAACAACACCACCAATGGAAACAATGGTGGTGGTGACAACAATGGTCAAGGGGAAAATAGCAACAACCAAGGTGGAAATAACCGCACCTGCACATTCAAGCATTTCAACTCGTGCAAACCCACTAACTTTAGTGGAAAAGAAGGAGCCACTGGACTTCTTGAGTGGTTCGAAAGTATGGAAAATACGTTTATCGTCAGCGAGTGTCCCGATGAACTCAAGGTCCGCTATGCTGCAAGTGTCCTTCAACAACGGACACTCACATGGTGGAATAGTGAGAAAAGGAACCGAGGGACTGAAGTTGCCTCGGCGTAGCCTTGGGAAGAATTTAAGGACATAATGATCCAAAAGTTCTGCCCGAGGAGTGAATTGCAAAAGCTGGAGGAAGAATTCTGAAACCTCAAGCAAGATAGTGGCAACCACTTGGCTTATTCCACCCAGTAAAATGAACTGAGCATGCTCCTACCTCACATGGTGGATACCCTGCCCTGCAACATCAAGAAGTTTATTAAGGGGGTACCACCTCAAATTCAAGATGCCGTGGTGGGTAGTAGGCCCACAACTTTGGAGGAGGCGATTAATATCACCGCCCAGCTCACTGAAAACCATATTAGGGCTGGTACTTTGACGGTGAAAGGTGCCAAGACTGCTGTGAAGGTGACTCCCGAGGCTACAAAGGAGGTGAAGGCTGAGTCCTCTTTCAAAGGCAAGAAGCGCAAGTTCACACCGGCTTGTAATTACGCGGTGACAGCACCAAATGCCCCTCAAAGGCAAGCTGTCATTGCAAATCAAGCCCCCGTGGCGAGGGCTTATACTGGGCCGCACCCGATGTGCAATACTTGCAAGTACCATCACGCGAGTAACACTCCTTGCCGAGTTTGCTCGTTGTGCGGGAAGTATGGGCATCTGGTGGCTACTTGCCTTCGTGCTCCAAACAATGTTGCGTTAGTGACTAATCGAGCCTGCTATAACTGTGGCGAACCTAGACATTTCCGTCCACAATGTCCTCGCAATGCGGGAACTGTGCCACCGGCTCGTGGAAGGGCTTTCAACATCAACGCCAACCAAGCTCAAGCCAACAACGACGTGGTGAATGGTACGTCATTAATTTCTTTTAATCGTTATTTTGTCTTGTAAAAATCCCTGCCTGCTGTCCATGTGCCAATAATAGTTTATTATTTGAGCAGGTATGTATCTTGTCAATAGTAGATATGCCTCTGTACTTTTTGATTCGGGTGCGGATAAGAGTTTTGTATCTTTAGAATTCGAGCCTATTCTTTCTAAGCCGCGTTCTAATTTAGAAAGATCCTTTACAGTCGAAGTAGCCGATGGTAAATCCATTGAAGTCAACGTTGTGATACGCGATTGGGTCTTAAGTCTTAACGAGCACGAGTTTCTCATCGACCTTATTCCTATGCAACTGGGGAGTTTCGACATTATTATCGGCATGGATTGGTTAGCCAAGCAACACGGGAAATTATATGCTTTGAGAAGTGCATTCGAATCCCTTTACCATCGGGTGATATCTTAAAAGTCTTTGGGGAGAGATCATCCCAAGGACTTAAACTTATGTCTTGTATCAAGGCCCGAAAGTGCCTAAGTAAAAATTACCTAGCTTTCATGGCTTACGTAGTCAACATGAAAGCCAAGGGTAAGGAATTGAAGGATATTCCTGTTGTAAGAGATTTCCCCGAGGTGTTTCCCGAGGATCTTAGTGGGTTGCCTCTCGTTCGAGAAGTTGAGTTCAAAATCGATTTGATTCCTGGTACGAACCCTGTGGCTAAGTCACCTTATCGTCTCGCACCGTCTGAAATGCAAGAACTAGCTAGTCAACTACAAGAGTTGACGGATAAGGGTTTTATTCGACCTAGCTCTTCACCATGGGGTGCACCCGTGCTATTTGTGAAGAAGAAAGATGGTTTATTCCGTATGTGCATCGACTATCGGGAACTCAACAAACTCACTATCAAGAACCGATACCCTCTTCCTAGAATCGATGATCTCTTTGATCAACTTCAAGGAGCTACACAATTCTCAAAGATCGATCTACGTTCTGGGTATCATCAACTACGTGTTCACGACAACGACATTCCAAAAACCGCATTTTGTACTCGATATGGACATTATGAGTTTATGGTTATGCCTTTTGGCTTGACTAATGCACCTGCTGTCTTCATGGATCTCATGAATCGAGTATGTAAACCGTATTTGGATAAATTCGTGATTGTATTTATTGATGAAATTCTTATTTATTCCAAAACAAGGTCCTATCATGAGTCGCATCTACGTCAAGTCCTCGATCTTTTGAAGAAGGAACAATTATATGCCAAGTTCTCCAAGTGCGAATTCTGGCTCGAAGAAGTCCAATTCTTAAGGCACGTGGTGAATAGCCAAGGAATTCACGTTGACCCTGCAAAGATAGAAGCCACGAAGAATTGGTGTGTTCCCACGACCCCAACCGAGGTTCAATCTTTTATGGGATTAGCGGGTTATTACCGTAGGTTCATTGCAAACTTTTCGAAGATTGCTAAACCGCTTACGAAGCTAACTCAAAAGAATAGACTTTTTGAGTGGGGACCCGAACAAGAAGATGCTTTCGAGACTTTGAAACACAAACTGTGCAACGCTCCTATCTTAACTCTCCCCGATGGAAACGATGACTTCACCGTATACTGCGACGCGTCTAGCCAAGGCCTTGGTTGTGTTCTCATGCAATGAGGCAAGGTCATAGCTTACGCGTCAACGCAATTAAAGGTTCATGAAGTGAACTACAGAACTCATGATCTCGAACTTGGTGTCGTGGTCTTTGCTTTGAAGATTTGGCGGCATTATCTTTATGGGACGCAATGCATAGTCTACACCGATCACAAGAGCCTTCAACACATGTTCAATCAAAAGGATCTCAACATGAGACAAAGACGTTGGGTTGAATTGATTAGCAACTACGACTGCGACATTCGCTATCATCCTGGAAAGGCGAATGTTGTAGCCGACGCGCTGAGCTGTAAGATCCACAACAAGACTGTCTCGCTTCAACAAATCCGAGATCGAAGGAAATGGTTTGACACTTTAGGAGAATTTGATACCGAGATTCGCGTGGATGTTAACGAGGCCACTATCATGCTTCAAAATATAAGGATTGATAGTGATCTCGAGTTTTGCATCCGCGAGGCTCAACAAGTGGCGTTAACCGAAGAAGGGAAGGGTGATGAATTAGCATTTAACCTTCAGTCACAATTGGAGATGAAACCGAATGGCATGTGGTATTTCTTGACTCGACTTTGGATTCCGAATCGCGATAATCTCAGTCACTTCATCATGAACGAAGCTCATCAAACACGATATTCTATTCATCCCGGGTCCGATAAAATGTATATGGATCTGCGTGGCCAATATTGGTGGCCAGGAATGAAGAAAGATATCGCGTCTTATGTTTCTAAGTGCCTCACATGTGCAACGGTTAAAGCTGAACATCAACAGCCTAGTGGTTTACTTGAACAGCCCAAAATCCCTATGTGGAAATGGGAACATATATCCATGGATTTCGTAACTAAGTTACCACGTACTCCTCGAGGCCATGATAGTATATGGGTGATTGTTGACCGTTTGACCAAAATGGCACATTTCATACCAATACGAGACACCTATAAGGTTTCAAGATTGGCTTGTATTTACATCGATGAAATTGTGAGTCGTCATGGCGTGCCGTTGCACATTATCTCCGATCGTGATGCTCGTTTTACTTAGCATTTCTGGTCTTCGATGCAAGAACTTTTGGGTACACAACCGGATTTAAGCACGGCTTATCATCCTCAAACGGATGGTCAAACCAAGCGAACAATCCAAACCCTTGAGGACTTGCTACGTCTTTGTGTCCTTGATTTTGGTGGTGACTGGGATACGCATCTGCCTTTAGCGGAATTTTCGTATAACTATAGTTATCACTCGAGTATCAAGATGGCACCATTCGAGGCTTTATATGGTCGTAAATGTCGTTCTCCGATCTGTTGGACTGACATCGGTGAGAATTTCAACACTGGTCCTGAACTTATTCAAGAAACGACCGACAAAGTCTCCAAAATCCGAAGTAACCTTGAGGTGGCTAGAAGTCGTCAAAGAGTTATGCCAATAAGAGACGCAAACCATTGGAGTTCAAGTCAACGACATGGTTCTTCTTAAGGTCTCTCCATGGAAGGGTGTTGTTCACTTTGGGAAGAAGGGTAAGCTAGCCCCACGTTTTGTAGGACCTTTTAAGATTCTGAAAAAAGAATTGGGAAAGTGGCTTACAAACTGGAACTACCTTCCGAACTTAGCGGGGTTCATCCTGTTTTCCATGTCTCAAACCTAAGGAAATGCTTAGCCGATGAAAGTTTGCATGTTCCTTTGGAGGAAATCCAAATTGAAGAGTCGTTGCATTTCGTTGAGAAACCCGTCGAGATCATGGATCGAACGTGAAGAAGACCCGAACATCTACAACACCGATCGTCAAAGTCCGTTGGGAAAACAAACGTGGAGCTGAGTTCACTTGGGAATGTGAGGATTACATGAAGAAGAAATATCCCTTTCTTTTCGTTTAGTTTTGTCTTTAATTTCGGGACGAAATTCCTTAAAGTTGGGGAGACTGTGACCTCTCGTGTATTTGTTAAGTAGTCGTTATTGATTCTGTTATCTCTTGTAAAGGCTTGTTTTGTTATTAATTCAAGTACGGGGACTTATTTGTAATTCTTTGAAATCATATTAGTTTAATTATAAATAAATCTTTAACTAATGATAACCACAATAATAATAATAATAATAATAATAATAATAATAATATAATAATAATAATAATAATAATAATAATAATAATAATAATAATAATAATAACAATAATAATAATAATAAAATGATAAAATAAGATATCAATAAAAGTAAATAATTTTAAAATTATTATTAATAAAAGAAAAATAAGTTTTATAATTTAAAGACTTGTAAATATATGTTTGGTACATAAAATAATAAAAATGTAAAACTACAGGGACCACTCTGTAACTTGTTTAAACTAAAATAAAAACTCTGGAATAAAATTGAGCAACTTAAAACTTCAGGGACTTAAGTGTAATTTGTTTAAACCCATCACCCCTATCCCCGTTTTCCCGGCCATGTACTCCGGCCACCTCCGGCCGAGACTCCGGCCACCTCAAATCTTCGAAAATCATCCATCAAAATCGAATTAAACCACCCTGTTCCCATTACAAATCGGTTTCGAACCTTGAACACATTAAAGTCGATCCTTTAACATCGGTTTCAACTGAAACCGAATAACCATCGAAACTCAAAGCCGTTTTACACTTAAATCATAATAACAATCGAATTAAACAAACATAAATGTTAGGGAAATCATTTCGAGGTTATTGGTAGCATCAATTGCACCTAAAATAGCATTAAATTTATTGAATTCGACCTGTAACCTCCGACTTAAACACCATAGTCGTTGAGTACCAAATCGATCGAATTAAAGCTATAAATTAGGGGGCTTCTACTCGAATTGGGTTTCCGAAACCTCTGGAACCTTCAATTTCACTCAAAACACACACAAACACCGATTTCTGCATTCGAGACCCGTCGACATACTTAACCTCCTGTTCTTTTCAATTCGATCAAGTACAGGTAAATAAAATATATGAATACCTTTGTTTTCACACGAGGAATAAAAGCCCCAAGGTTAATTTGGTTATGATCATCGATTGGTGGTTCAATTTAACCGATTATAAATCTAGGGTTTATATGAAATTGAGGATTTCTCTGAGAACTTGGTTTTAAAATTGGGGTTTTGAAACATAACACCAAATGGGGCCTTGGCCCAGTGGTTAAAATGTGGTGTTGTGTGGCAGGGGACCCGGGTTCGAACCCGAGCCCCTGCAAATATTTTTAAAATGCGTTTTTAAGTTGTTAAAATTCAGAAAAACATTTTAAACATTATTATTAATTATATAAAAACCCATTTTTAATCACAAAGTGCAAATAAAATTGTTTTTCTTTTAACTTCATTAGAAAATACACTTTAGAAAGCATTATTTTCTTTTATTTATTTATTTTAAATATTATAAAAAAGGGGGATTATAAAACATCATTAATTATTAATTTGGAATTGTAATAAACTTCATGTAATAAATAAATAATTTCAAACTAATAAATTCCTTATTATTATGGATTTAATTACAAATTCTTCATATAAATTTTATTTTAGAAAATAAATATACATGTACATATTTAGTGATGTACACATATTGTAATGGTTATTTTAACCATGTAAATTTACAAAATATGAATTTATTTAAAGGTAAATAATAACCATTTGAAAATAAAGTTTTAACTTCTACTAATTGTGATTTTCACTAAGAGTCTTGTTTAAATCATTTAGTTACCAAAATAATAATAACTGACATCTATTTAATAACATAAAAATTATAGACAAATGAATATAAACATAACGAATATATTTTCATACCCCTTTTATATATTTTCACACTTTGGGGTGAAACATGTTAACTTATGATAAATACACTTGTAAACTCGTTTGAATCTTGTAAACACTTGGGCAATTCTTCTTATTTGTCGTGGTTAGTTGAACTCTTGTAATTACCATATGATGACTATAATATGTACAATCATTAACTATTACTAGCCTGGCGACGTCATAGATCTACGGGCCTGACAAGCCTACTTGGTGTTAAACCAAGTACACTTAGCTAATCGTTTAATCTTGTAATCTTGTAATCTATCAAGGTTTGATTGCTACATTTGTTCATCCATCTATAGTTACTTTATTCAATAACTTATGACATAAATTGCCATCTTTTATATATATTTATGTATGAAAACTATGAAAAACTCACCAACATTATGTTTACCTTTTAATTTTAACATGTTTCAGGAATTGATACAGTTTAGCATGCCTTGAAGACTTACATACATCTAGAATTGGACCTAGACTAAAATAAAAGACATTGATTATTTTGTGACTTTGAATTTCTTATGTATTGTTGGATGTTTGAACTTGCTCTGTTTCTTTATTGTACGTCATGAAAATTGATCTTTAATAATATTGTCATTTTAAAATTAGCGCTGTGTGGCATGAACAATCTTAACCCTCACATCTCGTCGTTTCCGCCGTTAAGGTTAGGGTGTGACAGCACAGCACATACAAGCAAAGAAAACATACACATGCACACCCACACGGCAGGAAACTCGTTCTTCCCCCACACAAGCAGCCAAAAGAAACATCTCTCAAACCCGAACATAACCGAGATCAACCAACTCCAGAAATCGACCCAAACTTCCCACCCATCGTTGCATATTCACATGGCACGGGCACACAACAGCCTTCAAAGCAGAATCATTACAACAACGCTACAACAACAAGCGGTAAACCTGTGCCACAGAACACCCATTCCCTCGGGTACACCAGCCTAGCCGAGCCCTATCGACCCCGTGCAGCAGTCGAGAACGAACCGTAATGTATCACCACTAATAACGAATGGAAAGTAAAAAGAAAATCAGCTTACCGGATTGATCGTGCTTAACGGACGCAGTGAGAATTCGAGCGGAGAGCATGTCGTTCACCAAAGGACACGCAGTTGCGAAGACGTCACCGCAGAAGAGACGTTGCCACTCAAGGGGGTGCGGGAGGAGATCGAAACCTTAGTGAACAATGGTTGCGGCAGAATTAGGGTTTCGGGCATTTTAATGGTGGTGGTGACGGGAGGGAAGGGTTGGTTATATATAAAAAAAACTTTGTAAATTGACACAATGGCCCCTCAACTTTAAATACTTTTATTTTTTGCTAGCTTAATAATCTTAGTTAGTTTAAGGTTGTTTTAGGGTTAAGTAATAATAATAATAATCACTTTAATTAGCTAAACGAAAGTGGATAATTAGGTTGTCACATCATCCCCTTGTTGGAGGAATTTTCATCCTGAAAATTAGAACGAATAGCAGGTTCAACAATGACGACATAGGGGTGACTAGAAGCTTGCATTGGGCACGGTTTCTGGAATATCGTCTCGAAATTTTTAAAAGAAAAGATATCTTAAAAATGATACCTTAGGAAATGGGTGCCTGATCTTTGAACAGTTGCGGGTACTTCTTTCTCATCTGATCTTCGCGCTCCTAGGTAAATTCTGGTCCACGCTTTGAATTCCCCCTAATGTGCACAATCGGAATTTTGCTAGGCTTTAGGGTTTTAACTTCTCGATCCATAATTCCAACTGATTCTTCAATGAAACGTAATTGATCATCAATCTCCAGTTCCTCCAAAGGTACGATTAGTGATTCGTCAGCTAAGCATTTCCTCAAATTGGATACGTGAAACACATTGTGTATTCCACTGAGCTCTTCAGGTAAGTTTAGCTGATAGGCTACTGGACCAATCCTTTTGATAATCTCAGATGGTCCCACGTAGCGTGTATTCAACTTTCCCCGTTTCCCGAACCGGATTACACCTTTCCAAGGTGAGACTTTCAGGAGTACCTTGTGACCAATCTGAAACTCCAATTGTTTACGACGTTTATCTGCATAGCCCTTCTGTCGATCACGTTCCGCTGCCATACGGTTACGAATTTGCATGATCTTCTCAGTAGTCTCGTGCACCAGTTCAGGACCCGTAAGTTGGCTTTCTCCAACTTCTGCCTAACAGACAGGTGATCGGCACTTACGTCCATACAGTGCCTCAAATGGTGCGGCTTTAATTGAAGTGTGATAACTGTTATTGTAGGAGAACTCAACCAACGGTAAATGAGTTTCCCAACTGTTGCCAAAATCAATCACACAAGCACGCAACATGTCTTCCAGTGTCTGTATCGTACGCTCACTCTGACCATCGGTTTGCGAATGATATGCAGTGCTCATATCCATCCGCGTTCCCAATGATCGTTGTAAAGACTGCCAAAAATGAGAAGTGAATCGAACGTCACGATCAGATATAATATATACTGGCACACCATGCCGAGAGACTATTTCCCTTAAATAAATCTGTGTCAACTTGTCCATTCGATCTGTCTCTCAGATTGCCAGAAAGTGTGCGGATTTCGTTAAGCGATCTACTATAACCCAGATGGTATCACATCCGCTGGGAGCCTTAGGTAACTTTGTGATAAATTCCATTGAAATCTGCTCCCATTTCTACACTAGAATTTCCGGTTGCTGAAGTAGACCGGATGGTCGCTAGCATTCCACCTTAACTTTAGAACAAGTCAGACATCTGCTTACGTAGGTGGCAATCTCAGCTTTTATGTTTGGCCACCAGTAGAACTCCTTCAGATCTTGATACATCTTGTCTAAACCCGGATGAATTGAGTAACGTGACTTATGTGCTTCATCCATTACCAGCTCTCGTAACTCTAATATTTTGGTACCCAGATCCGTTCCATGAAATAACGGATTCCATCAGTCTTTATGCCTAATTGTTTCTCCATGCCCCGCATGGATTCTGTCTTCAGATTTTCAACTTTCAAGGCCTCAGATTGAGCAGCCTTGATTTGCAGCGGCAGATCGGAATGGATGGTCATATGTAATGCGCGCACCCGACGGGGTTTTGGTGTTTCTTTTCGACTGAGGGCGTCGGCTACCACATTAGCCTTACCTGGGTGATACTTAATTGCACAATCGTAATCATTGAGTAATTCTAACCATCGTCGTTGCCGCATATTCAGATCTTTCTGATCATATATGTGCTGGAGGCTCTTGTGATCTGTATAGATCGTGCACTTGGTTCCATATAAGTAGTGCCTCCAGATCTTCTAGGCAAACACTACAGCTCCTAGTTTCAGATCATGCGTTGTGTAGTTCTTCTCATGCACCTTGAGCTGTCTAGATGCATAGGCAATGACATTGTTGTGTTGCATCAGTACACATCCCAAACCTTAGATGGATGCATCATAGTAAACAACAAAGTCATCAGTCCCTTCTTGCAACACTAGAATCGGCGCACTGCAGAGTTTGTCCTAAAGCGCCTGAAATGCTGATTCCTCTTTGCTGCCCCACTTGTAGATGGTTCCTTTGTGAGTCGGGCAGTCAAAGGTTGTGCTAACTTTGAGAATCCCTCAATGAATCATCTGTAATATCCCGCCAAACCAACGAATTGCCGCACTTCAGAAGGCATTTCTGGCATTGGCCAATCCTTGATTTCGTCAATCTTTGAAGGATCTACATGTATACCTTTTTCGTTCACCACGTGTCCAAGGAATTGCACTTCTCGCATCCAGAAGCCGCATTTTGAAAACTTTGCATAAAGTTGTTCATTCTTCAACAAATCTAGAATGATTCTCAAGTGTTCCTCATGATCCTCCTTATTCTGAGAGTAGATGAGTATGTCATCAATGAATACAATGACAAACTTATCCAAATAAGGTTTTCAAACATGGTTCATGAGGTCCATGAAAACTGCTGGGGCATTGGTCAGTCCAAAAGGCATAACCGCGAACTCAAAATGTCCATAGCAAGTTCAGAATGCCGTCTTCGGGATGTCTTCCTCCCGAACCCGTAACTGATGATAATCCGATCTCAAATCGATCTTGGAATAGTAGCTTGATCCTTGCAATTGGTCAAATAGGTCATCAATGCGTGGAAGTGGATATCTGTTCTTGATCGTCTCCTTATTCAGCTCCCGGTAGTCAATACACATTCTGAAGGTTCCATCTTTCTTTTTCGCAAAAAGTACTGGAGCTCCCCAGGGTGAAGAGTTGGGACGTATGAATCCCTTGTCTAACAATTCCTGCAACTGCTTAGACAACTCTTGTAATTCGTTCGGTGCCAAACAATACAGCGCCCGAGCGATCGGAGCAGCTCCCGGTGCCAGCTCAATTTGGAATTCTACTTGCCTGTGTGGAGGGAGACCAGGCAAGTCTTCTGGAAATACCTTGGGAAAATCTTTAACAACAGGAATATCTTCCTGTCGCTTCTTCTCAGTAACTAAAGCCATAGTCGCCAAATGCCCTTTTCTCAGACACTTCTGAGCCTTCATGTAAGAGATGCTGCCGACCACAGCACCATTCCTTTCGCCTTCCACCGTGAGTATTGTTTCATCAGGCAAGTGTAGACGGATGAGCTTCTCGCGACAAATGATTTCGACCTGGTTCCTGGACAAACAGTCCATGCCGACAATGACATCGAAACTACCGAGCGTAATAGATAGGAGGTCAATATCAAAATCGTGCCCAGACAGACCTATCTTACAACCTCGGTATATATGAGAAGACTCTATGATCTTACCGTCAGCTATTTATACTGTATAGTTCGTGTCTAAGGCTGTAGAGTTAACATCTAAATATCAACTGAACTTATGCGAAATGAAACTCCTATCAGTACCAGAATCAAATAGAACAAAGGCAAAACAACCATTAACAGAAAATTTACCAGTTACAGTAGAAGGATCATTTCGAGCCTCACCTAAACCAATAACAAATGCTCTACTCTTGGAACCACCATCTCCATTATCAGTGCCATTACCATTCCCATTGCCATTGTGGTTGTCAGTACCATTACCACCGCCATTGTTTTTCCTCAGCTTTGGGCAATTCCTCTTGATGTGTCCAGCTTGACCACACTCGTAACATCTCTTTATGCTTCTTGTGGCTGAGGTGACTTGGCCGGAATGTTCACACGAAGGTTCTTAATGGCATGACCGAATTCTTACAGCGCTCACAGATGTTCTTATTACATGGCCCATTACGATGCTAGATGCAATTGTTGCAAGCGGAAACACAGAGAGGTAGCGGACGGGGTCGTCACAACACTTTGCTAATCGATTATATGCCAAATGTAATCAACCAGGAAAATCCAACGGGAATCCCACCATTAGGAAACGTAAGATATGCTGAAACATGATAAATACCAAATGAAAGGAAAGCTAGGATGTTCAACCTGCCAAGACTCTAAGTCTTAAGGTCAATCCAATGATTAGAAAATACATGTGTAGAGAGTATCATCACTTCGTTACTACTTTTCGAGGACCTCGCATGTTGTAGATAGATAGTATTGCATGATCACGGAAATGCTAGAAAGAGCAATGTCTCATAAAGACTAGGACTAATGCCATAATATGAATCTCAATAAGGCTCGAGGCAGATGAGAACTTTCATACGAGTAGAAATGAAGGATTGTCTCCATATCAAAAGTGAAGTTTTATGAGAATCGAGACTCTCATGTCCCAAAGTATAAAAATAAAAATTTGTACTGACTATGACCGTTATCACCCGACAGAGTTCGCCAGACTTCTCATGCACGAAAAATTACAATTACGTGTGCACCCATAATGGTAATTTGCTTTGCATGGTCACCCCTGGTTCCTCCCATCCGAGCTAACATACCTTGTCAAGTACAAAGTTTTATCAACGATAGAAGTATCAAAGATATTGTCATTAAACCAAAGGTCAGTTAACCAAGGTTGTACGAAGGAATTAGTAAGGAAAGCATTCACTTGGACAAGAAACCGTCGATGTACTCAGGTTAGATGGGTATGATAGTATTATCGTAAGTAAACCCTGATAAGTTGTCTGCCAATGTCTATGGTAACCGCCAGTGCAGCTATTTCCTGCTCCACAGGGCAGGGCAGGGAAGAGAAGTGGCAATGTAGATAAAGAAAGTATGACAGAAGTAGCTCTCGTTTTGAGAAAGCATTTAACAGGAGGCAGACCATGCTCCCGATGAACCATCCAAGTCAGGTACCGATGGTATTGTATCTGATTCCGAAAGGTATGATGTAAAAGGTTCGGTAAATCATTAATCGTAATTAACCTTCTCGTGACTCACACTAACTCGGAGTCACCCGCACTAAGGAACAAGCGGTAACAATGGGGAATTAGGACGAACTGGCCTTTCCCCATAGACTTAACATGAGAAGTTGAAGACACCATCCCGGTAGTCAAACACTCACTAGAATGAGCAAAGACAAGCAATTCAGCAAGGCAAAGCAAACAAGGCCAGCTAACAAAGCTAAACGTGTCTATATGCGTTTAACTAAGGCATTAGGCTATAGTCTAAATGCAGTGCAAATGAAATGCAATGTTAATTTAGTTTGCTATAACCAATGGCTCTGATACCAATCTGTCACACCCTCAATTTCCACAAACGGGGTATTACCGTTAGGCGTGTGACATAGCCCGTTTGACCATTCAGTCAAGCTAACCATTCACCCGTTTGACCTCCAGTCAAGCTAGCGCGACTAGCCCGGGTGGGGTTTGTCAAACCCAGTAGATCTACTAACAATCACCTCGCTAATACCATATTAACGGTCCAAATGAGGCGTAGTGATAACACAACAGTAAACCAGTATATGCAGTAAATCTAAGTAACGTACAGTATATGAAAACAACATGTTTATTTCCCCCAAAAGAGAGTATAATATGAAAAGTAGGGTTGTAAACTCACCTTGATGCACAGCAAATAAGCAATTAACAGCAAGAACACGAAATTATGATTCCCGAGAACCTAAATTATTGCATGACATCATGTTATTAGCTAAGTATTAATAGCACACAAACTATTTACGCGCTCTCAGACAAATTACACGCAACCTAACACCCCGTGCATCTTATCATACTCGCCAACATTAATTGTGTTTAATTAGTGTAAATGTCTTAGGGAATTTATGTCCTTTGGTCACGTAAAAATTCGGGTTTATAATTCTTGTTTTCACTTGAAAATTTATCATCTAGCTAATTGTAATATCATTTGTTGTTTTCAATATAAAATGCGTATACATATAAAATATGGTCCTCATGAATTAGTCATACACATCAAACGCACCTTACATGAAACACTTAAAACCCCACGTAACCCCAATCCATGCAAAATCCAAACCTCTCATATAAACCAAGGACCTTCAGCCCATTTGCATACACACACTGCCAAACCCCACACATATTAAAACACACACATCTTCACACATACTGCACATGCAGATTACACACAAACACACACACATTAAAACACACAAACATTAAAAAAACACACACATTACGCGGAATACTCGCACACACATTGCACAACACATACAAGCAAAGAAAACATACACACGCACACCCACACGGCTGGAAACCCGTTCTTCCCCCACACAAGCAGCCAAAAGAAACAACTCTCAAATCCGAACGTAACCGAGATCAACCAACTCCAAAAATCGACCCAAACCTCCCACCCATCGTTGCATATTCACATGGCACGGGCACACAACAGCCTTCAAAGCAGAAACATTACAACAACACTACAACAACAAGCAGTAAACCCGTGCCACCGAACACCCATTCCCTCGGGTACACCAGCCTAGCCTAGCCCTATCGACCCCGTGCGGCAGTCGAGAACGAACCGTAATGCATCACCACTAATAACGAATGGAAAGGAAAAAGAAAATCAGCTTACCGGATCGATCGTGCTTAACGGACGCAGTGAGAATTCGAGAGGAGAGCACGTCGTTCACCAAAGGACACGCGGTTGCGAAGACGTCACCGCAGAAGAGACGTTGCGACTCAAGGGGGTGCTGGAGGAGATCGAAACCTTAGTGAACAATGGTTGCGGCAGAATTAGGGTTTCGGGCGTTTAATGGTGGTGGTGACAGGAGGGAAGGGTTGGTTATATATAAAAAAAAAACTTTGTCAATTGACATAATGGCCCCTCAACTTTAAATACTTTTAATTTTTGCTAGCTTAATAATCTTAGTTAGTTTAAGGTTGTTTTAGGGTTAAGTAATAATAATAATAATCACTTTAATTAGCTAAACGAAAGTGGATAATTGGGTTGTCACATCATCCCCTTATTGGAGGAATTTCGTCCCGAAAATTAGAACGAATAGCAGGTTCAACAATGACGACATAGGGGTGACTAGAAGCTTGCGTTGGGCACGGTTTCTTGAATATCGTCTTGAAATTTTTAAAGGAAAAGATATCTTAAGAATGATACCTTAAGAAATGGATGCCTGATCTTTGAACAGTTGCGGGTACATCTTTCTCATCTGATCTTCGCGCTCCCAGGTAAATTCTGGTCCACGCTTTGAATTCCACCTAACGCGCACAATCGGAATTTTGATATGCTTTAGGGTTTTAATTTCTCGATCCATAATTTCAACTGATTCTTCAATGAAATGTAATTGATCATCAATCTCCAGTTCCTCCAAGTGTACGATTAGTGATTCGTTAGCTAAGCATTTCCTCAGATTGGATACGTTAAACACATTGTGTATTCCACTGAGCTCTTCAGGTAAGTTCAGCTGATAGGTTACTGGACCAATCCTTTTAATAATCTCAAATGGTCCCACGTAGCGTGTATTCAACTTTCCCCGTTTCCCAAACCGGATTACACATTTTCAAGGTGAGACTTTCAGAAGTACCTTGGGTTGGTTATATAGAAAAAAGACTTTGTCAATTGACACAATGGCCCCTCAACTTTAAATACTTTTAATTTTTGCTAGCTTAATAATCTTAGTTAGTTTAAGGTTGTTTTAGGGTTAAGTAATAATAATAATAATAATCACTTTAATTAGCTAAACGAAAGTAGATAATTGGGTTGTCACATCTTATATACAAGTTTTATCTTATTTAAACGTACGGTTCATTAACATGCAATTTTAAATATTTTGTGAAAACGGGGAGGGAATAGTTTTGGCCTCAAATTGCCAATTGAGAGCATATCACCCGTGTAAATGCTTTTCTTTTTCTAAAACTGATTATGGTTATTTAAAAGTAATTATCTATAAGTACGGTTAAAAATTTTAATGAGATTTACGTCATAAGGACTAAAGAACTTTGTTTAATAGTTAATAATTTCTTTCTTAGATTTTATAAAAATGTTTTAAAAACTTTATGTTTGTGTACAAACTATTTATTTATGAAGGATTGTAAATTAAATAATTATAAGTACGAGTTTAAGGTTAAGCAAAGATTTATAATAACACCATGCGGTTAGATTTCATCTACATCTTTCATCCTATGCAGTGGTCAACACTCATTTTCACTACATCTTTCATTTTTCATTTTTATTTTTATTTTTATTTTTACTTTTATGTTTTAAATACAAAGATAATTAATATAAATAAACTTTTTAATTTTTAATATGAAAATAAAACCAATCCTAAGATTAATTAATAAAAAGTAAACACTACCTAATTATGATCAATTGAAAGTTTCATTACATACTAATAAAATTTAAAGATAAATGATTAATTTCCATATTCGCCTTAAGTGGAATATTTCCGAATTATGTTGATATGCTTTGTTTTGCCAAATCGTTATGAAGTTATCGTACGTTTATCGATGATGTAATTCCTGAATATTAACTTCTTTTTCTTGCTCATTATTTTCAAAAGACAATTATATATCGTTTCACCTTATCAACAAATAGCTTGACAATCGCATATTATGTAACATGATGCACACATGTTATGGTTTTTACTTCTTGGGTCACCATGCTCGTATCGAATGTTTGCTTATGTGTTAGTGTTGTTTGAGGACACTAAATACTCGTTCTACTTCCTTCCTTGCTAATTCTTGAACTTGTTTAAAAAAAATTTCATTCATCATCAGTTATTAGACATATAAATGATTTGACAAATGCGGAATAGTCGGTATAGATTTCATCAGTAATATAACACATGTGCTTGTATTGTACCCCTTTAACTTTAAACAAAGATTTAGGTGTTACACCCTTTATAATGTCGTTGAAAAACAACTACTAGTCAAGTACATTTAAGTCGTTATTGGAACCCCCAATATCAAAGAATGCATGTCAGATCCATAGATCTTATGAAGCCGTTGCTTCCAACATTGTCGTCAAGTACGGATGATCACTTTGCATGTATTGACCTTGTCACGCATTAGAGAAATTCAATCACTGTCAATACATACAGTCAATACTACTAAGCATAACTAGAAATTCATGTAGGTCTTCATGCACATTATATAGTTGTTGAAATCACTCCATGTCGATATATGAAAATATTGTTTCCCGTAGACTTTAATGATAGGTTACAGACACTTTAAAACACACTTCTATGAAGTACTATTGGACATCTTCAAATGCTCATCACACGAGTTGGCTCAGGTGTCGCAAACTAGTTGACGAATGACGGATGCGTACTTATGTAAAGGAGTACAACTTTGTTTACCTTTAGCATCCCATCATAACCTGAAATATGACAAAACTATCAAGTCATTGACTATTCCTTAGAATAACGGTATGCTCATTAGGAAACGTCGTCGAAACATTTTGAGGGAACACATGTATGGTCATCACCATTATCAACAAAGTAGTTAGCCACAAAACAATACAAATTTAGTGACATCACTCCATGATAATGAAAAAACCATCTTAAAAATTGTTTAGAATGAAAAAGATAATAATTGAATATTATTGTGTGAAAATGTTTAATGTTTAAAGTGGCACCTATAGGTTTATTTTGTTCATCTTTTACACAATTTTTTAGTATTTAGTCATCGTCTAATGGCTATTTGAGCTTAAACGGTCACCCAAGAACTACTTTTAATGTTGTGAGAGAAGTGAGGACGTGCGGCGATATTTCACCGACAATTGCAAGAATCTTGACGTCGTTAGGGGGGGGGGGTTGTTGCTGCGACAAGCCACAAACCACCAACACACACTCTACTGTAGAACAAACACTACGTATTGTCTAACAAAAAGTAGTTTTTATATTTTGTATTTTGTTGCTTATAACACTACCCAGCATAGGTTTTCATCAATTTTCACGGTTAGCAATAAAGAAATGCTAGTTAAATGACAATTAATTATTATCTATTTTCAAAATTTCTTGTACCTGACTTTGCAAAAGAAATTTTACAAAATATTACTAATATATCATTAGAAAGAAACGACGAGTAGATTATTCTCGTTTGACATTTACACAAAGAAAATTAATAGTGATTAGTGGACGTTTTGACATTGGTTATCCATCTCGCTGTTGGGTTGGTTGGTGAGCTTTACATGCTTTGAAGTTCAACATGTTAACTTTTTTCTTTGTTGGGTATGTATTTCATTTCATACCGGGAGAAATTGAAGTCACCCCACACCTCACTTTTTTTGTTTTTCTTATACATGTAATAATGACATTTAAAGGATTTATTTAATAATAATACTTAGAGAAGTTATTTTATGAATTTAGTACTAAAACTTATAGAATATATTTTAATAAATTTAAGAGTTAATTTCATAAATAGTCCATGTGATTTATCCAAAATAACAAGTTTGGATAATAAGGGTTTTTGTAATAGGTTGGAGTATTGTGTTTTTAATTTTGTAACGAGAATGGGTATTAAGACTAACAGACATTAAGTTTTTTGTTAAATTTAAATGGAATGACAAAAATACCCTTTGTTGGATTATTTTTGCAATTCTATATCCATCTTTAATCTAGGGACCATTTGTGTAATTAACTATAACTTTAAAAAACCCAACCCTTCCCTTATCACCACTATGGACCCACCATCACCACCATCAATCCCAGTCAGCCACCATCACTACATTCTATCACCATCTAACCACCACCCAACCTTCCTACCTACCAGCCTCCACCAAACGCCCATAAACACCATAATCACCACCATCACCACCATGTGCTACCCACGAACACCCTAATTTAGATTTGAACCTAATTGAGCAATGGTCACAAGAAATCAGCTTGTCCTTCTGTTATTCACGATAAATCGGCAATGGTCACAAGAAAGCTGAACCCTAATCAAGATCTAAACAACCACTAGACCACCAAACACCCACGCGCGACCATCACACTACCCCAAATCAACTTGTCCCTGTGTTTTACATCGTCGCTCAACCATTAATACTATTATACGGGAAAGGGAAAGGAGGATCCGGTGAGATAATGATGATGGTACAACAGTGGAGGTGGAGTGATGATGATGGTGCGATGTTGTGATGATGCAATGCTACGATGATGATGATGCGTTTGATGCCAATGGCCAACGATAGTGGTAGTGGGTCAGGTGGTCAATGGTGGTTGGGCTAGCGGCGGTGGTGGTGAGATCTGATCTGTAACACAAGGTTATATATATATATTATAAACGCAATCCCTTATGTATATTAAATTACATAAACTGTCCTTTTAGTTACATTAGTGGTCCTTGTAAAGTGAAAAGACGAAAATGCTCTTAGTTTAACAGAATACATAACATTTATTAGTCTTAATACCCATTTTTGTTATAAAATTAAAAAACACAATAGCTCAACTCGTTACAAAAAAACTTTAATATCCAACCCTGTTATTTTAAATAAACCACAGAGACTATTTATGTAATTAATTTTAGATTTAATAAATTTTAGATTTAATTTAGTTTTTAAAACAACTTTAATATATATACACACCACGCGCTCCATGCCGTGGGCCTATGGTCGGTGTACTTTTAAAAGTGTATATTTTTACTTTATAACAATGAATTCAATTTATTCATTAGAGAAAAAATATAATTGTTTTATAAATGGCATGATAGTGCATACTCGTTGAAAAAAAAATTAAAGTGCTTTTGTCCACATGTTTATTTTGAAAAATTGGTATTTTCTTGCATAATAGTAAGTAAATGTTAATATTGTTTTAAAAATTATTTAATTAGGTCATTAGAGTTTAAGAAATATTTTAATTAAATCACTCAGTTTATATTTTTTAATTTAATTATAGGCTTTAAGCATGTTTTTCTTTTTGTTTCAATTAAGAACTACTTTTTTTGATGATGACGGGGAGTGTGACGTGGATTTTTATATTTGTTATTTTCTAATATAATTAACATAGCTTTTAATTTTTTTAGAGTAAATTACTATTTTGGTCCATGTGGTTTGGGTATTTTAACCATTTGAGTTCAAAAATTAATCTTTTAAAAACCCCGTGGTTTGTGTTTATAATAATTTCAGTCCAATACAATAACAAAGTTAGATTTTTGTGTTAGTTTTTAACAAATAACAAAATACCCTTGGACTGAATTGGTAATTTTAAAAACTTCAGGGCCCACAAGCATATGTTACTCTTATATATACATATGCTATACATATATATATATATATATATATATATATGTGTGTGTGTGTGTGTGTGTGTGTGTGTGTGTGTGTGTGTGTGTATTTGCAGGACCGTGAAGGTGGTCAATGCAACAGTTTCATAAGGTAGAGAGATATAAAACACTTAACAGATCAGATAGGGAACCGACAAGTGATGTAACAACGAACACAAGTGAAAGAACAAGAACAAGAACACTCAAATATGGTTTTTAAGAATGATGTATATCGCTCTCAAGTTCTTACAAGTGTTACAAAACATATCTTAAGATACAAGTACTTGAGGCACTTTATACTACATCTTACAGCCGGTCATACTTTGAATGCCAACTTGAAACATTAATTTAGACAATAAGATCAATGTAGAGCCAAAAGACATATTATCTTTTGACTAGTGACTATAACATGCCATAGCTCACATTCTTATCTATTCCAAAAAGGATAATAGTACATAGTTGGAAAGTTACGGACAAAATACCTTAATCTACAGTTGACAAAAGCATAGACTTTTCACCAACTCATATAAGTTGGTAAGTCATCAGAAGTGTCAGCGAAAAGTGGTTCAGCTTTTGTTAAAAGGTGATTCAAAAAAGCATGTCTTCTCTGTCTTCGGAAGAAATCAGTCTTTGGCTTCGAAAGACTTTGTCTTTGAAGCTTCGGAAGACTTGATCTTTGGCTTCGAAAGATATGATCTTTTGGTTTCTGAAGATTTGATACTTAGCATAATTCTTTGAGTTATATCAAATCTTTCGAAGTAATTTCCTTGTACTTCAGTTGTGCATGCTGAGAGCTCTTGGTTGTTCTTTGGTTACATCAGCCTCTCTAAGTGTAGTCCTTACAATATTAAAGAACTGTTTTTATTTTTTACTATTATAGATTGTTTAAACGTTTTTTTTAAATATTTTGGTTTTATTAAATGCCCTTTTTCTAACACTAGCTTTTTAAACGTCTTTTTTTAACCGTTCGAATATGTTAATGTATTTTTAACCGTTCATATATTTAACGAACTTTTTTAATCCGCTTGACTACTTAAAGTAATTTTTCAAGCATTTAGGCTTACTTAAACGCCTTTTTTAACCGTTTGTTTTATTTAAATTGTTCAGCTATTTTAAAGTTTTTTTAAAAGTTCAATTTTCTGAATTTTTTTTACTTTTTCTTTAAATAAACGTTGTTTTTTTGAACCATTCGGCTTATTTAAGCATGTCTTAAATGACTTTAAACACCGTTCAACTTATTAAACTTCTTTTTAAACTGTTAACTTTTAAATGACTTTTTAAAACCATTTGGCTTATTTATAAACAGTTCTTTTTATTTAAGCGTCTTAAATAAACCAAACGGGTTTGAAAAGTCATTTGAAAGTCAAACAGCTTAAAGAAGAAGTATAATAAGCCGAATAGTTTTAAAATCATTTAAAAAAGTACAATTAAATAAGCCGAGGTTTACAAAACTACATTTAAATTAAAAAAGGGTTAAAAAAAGGCTTTTAAAAACCAAACAGTTAAAAAAATTTAAAAATAAGCTAAACATTTTAAATAAAACAAACAGTTTAGAAAAAGACGTTTAAGTAAGCCTAAAGATTTAAAAAAGAAGTTTAATAAGTCGAATGGATTTAAAAATATTTTAAATAATATGAACTCTTGAAAAATATATTAAAAATCTAACGGTTTAAGAAATATGTTTAAAAACCTCTTATTTAAAAAACATTTAAGAAAACAAAATGATTTAAAAATACATTTAAAAAAGTTTTGGAAAAAATAAAAATAAAAACATTTCTTTAATATATATAAAAGTAAATTATGCTTTTGGCCCTTGAGGTTTCTAAAATTATCAATTCAATCCAAGGGTATTTTGGTTATTGTATTAGAAACTAACAGAAAATCTAATTGTGTTAGTGTATTGGACTGAAATGGTTATAAAATACAAAGCACAAGGCTTGATTTGTTAAAAAAGTTATTTTTGAACTCAAATGGTTAAAATATCCAAACCACAGGAACTAAAATAGTAATTTACTTTTTTAATATAATTACATATATTAAAAAATCGAGCGCCCATATCTTCTCCTTTATTTCTTTCTTGACACACAAAAATCCAATGATGTCTCGATTTGATGGCATAGTAATCCAATTTTGGTAAAGTATGCATGCCTGATCTAATTGAAACACTTAAAACTTAATTACTATTTTATAACATAATTATATATAAACCGTTTTACATATGCATATTTTTAGGTTGGTTTATTCCATAAAATTTATTATGATCATTTCATTAGACACAGAGGCAAGGTAATATGCGTATTAAAAGAAAATACAACTCATTCCTTAGTTCCTTGTTCTTCAAGCCAATAGTTATCAAACCTCATGGTGCTGACGATGGTGCTGACGATACAAAATTAAAGACTTAGTTACACGATTGATCCCTGTGGTTTGCCCATATTACAATATTAGTCTCAACTTTTGATAAATTATATCATTGGTCCCTGCTGTTTGTCAAATCGTAACACGGTTGGTCCCTGACACTAACGTCTCTTAAGAGTTTTAGTTAAGTGTTGATGAAAAGACCAAAATACCCTTTATTATTAAAATAAATAATAAAGTATATGCAATAATATATGTTGGGCCCACTTTTTAATTAAATAATTAATATATACACACACCTAAGTCCACATACATCATCTTCTTCAACTTCTTGAAGACATACGCCATTGCCGACATACCATCAACTACACACCACCGTCGTTTCCCCACCGCTACACCACCACCGTTGCCACCCCACCGCTTGTGCAACACCATCATCTTCCCGTAGTGGTGGATCTCTGGTGAATCTTACGATGGAGTGATTTTCGTCGACGGTTGTGGCTACAATCGGGGGTTACAGTGACATTGATGGAAGTGGTGGAGGTTGTCAAGACTACCGGTGCACTATGGGCGATGGTGGTGGTTGAGAGGGGGCGGTGGTGATGTTTTGTAGTGGTGTTATGATAGGGCGGCGGAGAAGGGGGATGTTGGCCGGAGAAGCGTTCGTAGCCGGCGGCAACGATGGGTAGCCGGTGAGTTGACTGTGTGTGTATGCATATATGTATATATATGTGTGTGTGTGTGTATATATATATATATATATATATATATATATATATTAGAGTTAATTACATGAAAGGTCCCTGTGCTTAGGCATGTTTTTACTTTCGGTCCCCAGGTTTGAAAAACTACAAGGTCGGTCCACAGGTTTGATAAAACATAACACAAAGGTCCTATCATGGATGGCCGTTATCTTTTTCCGTTAAGTCCTAGTAAAATGACCAAAATACCCTTGATTATTAAGAAATCAATATTTATGAAAGATGGGACCCACAACTTCATCTTCAACCTTAAAATACTATTATTCTACCAAACCACCACCACCACCCAACCAGACCACCACTGCTCACCACCGCATCCCACATCTTAGCAGAACTCTCTCTCTTCCTCACCACCGTAGTCCCCTTCCCTCCCTTTATTATCATCTTCAATCCACCTCTCAACCCACCATCATAATCCACCACCACCATTTCTTACTCTCTGGGAACATCATAAAAGCATCACCCGGTAGATTTATGGTACCAAAAGCATCACCCGTCAGCCCTAACCTTGATTGTATTCGAGTTAGCGACCAATGGAGTTGGAGATGGTGGTTGCAGACCGTGGTGGTGGGATTTATGGTGGAGTTTCAGTGGTGTTGGATATGGAAGTTGCAAACCTATAGTGGTGGGGATGGTTGTGACCTCTCATATTTTTAGTTAATGTTTGATTAACGTCGTTATCTCTTGTAAGGGTTTGTTTTGTTATTAATGCAAGTATGAGGACTTATTTGTAATTTCTTGGAATCATTATAGTTGGATATAATTAAATAACTAATAATAATAATAATAATAACAACAACAACAACAACAACAACAACAACAACAACAACAACAAGCATAAAAGAAAATGTTAATATTAATAATAATAATGAAAATAATAATAAAATGATAAAATAATAATACTAATAATAGTAAATAATTTTAATAAGTGTTAATATTATTAATAATAAAAGTAATATAAGATTTATAAACTTGTAAATACATAGTTTTGGGCATGAAATATTAACATCAAAACCGCAGGGACTAAACTGTATTTGTTATAAAGTTAAAAGTGAACTTTGGATTTAAAAGTTAAAACTTAAAACCGCAGGGACCAAAGTGTAACTTATTTTGAAACCAAACCCACCGCCCGTTTTCCCGGTGAGTACCTCGGCCGAGCTCCGGTAGAGCTCCGGCCACACCCCAAAACCCCGGAAACCTTAAATTTTAACAGAATTAAAACCTCCATTTCAATCATTCATCAGTTTCGAACCTAATCTCTTGGTTAATTCGAACTTTAAGCGTCGATTTCAACTCCCACAAACGAAACCGAAACCATTCAAAACTTGGGTATCAACGGAATTGAAACAGATGTAATCAAGTGAAATTAAATGAGGTTTAATCATTCTAAGGATTTTTTTAAACTAATCACACTTCTAATTGCACCTGAAATCAACACCTTCATCTAATCATCACTCGCGAAATCATTAAGCATACAACTTAACCGAAAGCTACTCCCTGCGCATCCCACACCAAAATTGATCGAGGGTTTTCAATCCTAAACACCTTTCGAAGCTTCTGGTGCAACGAATTGGGTTATAGACATCAATATCTCCTTGAATCAAAGTGCCACCGTCGCGACTTCAAATCCCTCTAATCGTCATCAACTTCATCTCCTTTCAGGTAATTAAACACACGAAATCATTCGATTCGAAGTAAGAAACAAAAGCCCAATGGTTAATCTCATAACCATAATCAAATTGATCCTCAACTTATTCGATTTGGGGATTAGGGTTTATGGAAAATTGGGGTTTTTCTGGAAATATGGTTTTAACAATTTCTTCCTGGAAGCCCAGTGGTTGGTGTGCTCGTTGTATTGGCAAAGGGCCCGGGTTCGAACCCCAGGCCCTGCCATGTATGTTTTTTTAAAAGGTTATTAGATTTTAATTTACAGAAAATATTTAAATATTGTTCTAGTCATATAAAAATCATTCTTAATCAGAAAACAAATAAAATTATTTTCTTTTAAATTTTCTTAGAAATTAAATTAATAAATTACTATTCTTTTATTAAAAACATTATAAAATTGTTATAAAATATAACTTTTTATTAATTATTAAATTGTAACCAATCTCCTTTAATTTTCAAGGATGTAAAATTTATAAATTCTTCATTTTTTTTATAAAATATACTTACAAATTTAATTTTATAATTTGGGGACAAATATATGTGCATACATAAAATGTGCATTTATTGTGATATATAGAATTAATTTAATCAATTAAAATTATAAATTTACTATTGTAATTAAATAGTGAATAACAACCAATTATAATAAAAGTTTAACTTTTAGTGTTAATCACTAAACTTCTTAGTTAATCATTTAAATATCTACAAATTTTATCTTTATAATAACTTAAAAATCATTGGTTAAATGGTTTACAAATATAACACCATAACTATCGTGATTAACTTAACACGACGTTCATTTAGGTTGAACATTAACGAATCCTCGGCATTATTTACAAGACCTTCTTATTTGATCTCCTTATTATCCATGTGAGTTTTCATCCCCCATTTTATATTATTTCACACTTTTGGGGTGAAACATGTTAATCTTATATTTAACACACTTGGAAACACGTTTTTACTCTTGTAACACTTATGCAATTCATCTTATTTTATCATGGTTATTTGAACTCTTGTAACTATCATGTGATGACTCTTGTAAGATACAATCATTAACTATTGCTAGCCTAGCGACGTCATAGATTTATGGGCCTGACAAGCCTATTTGGTGCTAAAGCCGAGGTTATTGCCGGCTCCTAGTGTCGTATTCTTGAGCACTATAGGAACCAAGTATACTTAGCTAATTGTTTAATCTTGTAATGGCCATATTTGTCAAGGTTTGATTGTTACATTTGTTCATCCATCTTTATTTACTTTATTCAATAACCTATGACATGAATTGCTATCTTTGATGTATATCTATGTATGAAAACCTATGGAAACTCACCAACATATTGTTGACATATTTTTTTTAACATGTTTCAGGACTTGATACCTCTTAGCTTGCTCTTGAAGACTTGATTACATCTAGGACTTGGACCTAGTGAAATAAAATAAATTGACATATTTGTCATATGACGTTATTTGAGCTTTGTATTTTTGTTTACTTGAAACTTATGTATTTCCTTATTGTATGTCTTGAATCTTGGCAATTAACAATATTATCATTTTAAATTAGCGTTGTGTGGCATGAACAATCTTAGCCCTCACATCTCGACGTTTCCGCCGTTAAGGTTGGGGTGTGACAATGGTGATGGTGTTCCGATGGTGTTGGGGATGGTGGTGGCGTTCCTATGGTGTCGGAGATGGTGGTGTCATCGGAGTTGTTATGATTGTTTGTTTTGGGAGGAAGAAGAAGAATTTTGGGGTGGGGTGAGGTGGGGGTGGGTAGGGGTGGGGGTGTAAGTTTTATAATATTCACATATTTTTATAAAGGGTATTTTAGTCATTTTTTAAAAATTAATGAAAAAAGTTAACTTTCATCCACGTTAGGAACCTTTTGTGTTACGTTTTGTCAAATCTGTGGACCGACCTTATAGTTTTCAAACCTGGGGATCGAAAGTGAAAACAGACCTAAGCACAAGGACCTTTCATGTAATTAACTCTTTATATTATATATATAGTTAAATTAAAAAAAGGGTCCTATATATATTTTGTCTTTTAGTTTAGAATAATAAAGTCTTTTTACACTCATTTAACTGAGAAATTTAACAGAAGTTAGTGTTAGAGACTAATGATGTTACGGTTTGATAAATAGTAGGGACTAATAATGTAATTTCGCATAAGTAGGGACCAATCCTACAATATAGGCAAATCACATGGACCAATCGTTTAATTAACTCAAGATTAAAAATAAAAGTAATTAGAAACGCATAACGCCCCAAAAATCCAAAATTTAATGGCCTTAAAGGAATATTCAACCTAAAACAACGATTATTCTTGAGAGAAGATGTTGATACCCCTTTCATACCCGATTCTCAGCGGCGGCTCAAGCCCAAAGCCAGTAAAACTAAAGCTTTGGGACCTTAATTTTAAAGAGCCTCTAAATTTTGTGTAGTTTGTTTATATGTATAGAAAATTTAACTCGACTAGACACAATTTAGTTGAGCCTCTGATCCAATGAAACTGAACCCTTTTAACTCCCATCTCCCTCAATATCAATTTCAAAAATTTATTAAAAAAATAGTTGTAATTTGTTCCATAAAGCGGGAATTTCAGCAACTAAAAGGTCACCCTTGTTTAATTAAAAACCGATATGCTCCTTTCTAATCTCTTCTCCTTCTAGTGTTTAATTTGAGAATCTTTGCAAAACGAAACACTTTTCAATTTTCAGTCTTCATCTTGCGAGTTGCGATTAATGCCGAATCAAACATTTACGAGTTGCGACTTGCATCTTGTGAGTGTTCTTGATTTTCATCTGAGTATCTAAAACTCTGCTTCTATTGTTCTTTATTCTAGTTTACGAGTTGCGGATTGCGAACACAGATTTCGAGTGTAACAAAAAGATCAAAAGGATTACAATTTACAAAGGTTGTGAGTTGCAAACTGCAAACAAAGGTTATGAATTACGAACAAAGATGTGCGATATTTCTCTGAACCCTAGTTCTGAAGGTCTGTTTCTTTAATTCCAATTATAGATTTAATTTTCTAAGTTTTAAATTTGATTTTGTGTTGTTGGATAGTACTCTTGCCTCCTGTTGGTCTAAAACTCTAGATAGTATTTCGAATGTTAGTTTGCAACTGATAGAGTATTTAGCCTGCCGCTTGTTTAATGAATTGGTTTTTAATTATAGTGCTTGAATATTTGCAAATAGATTGTTTATGCTTTGACTTTTAACTTGATTCTTAGTATTAGGTTAGTATTTGATTAAGAAGTTTAATTCTTTTTTGAATGCACATGTTGCTTAAATAATTATTTTAACTATTCCTATAGTTGTTGCTTCAATTAAAAGAAGTTTTTTCAAATTTAAGTTGTAAAAAAATTATTTAAGATCTACGATATCACAAAAGCAATTAAATGAATTAGCTATTTTCTCAATTGAAAACTATTTAGTAAAAGAAATTGACTCTAAAAAGTTTATGAAAGAGTCTGCATCTAAAAGAGTTAAAAAGCATGAAAGTGGTGTTAACCTGCATTGGTTATTTATTCCTGGTTTATTCGCTTCTTGGGTTAATGACTGTTTCTTTCGGTATTAGATTATTTTATATGAAAAGATTATGCAAGTTTGATATTCAAACTTGCAACATTAGAAATATATGTATAGGGAAAGTTTAATATACAAAATGATAAATTTGTGAGAAGGTTATGAAATAACAACAACCATTGATCTAAGAAATTAACGGTTCAAATTTAAGATATAATAATCATGCAAACAATGTGCCTGGAGGGGTAGATTTGAAAATAGATAAAATTGTTGATTTTTTTAAATTCCCCCTGTTTTTAAGCCCGTTTTTTAAGCGCACATAACTTTTTTATACGACATTATTTTTTTTAAAAATACACCCTAAAACCGAGCATTTTATCCTCTTATAATATGAGTATAGTATTTCTATACTTTTAAAAAATATATATACACATTTTTTAAAAAATATTATGTGTTGTGCGTATAACTTGCTTGATTATTAACCGCGTAATTGTGAACATAACTTGCGTAATCATCACAAAACTTGCGTGATTAAAAATATAACTTGCGTAATTATTTTTATAATGTGAGTACTTTTACTCTGCGTATTCATATGTATAACTTGCGTAATAATAGATATAACATGCATAATTATAAATATAACTTGCATAATTATGTATCTTATATGCGTAATTGTGGCGCGGACGAAACAACCCATCCGCCAAAAAAACACATGTCACGCAATAGTGATTTCATATGCTTTGCGCGACAATTACACTTTCTATAGTAATTGGCCCCTAAATGTATACATCGTATAAATTTACACTTATATAACAATAAATATATCACAGTTCAATACAATATACCATTGTAGACTGCTAAAAGTATAACTAATTGAATTGATTAAAAACTTATACCTTTTTTTTAATTATCAACCTAGAAAGATATCACTTAACGTATGTGTTTCCCTCATTAACATTGTCACATAATTTGATGATATTGTGAAGTTGTGAACACAACCTACAAACATAATTACATAAAACCTATATAGTAAGCAGCCTAAAATCAAACACAACTGTTTCTTATAATTCAAATGGAAGATTATGATGTAATCCCATTTAAATTGCACTCAATCATAAATTATCTATACTAATAAAACAAAATAATTATTGTCACATAATCATTTTATCATAGCAAGTCAACCTTTGATGATAATATTAAATGTTAATGATGTTGTATATACTTTTCATATTGTTAAACAAATTTCTGTACTAATAAAACAAAATAATTATTGTCATATGTTATCTTCTTACAACCATTTTACCACATGTTATTTTCTTACAATCATTTTGACACATGTCACTACTATAGCAAGTCAACATTTTAATGAGAATATTAAATGCTAATGATGTTGTATATCCTTTCCAAATTGTTAAATAAATATTTAATAAATAAAAAAAATATGTTTCTTTTTATTAAAATTCGTACTTTTTTGAAACAACATTTTATGAACGATAAAGTTTTTTAATGACTTAATTACACGGGTGGTCCCTGTGTTTAGGCCTAATTTCACTTTTGATCCCTAACTCTCTGAAATTACAAGGTTGGTCCAAAACTTTGCAAAAACGTAACAACGATGGTCCCTGAAACAGAGGAACGTTAACTTTGACTGTTAAATTTTTTAAAGCGACTAAAATACCTTTTTAATTAAAAGATGGTCCCCGCCTGGATCATCATCTTCCCAGCCCACCAGCCATCACCTTCATCCACCACCATCACCGACGAACACCACTAAATCGGCTGGTACCTTCACCGGCAACCCGTCACCTCCATGCTTCTTTTCCCCCACATTTCTTCCTAAACTACCACTCTCGCTCAACCCATACGCCAACATCACCATCACCATCTCCGTTGCACCACCACATCGCACCCCTCCACCCTCGACGACCACCCTTCGAGAATAATGAACCAAATCTGCTTGTGCTATAGCATACGATGGTGGTTGTCTGGTATTCTTCCTGAATCATCTTCATTTGCCGGAAAAGATGACCGGAAAACTGAACTTCCAAGGAAGACAAGAACGACGGTGTTACGTGGGTGGTATGGTGTTGGTGGTGAATGATGAAAGTGGTGCTAATGACGGTACTTAAAGGTGGTGTTGGTGGTTGAAGGTGGTGCTGGTGGTTGAAGGTTGAAGGTGGTGGTGGTTGAAGGTTGAAGGTGGTGGTGGTGGTGGTGGTTGAAGGTTGAAGGTTGAAGGTTGAAGGTTGAAGGGGGTGCTGGTGGTTAAAGGTTAAAGGTGGATGTGGTTGAAGGTTGAAGGTGGTGGTGGTGGTAGTTGAAGGTTGAAGGTGGTGGTGGTGGTGGTTGAAGGTTGAAGGTAGTGGTGGTGGTGGTGGTGGTGGGTGAAGGTGGTGTCGGTAGTGACAGTGGTTAAAGGTGGTAGTTGAAAGTGGATGCTTTAATGGTGGTTAGAGAAGTAATCTAGATGGAGAAGAAGAAAGGTGAAAGGGGGTATTTTTCACACGCATTTAACAACAATTAATTAACGTCCACCCGTTTCGGGGACCATCATTTTTATGTTTGTGTAAAGTTTTGGACCAACCTTGTAATTTCAGAGAATTAGGGACCAAAAGTGAAATCAGGCCTAACCAAAGGGACCATCCGTGTAATTAAGTCTTTTTAATACAAACAAAGTGCAGGACCGTTAAAAAGGGACTTTGCACTTAGTTAACACACTTAGGAGGATCATCACTTAACAATTCAGATGGGGAACTTAGAACTTTTAAACAGATGATACAATGCATAACACAAGTAAAGTAAGAGCAAGAACACAAGAAATAATTTTCAAGAAAGTAGTATATTGCTTCTTAGGTTCTATTACAGGTGTTTGCACTGATATGTGAAATACAAGAACCTTTGACTCTTTATACTAAACCTACAACCGTCAATATGCAAAAAGACAGTTGGATGTGACTAATCTAGACAACAAGATCAGCCTAAAGTCAAAAGGCAGATTGCCTTTTGACTAGTGACTATGACAGGCCATAGCTCACTGACTTTCCTATTACAAAAAGCCAAAAAAGAAACAAATACAGAAACTGCAGACAAAGACCTTATCTACTTTATCATAAAGCATAGAAGTTTCACCAACTTATGATAGTTGGTGAACCACTAGAGCATGCAGCGGACAGGAGGTTGCTTTATGATAAAGTTGACAGAAAAAGTGTCTTTTCTCTTTCTTCTAAAGTAATCAGTCTTATCTTTATTCAGCTTCGGAAGACTTTGTCTTGAGAGCTTCGGAAGACTTCATCTTTAACCTTTGGAAGAGTTGAGTCTTTGGCTTCGAAAGACTTGACACTTAGTGTAAAGTTTCCTCAGTAGTTTCTTCTGAACATTGGCTTCGGAAGATTTTACACTTAGTATTTTACTTGAGTGTGTAAAACTTCCGAAGCTAGTTCTTCTTTGTTTCTTAATGCATGTTGGAAGACTTGGTTGTTTTGGTATCCTTTGGTTGCATCAGCCTCATAACCTCAGAGGTTCCTACACAAAGTTTTTAAAATAACGTCAATGTACCCTTCTGCATCTCCCCCAAAAGCAACTGGTCCTCTATCAATCCTTTCAAAGTTTTGAAGCAAGGACTCATTGCCAGTCATGTGTCTGGAGCAGCCACTATCAATAATCCAAATATTTTTGTTAGTCTTTAGCTGTCCCTGCACAAAAAGAGATGATTTAGTTACATTTGGAAACCCAAGCCTCATTGGTCTTGGGCTTATTAGAATGAGTTAAAGGCAATGAAACAGTAATAGATCCTATGCTCAGGCTTTGGGGATCATTTGCTGTTTCTGATGATGAACTTTTAGCCATATGGTCTTCCTTCATCTTCCACAACACCTTTGAAAGATTGGGCTTGACCTTCAATGCTTCGGAAGCTTTTGTGGCTTCGAAAGCTTTGGAGACTGATCCTTCGGAAGATCTTGCTTTCACTGTAGCAGGCCTCAGTACTTCGAAAGCATTCCTTTCTTCCGAGACCAATTTTCCTTCCGAAGACAATGGTTCATTTGCCTTTTTCTTCATTTTGGAGCTTCCGAAGGAAACAGATTTTCCTTCCGAAGCTGTTTGTTTCTTCTTCCTCTCAGAAGTTTTCTTCTTGATCATGTGGATAGTACCCTTTGGATTGTATTGACAATCCTTAGCTAGATGTGAGGTACTACCACACATAACACAATCTATATCTTTTCTTCTGAGAGCCTTCTTTTCCAAAGAAGACTGAGCTTGAACACTTTCATTTTCCTCTTTCACCTTTTCAGATGATGCAGTAGACTTCTTAGGGTGAAGCTTGCTTTTAGAAATGGATGGTTCAGGCTGTGTAGCAGTGACACATAGCTGATCAATCTTCTTGTTGTTGCTGGAGTGAGTTGAAGCTGAAGTAGAACTCTTGGTACTAGAATTCTTGGCAGGATCTTCAGCTTTTATCACCTTGAACCCTGCAGAGACAAATACTTGTTTATGTTTGGGATCAAAGGTGGTCTTGACCTCTTGAGCTTTTCTTGATCTTCTCTTTGCTCTTCTGATCAAGTTCTTCTTTTTGGTTTTGCTCAAACCAGCTTCTTTTTCCTCCTTAAGAGCATGGTGACCCTTTTTGGATTTACTCTCTTCACTCACCTCAGAGTCATCCCTCACCTTCTCCTCTTCATCCTCTTCATCACTGGGATCTATAGATGGAAGCTCATCTTGACCAGTTCCACACCTTGGAGATCTAACTGATAGTAGAGAGTATGGAGGAGCTATCTCACTAGATCCCAGTCCCTGCTTGTTCTGATAACACACTTTTGCATGCAGAGATGATGATATCATGTTCTTGAAGGTTTCCTCTTCAAGAACACATTTTTCTGCTCTGGCTTTGCTGATCACAAGCTCAGCCTGGCATTCAGTCAACTTGGTAATGAGATCCTTAATTTGAGTCCTGTAATTTGTTTGCTCATGTTTAAGAGTTAAAACTATTTTTTAGATCTTTTATCTTAAGTTTATAGTCATTTTCAGCCCTTTTAAAATCAGCTTTTAAAATGTTTAAGGACTCAATGTCAGTCTCATTTCCAAGTTGTAGGACCTGTATCTGTTTACTTTAGCAATACAATCAGGAGAGCAAAGATGTTCAAGTACCTTGGCTTCATCATGGTCAGCCATGAGTGCTTGGTTTGGAGATGCATCTTCAGCTTGAAAGCTCCAGTCAAAGCCTCCTTCTTCAACAGCAACTGCAGCTTGCTGTCTTGGCTTCTCATTCTGGTGCCCTCCTTCAGTGTAGTTTGGCCTGGATGAGGCTTGGCCACCATTTGATTTGGGTGCCTTGCATTCTCTAGCAAAGTGTCCCATCTGGTTACAGTTGTAACACTTGACTTTGCTCTTGTCCAGCCCAAACTTACCACTGGCAGCATTGCTAGGAAACCTTCTCCCAGTCCTCTTGTAGAATTTCTGGGCTCTATGAGTAAGAAGAGCCATCTGCTGAACTATCTCCATATATTCCAGATCATCTGGATGGATATAGTCCAGGTCTTCAAGAGTAAAAAGAAAGTTGCCTGAACTTTCATCAGTGGAAACAAAGGCTTGAGAGGTGTTTGTCTCTTGGAAGGGACTTCCTTGGATGTAGCTCTCTCTTGGTGTCTCCGGGAAGGTGATGAAAGGACCCTTTTGTGAAGTCTCAGGGTAGCAGATGAGATGATGCTGTGGTTCTCTGCTATCCCTTTCAACCACATGAAGGGCTGAACTCTGGTGAGTGTTGGAGTTACCAGATGAATTTTGCATGTTCATCTCCATCTAGTATCCACTGAGTATCCCATACAGCTCAGTGAGAGTGAGGGTCTTGAGGTTTTCAGTCCTCTTAATGACCACACAATAGTGTGTCCATTGTCTTGGAAGAGAGGACATGAACTTCCTTACAATATCCCTGTTCTCAATGGTCACCCCAACATCAGCCAGAGTATCCATAATCTCAACATACCTGAAGTATTGTTGAGTCATGGTTTCACCTGTTTTGAAGGTGAAGTTTTCAAACTGCTGCTTCAGGAGATCTTTCTTGTTCTCCTTGGCTTCATTTGAACCCTCATACATAAGCTTCAGTGCATCCCATAGCTGTTTGGCGGTCTTGCACTTCTTGAAACCTCTGTAGATGGAGTTTGGAAGAGCAGTTTGGAGGGCTGTCATGGCTTTCTGATCAATGTCAATTCTTTTCCAGTCTTTATCAGAAAAGTCAGCCCTCTCCTTTGGTATCATGCCACCACCAGCAGCAGCTGAAGAGGTGCATGGTACATGAGGTCCATGGACAACAGACTCCCACATCCTGGAATCTTGAGACTTGATAAAGCCTTCCATTCTTTGACACCAAGTGTCAAAATCCTTAGGAGTGATCAGTGGGGACTTTGTCATTGTTCTAGTTTCCATATCAGCTTTGGAGATAGCTGCCATTTGAAGAGTTAAGTGATGTGTGTTACTAAAAGGTTTTGAAGATGGTGAGATCTTGCAAACAAGAGCCTGGAAAGCTCTGATACCAAATGCAGGACCGTTAAAAAGGGACTTTGCACTTAGTTAACACACTTAGAAGGATCTTTAGGATCACTTAACAATTCAAATGGGGAACTTAGAACTTTTAAACAAATGATACAATGCACAACACAAGTAAAGTAAGAGCAAGAACACAATAAATAATTTTCAAGGAAGTAGTATATTGCTTCTTAGGTTCTATTACAGGTGTTTGCACTGATATGTGAAATACAAGAACCTTTGACTCTTTATACTAAACCTACAACCGTCAATACGCAAAAAGACAGTTGGATGTGACTAATCTAGACAACAAGATCAGCCTAAAGTCAAAAGGCAGATTGCCTTTTGACTAGTGACTATGACAGGCCATAGCTCACTGACTTTCCTATTACAAAAAGCCAAAAAAGAAACAAATACAGAAACTTGCAGACAAAGACCTTATCTACTTTATCATAAAGCATGGAAGTTTCACCAACTTATGATAGTTGGTGAACCACTAGAGCATGCAGCGGACAGGAGGTTGCTTTATGATAAAGTTGACAGAAAAAGTGTCTTTTCTCTCTTCTAAAGTAATCAGTCTTATCTTTATTCAGTTTCGGAAGACTTTGTCTTGAGAGCTTCGTAAGACTTCATCTTTAACCTTCGGAAGAGTTGAGTCTTTGGCTCGGAAGACTTGACACTTAGTGTAAAGTTTTCCTCAGTAGTTTCTTCTGAACATTGGCTTCGGAAGATTTTACACTTAGTATTTTACTTGAGTGTGTAAAACTTCCGAAGCTAGTCCTTCTTTGTTCCTTAGTGCATGTTGGAAGACTTGGTTGTTTTGGTATCCTTTGGTTGCATCAGCCTCATAACCTCAGAGGTTCCTACACAAAGTTTTTAAAATAACGACGGTGTTTAAAAATCATTTAAAAACTTTTTTTAGGCGAATTGAATTTTAATAACCCAAACTATTACCTATTGATCGATAATAATCCATACTATTGATTTTGCTAGCAACACTCCCAACTTTCACTTTTGTTACCAACAACAGTCCTAATAACAAAATTTTCAAATTTTTACGTTCGATTGTATTTATTTTAGCCTCAGTTTTACTTGTATGTTTCTTCATTTAATTCAAAATCATTATTGCTACTGGAATCGAGTCAAAATCAAATCTAAAAAAATTGAAAATATATCATTAGGACTGTTATTGGTAATAAAAATGAAAATTAGGATTATTACCAGCCAAATTAATAGTATGGATTATTATCGGCCAATAGGTAATTGTTTGAATTATTAAAATCCAATTTGCTTTTTTTTTAAACAAAACATTTTTAAATATGAAAGTTTAGAAACATGTTGATATTATTTTATTACTTGGGGCAGTTAGTTATACATAATTATCTCAAATAATAGTTTAGTAATTTTTAAATATTGATTAGTAGCTTTTAATTTAATATTTTTATTTAACTTGTGTGATACAGGTTTCTAAACTAGTATGATAATATAATATAACTCAATAATATAACTCAATAAGATGAAAATATAGCATATAGGATTTGATCTTTACTGAAATCAAAATGTGGCTATGATTAGGGGCAGCAATCGGGAGATTCCCTTTTACTTCCTCAAGCAATGCTGAGCAAGCTCAAAAGAATAATGCAGAGCATACCTTTTCTTGTTTTCTTCATGCAACTCTTATTCTTAAAATCCTAAACACTTAACATAACTTGACAGAATAACTAAGAGTTTATATTTACAATCATTTCAAAAGCAATCTCAGTGAATGCCCTACTAAAAAAGTACAAATAAGATATCACAAATTATTTCACCGCTATGTAGTCTAAACACATAACTATAACATAAATACAATTACAGGGAAGCCTGACTGAGAATTAGAAGGGAGATTAATCTGAGAGCAAGAAGGAGAGAATGTGTGTCCAGACACAAATGGTGGCACATTGTAAAAGAAACGTGGTCCAATAATTGATTTAAACTATTTATCCATCTTGTAAATGTTATAGTTAAATAATAGGCTTTGATTTGCCCCTTAGATATAACCAAACAAAACTAATACAGATCAAATAAATAAAATAACTAGTGAGATTGAAAGACACAAGTTTAAAGTAAAAATAAAAAAATTAGAAGGTTAAAGATAATACTAATACTTTAACGGTAAACATTAGTCACACTTGATTAAAAGTTTAAAACAAGTTGATGGAAGGACATCGTTTAGTTTTCGATGTACATCTTGATTATTAGGCTTTCTATCTCTTATCAATCAAACAAGTAATAACAACTTTTGTTTAGTAACTCTATTCTATTGGGTCGGCCCGATCTTGGACCGGGACTGATTTCTCGTAAATACTAGGGTTGAAGACTGAATTGGCAGTTGGTACTCAAGTTGGATTGGGGGTGTTTGGACTTAAACTACTTTTCACCGCTTATCGCATGAAGCAAAAAGACATGTTAACATTCCGTACTTAAATATCTATGTTATTATTTTAATTATTTATCATAGAAACTTTTTATAGGTACTTTCAAAAAATAGATTTTTTCAACTAAAAATTACGAGAAACATGTTTGTATTTAGAACAATTAACTCAAACACTCTTTAATTTTACTCCTAAATCTACATTTATATCCGGTATTAAACTTAGACAGTAAAGCCTCAAATACTTTGAAAGAAACAATGAAAACTCATTTGTACAGCTACAAATAGAGGTGCACATATCAATTTTTTTAATTAAAAAAACGGTTCAAGCACTAATCGAACTGGTTAAACTCAACCTGGCTAATAATTGGTTCCGGTTTGTGTTATTGAAAGACCATACACTATAGAACAGTTTGCGTATGAACTGGAAGTCCAGTCAACTGAATTAAAAAAAGGTTTTTTAAATTTTATATTAATATAATTCAATTGAAAAATCAATTAAATACTAAAAAGTATAATAAGCTTAATATATAATACTTTTACTTAGATATGGAAATTACAAAACACGATCAAAGAAAATACAAAATTAAGAATATATTTTACTTTGGAAAATTGGATTTTAATAATCCATATTTACTATATGCCAATATTAATCCCAACTAACAATTTGACTAGTACTAATCCTAACTTTCGATTTTGTTACCAATAACAGTACCAGGCTAACTGTTCTTTAACTCCTTTAGTTTTTTATGACTTTGCATGTAACGTTTTCGTGACATGGTATGTGACACGACGTATTACATAAGTAAAATAAAAAAAATAAATATATCATGCAATTTTTGCGTATCTTTGTCTCCAAGCTACTCTATCAGCAACAAAAGCGTTATGGAGAATAACTTCAAAAAATTATCTTTTATAAAAAAATATAATAATATATTTATATTTCTAACTATATCTATGTTATGCATCATGTCACGAGCCACACCACATAATACGACATAAAAAACTAATAGAGTTAACGAACAATTAGACAGGTACTGTTATTAGTAACAAAATCGAAAGTTTGGATTAGTACTGGTCAAACTGTTAGTTAGAATTAATATTGATCAATAGTTAATAGCTTGGATTATTAAAATTCAATTTTCCTTTACTTTTTTATATATAATCAACACAATTGTCGTCAAGTTCATTTAGTATTCTATCACACTAAAATATATATTTTTTTCAATTCTGATTTCATTGAAACTAACATTTGAAAAATAACACATCCGTATTTAAAATCGTTTAATTTGGTAAAATTTAAATATATATGGTGAAGCACCAAACAAGTCTTGAGATAATAAATTCCCGAAAAAGATGTAGTTGCGGTTTTAAAACTGCAAGCAAAGCGACTGACTATTAATGACATCCCAACATTTGCTATGAAAACTTAGAAACCGACCGTTAAAGGAAAGACCATCATGGAATGTTTCTTAACCTAAATTAAATCTTTTTAGTATCTTTTCATGTTCTTAAACAATTAAAGCTAATAGTACTACGACTTGCATGATTATAATAAGGTTTGAGTGTTTCTTAAAAAATAAACTTGTCAAGAACAAGTTGACAAAGGAATCAAACGACAACCTTCTTGAATACAAATTGTGACATCCTTTGACGAACTATCTTCATGTCTAAATTCCAAATACCTCAATCAGTAAACTTTTGTGCTTAACCACAAGCGAAATTGTTCTTCGATGCCTTGTAATTTTATCCAAGTGACTTTTCAACGTCGACTTATACTCAAATTTGAGAAAAACATTACAATTCTTACATCAAGCCTTTTTGCAAACGATATGACATTTGACATAAATCAATTTTTGACTAAATAGTTTGGTTTCACATTGTTGATATTTCTTTCTAAGGTTGGTTCACTCATTGAGACACCAACACCTTTAGAAATTTGACAGCTTGAGTTTGCCATTAAGCGTCTTGAGACTTGTGAGTTTTTTTCCTTTTCCTTTCTTGTGAGTTTTGAGAGCCGGAGAAATATTATGATTAAACCACTACACCTGATACCTAATTAAACAAACATATAAGGGTAATGATCTAAAAAACAGTTAAAAACAGATATGAACGACTATATAACCATAAAAAACGACTACTTTTATAAAAGAGTTAATTCTAATTTGGCTCCTTAAGGTTTGACTAAAGTAACATTTTCATTCAAAAAACTAAGAACATCAATTTAACTCAAAAAGTTTCACATGTTGTTTCAGTTTCACTCCAAAAGTTTTATAATTCTAGATAAAGTTGAAACAGCTAATAAAACTTTGGACTAAAATTAAAACAACTTATGAAACTTTTAAAGATAAATTGTTGTTTTTAATCTTTTGAAGAAAAATATTTATTTTTAACAAACATCAAGGAGTAAAATCAAACTTAACTCTCTACAAAAATAACAGTAGTAGCCAATTCTAAAATTAACCGGTTAGTGTAATGACTCTACTCACCGGTCCCTAACTAATGGTTCTTATCGGTTCCTAACCGATGTCTATAGTGCCGGTTATAAACCGGTTGGGTTAACCTTTTTTCACCTCTAGCTAGTCCTTTGATATACTATATATTAAAACCAAACATGACTGGTTCTTTCAGTATTGAGAGTGATTTTTTTCCTGTTCTAAATCATAAATAAAGCACTAGCTTAGTAGTTGAAGGCTTTAAAACTTGGGTGGACAAAATGAGTTCGAGTCGCGCGAGTGGCTTCTTTCCTTCGATTATTTTTCTTCTACTTTTCTTTTACTTTTTTTAATTATTTCATTTCTTTTTTACTAACATTTTTAACGATTTGTTGTTTCGGTGTTAGATTTTTTTATTAAAGTTTTATCAACGTATTAAATTCATTTCGGTGTTTGAGTTTTCATATAAAGTTTTGATGTTTTTCAACAAATATTCATGATCTTAAGCTACATTGTGTTTACTTTTACATAAATTTTTTCAAGAATTTGGTATACGTCGACATAACATAAACTTTATTTATACAACTTAACCATGTTAATTACACCACTGCAATGGTAGGACACCACAACCTATTATCGTATAACTAATGAAATATCACATGAACTTGATCACTACTCACTAAGTCACTAGTGGATATTTATAGTTTTAAACAACCGAACCGAAGATAATAAAATCAGAAAATGGGCCAAGTTTTCATTGTTTTTGCACCATAACTTCGGCCCAACCCACAAATACGCTTAACAATTACAAAACCCCGTAGGGTTTTTAAACCCTCATTCACTCACTCACGCCTCTTGACAAATCTCTGCCGCTTCGGCTAGGGTTTTTATTCTCCCATACCTTTCACTCAATTCACTCATTCTCCTACTTCTTCAATTCTTAATATATTCGATTGATGGACACTTAGAACAATCTTTAGGGTTTCGATTTGTTGCTCTTCGCTAGGCTTTTAATCCTTGAAAAATCCTTTTTCGTCTGTTGAAAAATGGCGACAATGAACCCCTTTGATCTCTTGGTTGATGATGACAACGATGACCCACATCAGCTCATCGCTAAGCTGCCGGCGGTGGCTGCTGCGGCGGCTCCGGCCACCAAGAAAGCGCCGGCTGGTGGTGTTGCGGCTAAGCCCGCAGCCAAGCTTCCCTCCAAGCCGCTTCCTCCGGCTCAGGCTGGTAAATTCGTCTTATTGATTTTTTATTGTTATATTGGTTAGTTTTGTGAAAAAGTATTGATTTTTATGGCGGTGTCGTGGATGCAAAGTATGATTATGATGGGTTTTGATGCTTACATGTGATTATGTATATGATTGTTTAGCCAGTGAATAGCATTTCGGATTGTTGTAGTTGTCATATTTGGGCTTTAGAGCATTCACATTTTAGAAAACCTAAATCAAGAAATAATTTTTTTTTGTCAAGATAACAACTTTTAGCATGGTTAATCTAAACAGCCTGATTATTTGTCTCAGATGACAGTTTTTAGATAAGCTTTTTTGAATTTGCTCTGATAACTTGTAGTAAATAGGCATGACTTGGTGTGTTTTGATACTATAAACATGTCAAGCAGTGGTTTAAAGTGCAATTTTTGTGTGTTATTGCGCTTTTGTTTTTTAACAATCTGCAAAGAGAAATTATAAGGATTTATTTACTTAATCATGCAAACAGTTTTCGTTTTTGATATAGCAACATAACATTAAGGTAAATCAAACTAGCACTGCTGAAAGTAAATAAATTAAAGTGAGTTTATATTTGGATTTATGGTTCTTATTGCAGTGCAAGAGGCTAAGACTAATGGCCAGAGAGGCGGTGGTCGGTTTGGTGGACGTGGTGGTCGTGGCGGACGTGGGTTTAACCGTGATTCTGCTACTGACAATGAGAATTCTTATGGAACCAACAATGGTTTCAATGGAAGTTACAGACCTTCTGAAGATGGAGAAGTTGAGAAATCCTCTGAAAGACGCTCGGGGTATGGTGGTCCACGTGGGGGTTACCGTGGTGGTCGTCGAGGTGGCTACACTAATGGCGATGCAGCTGATGGTGAGCGCCCCAGGAGGGTCTTTGAGCGTCGCAGTGGGACTGGTCGTGGGTGAGCTCCCTTTCATGTTAATTTTTTTCAACAGATTATATACGACAAAACTGAAGTGAAATATAGAAGTAGAAGTTTTCTTCTCTTGGTCTTCCTATTTATCTCTCTCTTTACGCAGTAATGATTTCAAGCGTGAAGGTGCTGGTCGTGGCAATTGGGGAACTGCTACTGATGAGATTGCTGCGTAAGCATATACAAATTTGAAGTTTCAAATTATATTAGTTTATTTACACCCTTCATTCTATTAAGCCAGACATTAATAAGTTATAATCTTGTATTTTTAAATTTTTTTGTTTAGGGAGCCTGAAGAACCAGTGGTTGAAGCTGAGAAGACTGAGGAATCTGAGAAGCCGGCTGGACAGGAAGACGGAGTTGATGCAAACAAGGAAAATCCTACTGCTGAGGTAGAAGAGAAGGAGCCTGAGGATAAGGTGAATATTTGTTTTTTTGTATGTTTTAATGTTGTTTTATGAGCCAACTGTTTTGATGTTGTAGGTTCATAATCCTGTTTTTTTTCCATAGGAATTGGATTGATATTAGTTTGAACACATCTGTCTATCAGTGTTGTAAAAATCGCTAGGCGCTAGTCGGGCGGCGAGGTAGGGACTCGGGAGTAATCGGGAGTAATCGGGAGTAATCGGTTTGGAACTTTTATATGTATTTTCAAATCTTTATATATATACACACATTTTTATATGTATTTCTACTAAAAATGTTAGTTTTATATATATATATACATGTATTGCCGGAATTTCAGAGTTTTCGCTGGAATTTCGGAGTTTTCGCCGGAATTTTTAGACTTCGCCGGAATCTCGCCGGAAAGTAGCCGGAATCTCGCCAGAAACTCTCCGGAATCTGGAAAAAACGCCGATTATTGGCCGATTAGGGCCGATTAATCCCGATTTTTAACCAATTTAACAGATTAGCGATTATTGTTGCCGATTAGCAAAAATACGGATTAGTTGCCGATTAATCGGCCGACTAATCCGATTTTTGCAACACTGCTGTCTATGTGTTTACACTGAGGTTAATCAAAGATTTTGGTTACATGTTTTCGGCTCTGAATTTAGACCAGAAAAAGCTGGTAACATCTTTACCAGTTTTTCTTAATATATTTCTAATTTTATTATACAAACTAACTATTTCATGTTACAACCTTTTTACAAGTTTAAGTACACAATCCTACTTAGTTTTTAGCACTTTAAGTGGTTTTTTTCGCACTACAATATCATTGTTAGATGGTCAAATTCTTATTTGAAAAAGAAATGATGCTGCTGTGAGCTATTGTGAAACTCACTTATGTTTTTTATTTTTTGCGAACCATTACATGACAGGAAATGACACTTGAGGAGTATGAGAAGGTTCTAGAAGAGAAAAGAAAAGCATTGCAGGCACTCAAGTCTGAGGAAAGAAAGGTTGCTTTGGATAAAGATCTAGCAAAAATGCAGCTGCTTTCTAACAAAAAGAGTGAAGAGGACATTTTTGTCAAACTGGTATAAACTCTATTATCATGACAAGAATGGATCGATTATTTTGTTTGTTCTTTATACAAATGAAGTTCGTATTTGTTTATTAATATTCTGTTACTGTCAGGGATCCGAGAAGGATAAGCGCAAAGAGGCTGCGGACAAAGAAGAGAAAGCTAAGAAGGCAAGTTTTTTTCTTAACATGCTTTTCTCATTTTTGAAGTGGCTAAATTGGCAGGTTGGTCCAGCCAAGGGGGGGGGGGTGTTCATATTGTAGTATAATTGAAAAGTTGAACCTTTTTCTGATAGAACTTTTTTATGAAATGCAAAGAGTTAAAACATTTTTTTTGTTCTATTTGGATTTCTCGACTTGTTTTATTAGCCAAATTATTTGATTTAAATTCCTCAAAAACAGAATAACACAACAGAAAACTAGTTAAGATTGTCACTTTTCTTTTATAGTTCGCTTTATAGTTCTACGATGGGTAACAACGTTTGAACGATGATTTTGTTTATAATTGAACAGTCACTCAGCATCAACGAGTTTCTGAAGCCTGCTGATGGAGAAAGGTACTACAGTCCAGGTGGACGAGGAGGGAGGGGACGCGGTCGTGGCTCACGAGGAGGATATGGTGGTGGAAACAGAATGAATGACGTGGTTGCACCTGCCATTGAGGATGTTGGTCAGTTCCCATCATTGGGGGTTAAGTGAGCTATATATTTATTTATATATCTTGCTTTGGGTTGTCAGAGAAGTTTTTTTTTTCTTCTAATTTTATAAAACTTAAATGGAGTTATGTTTTGAAGTGTGTAAATTGTCTAGCATGGCCTTGGGTTGCTTTGTCTTGAATCATGGCTTGGTGATGGTATCGCTGTTGTTACCATTTGTCCAAGTTGCAGGCCATTTTGAGGTTACCATCATTTTTATAGCTTTGAGTTGTTACTCAATCATCAGTTTTGAATTTAGAGTCATCTGGCCTCCCTTTCAATTGCTTCTGTTGCTTATGCCAATTTGATTTTTTTTTAAAGTTCTTCACATGCTTAGATACCATATATGTTTTGAGGTGGCCTCATTCATACGTTTAGTTGTAGTCGAGTTTTGTTATAGCACGCCCATGACAATTATAAAAAATGTTTTCAGAAAGTAATGCGCATTCCCAACCATAATAATATTGTTTTTGACATGTATCGGTTTGTTTCAACTTTTAGGGGTTTTTGGTTCAATCTTTCTAAATGTTAACAGTGTTAATCTTTTTAGCAACCCTTAGTATTTTGCTTGTTAACGGTCTAACGGATGTCTTAGTTACTGAATGTCTGTGTCACTTTTTATTTGATCAATAGAAAGAAATCTAGTAGAAATGATTTCACATGCGTGGCTAGCAGTGAGAAAAACGTGAAGACTTTGTAATGCTGTTGTTGCTGACAGAAAGAACACAGGCTGGATAATTGGTTCACTTTTGTTTCTTTCTAGTAAATCACATTTGAGACCATCCTTCAAATTGAATCAATTACATAAAACTCTCAAGATTTAACCCCCAACGCCTGTGTGATTCCTGAACCTCAAATCTCTAAAACACTACTAATGGAAGATAAAGTTGTTGCTTTATTATTCAAAAAATTGTAACGTGTTGCATTGAAAAGTAAACTTTTGAGGAAGCGTGGAAAGATGGATTTAGTTGTTTTACAAATACAAGTAAATTAGAGCACAATCACTTTAAATACTATGTGATAAGTACACTCTTGTATAGTTCATTTTCACTGAAGATAAACAATGAATTACTATTGTACTCTAACGTGTACTATAGATACCAGACTCAGCATGATAAAATTAAATTCCCATTTAGTGCCTTCAATTCTCATTTCTCTATTGAAGGCTGCTTGGATCACTTGATATATCCTCACGAGAAGGGTTGAGGCAAGCTATCGGATGTAGGTATTGAAGTATTTAAGCGTGTGAAGCATATGCACATGTGATTGTTTTCTGACTGGAGGATAAGTATAAGAGCACTTTCAATGGAGGTATCCTTTTTTTCTTCCTAAAATGTGATTGCACCCAGATGGAGGATAGATAGTGAAAGGTGTCCGCAAATTCAAATATTAGCGGATGAAGAGTAGGAGAGGAAAGAGAGGAGAGAGAGGATAATGGAGAGGGAGAAATGACATGGTGGTTGGAGTTAGGATATTCATGGGAGCTCAAAAAGAACTGGAACTGGAATTTTGGTTTTTTGGTTTTATGTATGGGTTATTTGTTGGTTTTCTATTTTACATTTAGGCGTGACATGTTTGGGTTTCAAAATGATCATGGTGGTAGCATGGTCATGACTTGACGTTGAACCTAAAGGACTGGAGACACGTTTGGCGTGATAGTATGGTAGTAGTATTTAAATGTGCGAATGTTATGGCATGACTGGTCAAATCATTTGCAAGTATTTAAACAACTTAAATAAAAGTTATGGACCCTTCATTGCTAGAAGTAATTTCTTGTAAAGAAGCCATTTTGATACCAAGGATAGAGGCGGGCATAAAAACCGGGTTCGGACCCGACCCGGAACCGGGTACGGGTACGACCCGGTATATGTATACCCGGTTTGGACCCGAAAAAAACCCGTAGGGTTTGAACCGGGTATGATTTTCAAGAATTTATTAGAACCCGATCCGACCCGAACCGATTGAACCCGGGTTGGACCCGGTTTTGACCGTTTTTTTTTTTTTAAAAAGTAGCCGTTTTTTAACGGTTATATAACCGTTGGGATCGATTTTTGCCTTTTTTTGTCACTTTTAGGCTTATAAGTTAGTATAAATAGATGTGGGTTGATATGGTTTAGTACCCAAGTCTCATACGCAAAAAACGCAAAAAATACTCTCGTTTACTCTCGTTTTACACGTTCACTCTCTCGTTTTACACTTTCACTCTCTTCAATCTTGATATGGCTCACTCACAATCTTCCGTTGGTCAAGGTTCGTCCAACGCTCCAACCGTCGTTCGTGTTCTTGCACACAATCGTAACATGGATGTTTGGTGCAATTGAGATATGGTTGAGTTGAGTGACGGGTCTGTAAAGGCTCGTTACAAGTTTTGTGGAGCTTTGCTTGCTAAAGATTCTAACACGAATTTAAGCAAACACATTAGCAAGAAGTTTTGTAAGTCGTTGAAAAGTAATCCGGATTCGCAACAAACACAATTGGGTGGAGACTGTGGAATCTTTATTTACGATGTTAATACGGTTCGAGATCGAATGGCGAAGTTCGTGATTCAAAAAGCTTTGCCTTTTAGTCACTTCGACAATCCTCGGTTGACCAACTTAATTCGAGAGACGCTTCAACCTCGTTACACCCACGTAAGTCGTACTACATTTAGACGTTATTGTTTAAAATTATGGAAACAAGCAAAAAATGATTTAATTGTATTATTTGAAAATTTAAATACCGGTGTAAACTTAACTAGTGACGTTTGGTCGGCTCCACACGGTTTACCCGAATCGTACCATTGCGTCACCGCTCATTGGGTGGATCCCAATTCATGGCAATTGATGAAACGTAGATTGCATTTGATCTTTTTCCGCATCCACACATCGGAGAATTTTTGTTTACTTTTTAGATAATGTAATAAGTACTTTTAAATTACAAAATAAACTTTTTTCAATTGCATTTGATAACGCCTCTAACAACACAACCGCGGTTGAAAAATTAAAATTAAAATATCTTCCGATTGCAAACGGTGATTTTTTCCATACTCGTTGTGTTGCACATATTATTAATTTAGTAGTGCAAGACGGACTATCCGGGCAATATGTTAATAACTTTATTACATCTTTTCGATTTATGTTACATGACGTTTTTAAAAAAAGTAGAAGAAGATATCAAGATTATAAACAACTTTGTAAGGATATGCACTCTAGATTTTTAGGTCCTAATTGGGATGTACCTACTCGGTGGAATTCGACTTGTCACATGTTTGAATGTGCTTTAAAACAAAAGGGCACTTTGAAAGCTTTTCATAATAGTCTTTCGGATAATGGTGAAGCCGACCCATTTCCGGATGCGGGTTGGAGAAAACGTCTATCCAAGTTTCTTGAGGTTTTTAAAAACTCAACAACAAAATTATCGGGAGTTTATTATTCCACTAGTTATTCGGTGCTTCAAGAATTATATTTTATGTCTTTGAATTTTAAAAATTTTCAAAATAAAAATAATATGTTTAATCAAATGATAGAACCAATGAAAGAAAAATTTAAAAAATATTTTAAGGACTTACCACCCATTTTTACGTGTGTCGCCGCTTTAAACCCGTTTCTAAATGTTGCGGGGATTGAATGTTTGATAGATGAGATAAATGACAATTTGGATATGCATGACGAAAACCCTAATTTTTCAAACGAGACAAAGAAAATTTTAATCATAGTTTAAAAACAATTTATAATTTTTATTTAAATAGATATGGGCCTAACGTAAACATAACCATGTCAAGCGAATCAATCTCAAGTGCTAGTACATCGGTTAAAGACCCAGTTTTAACTATGTTGAATGTTGTCCGGGATGTGATGGCTAAACGACAAAGGGTTAAAGACCCAGTTTTAACCGATGTACTAGCACTTGAGGTTGATTCGCTTGGCATGGTTATGTTTACGTTAGGCCCATATCTATTTAAATAAAAATTATAAATTGTTTTCAAACTATGATTAAAATTTTCTTTTGCCTCGTTTGAAAAATTAGGGTTTTCGTCATGCATATCCAAATTGTCATTTATCTCATCTATCAAACATTCAACCCCCGTAATATTTAGAAACGGATTTAAAGAAGCGGCACACATAAAAACGGGTGGTAAGTCCTTAAAATATTTTTTAAACTTTTCTTTCATTGGTTCTATCATTTTAAACATATATTTTTATTTTGAAAATTTTTAAAATTCAAAGACATAAAATATAATTCTTGAAGCACCGAATAACTAGTGGAATAATAAACTCCCGATAATTTTGTTGTTGAGTTTTTAAAAACCTCAAAAAACTCGGATAGACGTTGAAGATTCTCCCAACCCGCATCCGGAAATGGATCGGCTTCACCATTATCCAAAAGACTATTATGAAAAGCTTTCAAAGTGCCTTTTTGTTTTAAAGCACATTCAAACACGTGACAAGTCGAATTCCACCGAGTAGGTACATCCCAATTAGGACCTAAAAATCTAGAGTACGTATCCTTACAAAGTTGTTTATAATCTTAATATCTTTCTTCTACTTTTTTTAAAAACGTCATGTAACATAAATCGAAAAGATGTAATAAAGTTATTAACATATTGCCCGGATAGTCCGTCTTGCACTACTAAATTAATAATATTTGCAACACAACGAGTATGGAAAAAATCACCGTTTGCAATCGGAAGATATTTTAATTTTAATTTTTCAACCGCGGTTGTGTTGTTAGAGGCGTTATCAAATGCAATTGAAAAAAGTTTATTTTGTAATTTAAAAGTACTTATTACATTATCTAAAAAGTAAAACAAAAATTCTCCGGTGTGTGGATGCGGAAAAAGATCAAATGCAATCGTACGTTTCATCAATTGCCATGAATTGGGATCCACCCAATGAGTGGTGACGCAAAGGTACGATTCGGGTAAACCGTGTGGAGCCGACCAAATGTCACTAGTTAAGTTTACACCGGTATTTAAATTTTCAAATAATACAATTAAATCATTTTTTGCTTGTTTCCATAATTTTTAAACAATAACGACTAAGTGTAGTACGACTTACGTGGGTGTAACGAGGTTGAAGCGTCTCTCGAATTAAGTTGGTCAACCGAGGATTGTCGAAGTGACTAAAAGGCAAAGCTTCTTGAATCACGAACTTCGCCATTCAATCTCGAACCGAATTAACATCGTAAATAAAGATTCCACCGTCTCCACCCAATTGTGTTTGTTGCGAATCCGGATTACTTTTTAACGACTTACAAAACTTATTGCTAATGTGTTTGCTTAAAGTCGTGTTAGAATCTTTAGCAAGCAAAGCTCCACAAAACTTGCAACGAGCCTTTACAGACCCGTCACTCAACTCAACCATATCCCAATTGCACCAAACATCCATGTTACGATTGTGTGCAAGAACACGAACGACGGTTGGAGCGTTGGACGAACCTTGACCAACGGAAGATTGTGAGTGAGCCATATCAAGATTGAAGAGAGTGAAAGTGTAAAACGAGAGAGTGAACGTGTAAAACGAGAGTAAACGAGAGTATTTTTTTGCGTTTTTTGCGTATGAGACTTGGGTAGTAAACCATATCAACCCACATCTATTTATACTAACTTATAAGCCTAAAAGTGACAAAAAAAGGCAAAAAATCGATCCCAACGGCTATATAGCCGTTAAAAAACGGCTACTTTTAAAAAAAAAACGGTCAAAACCGGGTCCAACCCGGGTTCAACCGGTTCCGGTTCGGGTCAGGTCTGGTCGGGTTCGGGTCGGGTTCTAAGAAATTCTAGAAAATCATACCCGGTTCCAACCCTACCGGTTTTTTCGGGTCCAAACCGGGTATAAATATACCGGGTCGTACCCGTACCCGGTTCCGGGTCGGGTCCACCGGGTCGGGTCCGAACCCAGTTTTTATGCCCACCTCTACCCGGGTAGGGCCCAAACCCGATTTGCCCATCTCTAACCAAGGATATGTTGATAGCCTACATGCTACATCGAACGACATTTTATCCAACAAGGTGGATACTTCAGATCTTGCTTGGACAAAAAACAGATATTATTAACAAATAAAAGAACGTCTTGATGATTAACATCTCAAAAATATTTCATTATAGTTAGGGGAGGCAAACCAAGCCTCATACGAGCTCTCAACGGTGAATTCATTTTAGTGTAAACTAACGTCACTTTTAAAGCCTATGGTGAACTATTTGAACCTTAACTTTTGACGTAAAACTTTTATTGACCAGAATTTGAGCCTAAAACTTTTAGGCACAAAGAAATTTTGAGCCATAAATACAACAATGAACAAGTTAGGCGGGGTTCTCCGTGGGGTTCGGTTTGATTTTGATACAGTTTAGTCTCAGCTCGGTTTTGGAACAAGATATAATCGAAACTGAACTGTAACTCTTGATCTTTTAAAGAATAAGAAGAATAAACCCAAAAGTTGGGGGAGGTTTGGTTTTATCGGTTTTGATTTCGGTTTCAGTTCTGTTAATCTTTTTCGTTTGGTTTTATCGGTTTTGATTTCGGTTTCTGTTAATCTTTTTCGTTTCATTCCTTCTTGTTTTTTTAACCTCAAGTGGATTTTACAAGTATTGAATCTTTGAATTAAACTTTTACATGAGCATTCGTACGGGAAATAAAGAACACATAAGCTCAAGATCTTCATGCCTTCCATTATTGAAAGCATCTGCTGTCTAACACTGCTGCAAAAATGTTTTTTCTTAACAATTTCTTTTCACATAACACACATGTCATAACATGAAACTTTTTTTCATGATTCAATGCTCTCAATTCAGAAGTACCCACTATCAATTTCTTGTCTCAATGTTCTGCTGCAACTGTCGTATCATACCCATAATTTCTGCTCAACTTCGAATTCGAAACACCCAGATGAAAATGCGAACCATAGACCAATTCCCACCATTTGTCCATCGAATAATGCAACAGAATCACAGTTGGTTTCCATTACAGTTAAAAATGCAACAAGAAGCAATCTTTATTATGGAAAAAGATTGGACGATGTAAAGTCATCAAACAGGATGATCACTGAATATATCCGACGAGGTGATCTTGATTCAGCTTATAATGTGTTTGAAAACATGTCAATCAAGACTACTGTTACATGGAATTCGATGCTAGCTGGATATTCAAAAGCAGTGGGAAGAGCTGAAGATGCTCGCCAACTGTTTGATAAAATGCCTCAACCAGATGTTGTTTCGTATAACACAATGTTGAGTTGTTATATGCGTAACTCTGGCATTAAGGCTGCTTGGGCGTTTTTCGATCGAATGTTGGTTAGAGATATCGCGTCTTGGAATACAATTTTATCAGGTTTATGTCAGAATGGGATGATGGATCAAGCTTATGAATTGTTTCAAGAAATGCCCACGAAAAATAATGTGTCGTGGAACGTGATGATTTCAGGTTATGCTGCTAGAGGTGATTTAGTGTTTGCTGAAAAGTTGTTTAGGAGGGCTCCTTGTAAATGTGTGGTTGCATGGACTGCTATGGTAACAGGTTACATGAAGGCTAGGAAGGTTGATTTGGCGGAGAAACTGTTCAACGAAATACCTGAGAGGAATCTTGTGACATGGAATACGATGGTGTCGGGTTATGTTGAAAATGGACAAGCGGAAGATGGTCTAAGAGTATTTAGAAAAATGGTTGAAACCAGGGTTAAGCCCAATTCGTCGACCATAAGCAGTGTGTTACTTGGTTGTAGTAATCTATCTTCTTTAAAACTAGGTCAGCAAGTGCATCAGTTCACAAACAAATCTCCACTTTCTTTACATACCATGGTGAATACATCTTTAATCAGTATGTACTGCAAGTGTGGCGACTTGGAGACCGCGTGGAAGTTGTTTGATGAAATTTTATGTAAAGATGTTGTCACATGGAATGCTATGATTTCAGGATATGCTCAACATGGTGAGTGTGATAAAGCTCTTTTGATATTCGATACTATGAAAAAAGAGAGAATTAAACCCGATTCGATCACTTTCATAGGAGTTCTATCAGCTTGCAACCATGCTGGATTGGTTACTCATGGGATCCAATACTTTGATTCAATGCAGCGAGACTACAAAATCAACCCCAAACCCGATCACTTCACTTGTATGGTTGATCTTCTTGGTCGAGCAGGTAAGCTTGTCGAGGCTATAAACTTAATAAAAACGATGCCTTTTAAGCCCCACGCGGCTATATTTGGAACCCTTTTAGGTGCTTGTAGGGTCCACAAAAATCTAGAGCTAGCTGAATATGCTGCTAGAAACTTGCTTGATTGTGAGCCTTCAAGTGCCACTGGTTATGTTCAACTTGCCAACGTTTATGCAACCATGAGGAAATGGGACTGTGTATCTAAAGTTAGGAGATCAATGAAAGATAATAAAGTTATTAAATTTCCAGGGTATAGTTGGATCGAAATAAAGAGCTCTGTACACGAGTTTAGATCAGGTGATAGAATTCACCCCGAACTGGTGTTGATTCATGAAAAACTGAACCAATTGGAGAAGAAGATGAAAGTAGCTGGGTATATCCCTGTTCTTGAATTTGCATTACATAATGTGGGTGATGAACAAAAGGAAAAGCTTTTGCTATGGCATAGTGAGAAACTTGCAATTGCTTATGGTCTAATTAAAACAAAAGCAGGGGTTCCAATCAGGGTTTTCAAGAACTTAAGGGTCTGTGGGGATTGTCATGAGGCCACAAAATTTATATCTGCAACAGAGAAAAGGGAAATCATTGTGAGAGATAATTCGCGGTTTCATCATTTTAAGGACGGGAAATGCTCTTGTGGTGATTATTGGTGAACTCTTACTCAGTCTTAAACCCATTGGAAAGAAGTTACGTGGTTTAAAGGTAAGAATGCACTATAATTCACAAGACACACATTTATGTTTAAGGGGCGTTTTACTGGTTAGTATTCAATTAAGATGAAAATATAGTTTTACTCATTACATGTTTGGTTTGTAAAAATCGGGATTGAAATCAGAACTCAAGTGAAAACATTTTTGGTTGGCTAATGCAAGACACTAGAACTTTGTATAGATTTCCTCAAATTCCATCCAAGCATTCATAACAAATATAGACAAATGAACTGAAATCTCTGACTCCACCACCACCACCCCCACCACCACCGCCGCCACTGCCGCCACCACTGCCACCACCTGACACCACCATCCTCATCATCATGTTATATTCTTTTGTGATTGGGAAAACCCTTCAAATGTTCTATAATTATATCATCAATTGGTTGAAAAGCTTTTTTAATCCCATTATGAAATTTACCTATGATTTATATCTGATTTGGGAGGTCATTGAGGTGGGATACAACCATCATGTTGGTCAATTTTATACGGTGTTGATGCTGGTTGTATTCAATGTGATTATGCTGCGTTTTGGATTTCCCAGGTATAGCTTTTCGATATGGACGCGGCTTGCAGATATGTTTTATTTGATGGTGCTGTGCTTCTGATTGACCATATGTCCTAAAATGCTTGTGAGGTATAATTAATGATCTTATTTTTTACTTCTTGTATGAGTTTGAATGCCATTCTTAAGTTGATTATTTGATTTGGTTAGTTGCTATTTTCATTATGATTGCCATTCTGGATTGCTTTGGATCATTCTTATAAAGTCAAGGCTGTTGGATTTTTGACGCTGTATCTATAGTTTCCTCTGAATTGCCCATTAGGGAAGAAGTTTGTTAGGTTCTTTTTGATTGTTTACCCTGACAAAGCTGCTTATCTTGGCTTTGTGTCTGATGCTGTTAGTGTTATTGCTGATGGGTTATCAAATTGCTATAATTATTATTGGTATAGATAATAATGCTTTTGTGCCTGTCTTGTCAATGTTTGGCCTCAAATAAAAGGACTACTGACATCTCAGAAAAAAAAAATTAGATTGAAAAAAATAAGGTCCATTTCTGCCTTGCTAGTCTTATGCTTATGAATGTACAGGCTTCTCTGTGGATTTACGGGTAAGATTTTGGTATACTGATGCTCAGATTGATTTCTGTTGCTACTGCACTTTTTCGGCTATGCTCGGAGCAGTTAATGTGTACTTTGTCTGTTGAGTTCGCCTGGTTTTATTTTTATAAATTTCTAGCTTTGCATGATTATGATGTTTATCTACTTGGATTTAGTTGCTGTTTTCTCTTTCATTTAATGCTTTGTTGATGTTGGCCTTTGGTTTTATATAGGGGTGAGCATAAAATGGCTGATCAGAAGAACCCGGATAATAGAACCGGACCGACTTGATACTATATGTTATGCGGTGGAATCCAGGATCCAGAGAACTGAAGTTAATCCGGTCCGGGCTGTAATAGCTAGCGTAAATATAGTAATGATTTGTAATTGCTAGAGTAAATATAGTATTGATTTGTTTAGATCAATAGGCCATGAATATTGATTGAGAGGAGATCTCATTGTATTTTGTATATACTTGATATTGTAATCAATGGAAGTCATCTTGAATACCACTCTTACATGCTATCAGCCTATTCTCGATCCTTCTAACCCTACCCCTCTCTTTCGCCGCTGCCTCCCTGCAGCCTCTCTTTTTCCCATCGATCTCTTCCAAATCTTCTATCATGGACAACAAACTTCATCCTGCTATGACCGTGTCCAACATTAAAAACTTCAATCCTATAATTCTTGAAGTAGAAACTGCCTATTACACAACATGGTCCGAACTCTTTCAGGTCCATTGTCATGCTTATCAAGTGTTTGATCATCTCAACCCCAAACCCGCATCTTCCTCTGTTGCTGCGACAACCGATGATGGAAAGAAAGCTGCCTCCTCTTCTCCTGATGCTCTCTGGTCCTGTATTGATGCCATTGTACTGCAGTGGATCTATGGAACTATATCCACAGATCTGCTGCACATTATTATGAAGCCTGGCGCTACCGCTCATCAAGCTTGGACAACTGGAAGGGCTGTTTAAAGATAACAAAAACACCAGGTCTATTTTTCTTCAGCAAGAGCTTTCCAATGTTCGTATAGAAAATTTTCCAAACATGTCAGCGTACTGTCAACATGTTAAACTCCTGTCGGACCAGCTCGCTAGTGAGGGATGCCCTATTGACAATCAAAGACTTGTACTTCAACTTTTAATCGATCTTACCGAACAATACAATGGGATTCTACAATCCCACAGAACATGACCCCTCGCTTGATTTTTCATGAAGCACGTTCACGTCTCTAAATGGAAGAAAGTAAGAAGAAACATCAGGCTGCTCAAGTTGCCCATTCATTCGCCACCGCACTTGCGGCTGTTACAACCAGCCCTTCACCATGTGACAACAACGCCAATCAGCCTTACGTCTGTAATTGTGGATGGGGTCGCAGCCGTGGGCGGGGCAGGGGGGGCGGTCTCAATGGTCGCGGGGGTCGAAGTCACAATACTCAACACACATACATTGTTTTTTCGTAGATTTGGGCATCTAATCAGTGGGATAATCTCATGAATAACCAGACCCAGCAATGGCCAGCAGCCGACCTGAGCCCACCATGCCCATACCCATCTACGCCCAAGCCTATTGCAGGCACATGCATACTTGGGCCAGCGTTTTCTCAGGCCTACACCGCAGGTCCAGTTCCAACCGACATTGCTCAGGCACTCTACAAGTTATCCCTCAATCAACCGGACCTGGTCGGCTGCATGGATACTGGTGCAACAGGTCATATGGCAAACCAGCAAGGTAACATTTCCCCGTTTGTTTCTAATGATTGCACTTCTAAAACTAGTGTAGTCGGAAATGGCATGACCATTCCTGTTCTTGGACAGGGCAACTACACTTTACCACCCCTATTCCCACATCTTAAACTTAATAATGTTCTCTATGCTCCTCAATTAATTAGAAACCTTGTTTCTGTCTGTCTTCTTACCACTGATAATTTAATATCCATTGAATTTGACCCTTTTGGTTTTTTTGGGAAGGACCTCAAGAACAAGGCTCCCATTCTATGATGGAATAGCTCGGGTGATCTTTATCCTCTTACCACTCCTCTCCAAAGTCTCTCCTCTCCACCTTCCACATTTACTGCCATTACTTGAGACCGTTGGCATTAACGACCTGGGCACCCGAGACAAAATTTATACCTGATAAGTAACTAGTCATAATTTTTCGATACTTTCACACGCTTTAACAATTACATACATACCCACTTTGAGCAAAAAATAAAACAGTTCCAGTGTGACAATGGCAAAGAATATGCAAATAATAATTTCCAAAATTTTTGTCATCATAACGCATGTACTTTCCATTTCTCCTGTTCTCAGATTTCCTCCCAAAAAGGAAAGGTGGAACGCAAAATCCGCACAATCAATAACATGCTTCGCACCTTTCTCGCTTAATCTTCTCTCCCACCAAACTTCTGGCATCACGCACTTGAAGTTGCTACCTACCTTCTTAATATTCTTCCAAGTAAAAACCACAACTTTCTCTCATCCACCACCCTTCTTTACAAGTGCCAACCCACCTATGAACACCTAGGTGTCTTTGGCTGCTTGTGTTACCTCATTCTCCCTTCCAACACAATCCACAAATTAGCCAACTGCTCCCAACCCTGTGTCTTTCTCAGTTACCCTACTAACCACAGTGGGTACAAATGCCTTGACCTTCAAACCCACAAAATCTTCGTTAACCGCCATGTTCACTTCAACGAATCCATTTTTCCATATCAAATACGTTCCCCCACCACTTCTCTCTCGTATGACTTTCTTTCTCCTCCCTTAAATCAACTCATGTGGTCCCATGTCTCTCAACCAAACTCCCACCCTTCTCAACCACCGGTCTCGATACCATCCAGTTCGACCCAACCCTCGACCCATCCCCCATCTCCTCATCACATCACAGCCCAGACCATTCCCCCTTCTAGCCCCAACCCAACGCCACCAGCCCAAGCTGACACAACACCTCAACCAGGCCGAAGTTCCCTAGCGGAACCCCTTACCACTAAAACTATGTCTCAAACAGCCCTCTCTACAGTCCCTACTCATCTCTCACATCCCAACTCCCCTCCCATCATCCACACTTATGGCCGCAGACAGCCTGGCACCACCCAATCTAAACCTGTCTTCTTCCCGAGTCATGCTCTGGCAGCCCAATCCACCTTAACCATCCCTCCTCCTCCTCCCCGTCCAACCAACCCGCCCCGCCTCAACCTCCTACCCGCACCATGCGCACACATAATGCATTTCTAAACAAATTAAACCAAACCTTAACCTTCACACTTCCACCATTGCTCCTATTCCTAAAAATCCATAGGTTGCTTTGTCCTCACCAGAATGGTACAATGTTATGAACGATGAATTTAGTGCTCTCATTAAAAATGAGACCTGGGGACTTGTTCCTAGAACACCAGATACGAACATTATTCGTAGCATGTTGCTTTTTAAACATTAGTTTAAATCGTATTAAACGTTATAAGGCTCGGTTGGTATGTGACGGTAGAAAACAACAGGTGGGTATTGATTGTGGGGAAACGTTTAGTCCGGTGGTCAAATCGGCAACAATTCAGTTGGTGTTATCTTTAGCTCTTTCTCAGTCATCGAAAATTCACCAACTTGATGTCACCAACACCTTTCTTCATGGGCATTTGGCTAAAACCGTCTACAAGTACCAACCCGTGGGTTTTTGGCATTAGGATTATCCAGATCATGTATGTCGCCTCGAAAAATCCCTGTACGGCCTAAAACACGCTCCCTGTGTGTGGTATCAACATTTCACGAACTTTGTCCTAATGCTTGGCTTCACGCAAAGCAAGTCTAGCAACTTTCTCTTCATATACTATTAGGGATCACACACAACTTACTTATTGATCTATTTGGATGACATAATCCTCACCACCTCTTCTGATGATCTTTGCAAACTCCTGATGTCTTCTCTTGCTGGCGAATTTGTGATGAAAGATTTGGGACCCTTGAGTTACTTTCCTGGTATTTCTGTCACTTGTACCGGTGATCAAATGTTCCTTTCTTAATAGGCTTATGCTAAAGACATTCTGCATTGGCTGCCATGGAATCTTGCAAGACTATCCCCACTCCCGTTGACACTCAATCTAAACGGAGTAATTCCTTTGGTCCTATGTTTGACGACCCAAGCACCTACAGGAGCCTTGCAGGTGTGCTATAGTATCTTACTTTCACACGTCCCGACATTACATATGTCCTTCAGCAGATTTGTATGCATATGCACTCCCCTCAGATTGATCATTAGAATGCTCTCAAAAGGATTTTATGGTACATTCAGGGCACTTCCAATTTTGATGTACTCTTAGGACCCACAACTCAGTTATCGTTTCTTGCTTACACCGATGCCTAATGGGCTAGATGTCCCGACACCCGCAACTTAACTTCTTGCTACCTTGTTTATCTCAGAGACAATGTTATATCCTGGTCCTCCAAACAACAGTCCACCATCTCCCACTCTAGTGCAGAAGCTAAATATCGAGGTGTTGGTAATGTCGTAGCCGAAATTTGTTGGCTTCGAAACTTGCTTCTTGAGTTACACCGTCCCCTCTCGCGTTCAACCTTAATCTACTACAACAATGTTAGTGCCATTTACTCATCTGGCAATCCAGTCCACCACCAGCGTACCAAACATATTGAACTGGATATTCACTTTGTTTGGGAACATGTTCAGCGAGGTAATGTTCTTATCCTACATGTGCCATCTCGCTACCAGATTGCCGATATCTTCACCAAAGGGCTCCCACGAATTTTATTTCAAGACTTTTGGTCCAGTCTCAACATTCGCTCTCCTTCCGCTTCGACTACGGGGGTGTAATAGCTAGTGTAAATATAGTAGTGATTTGTAATTGCTAGAGTAAATATAATATTGATTTGTTTAGATCAATAGGCTATTAATATTGATTGAGAGGAGATCTCATTTTATTTTGTATATATACTTGATATTGTAATCAATGGAAATCATCTTGAATACCACTCTTACAGTCTTGGCCTAAACCCGAAGGCAACATGCTTAAGCCAAGAAACCCCGATTGTATTAAAAATCTTTATTTTTCCTATATATGCATGGTACATTATAGTAGAAACAATCCAATATCAAACACCTGTATTCTGTTTTCTTACGTGCAAGATCATCCTAGCATTTCAAGAGCATACTCTAACCCTACAGCAGAAGCAATACAATATCAGCCACCTCCATACGAAAGAAGCACCCCAATATTATCATAGTGTTCTTTGTTAGTTAATCTTTTGTGTTCTTCGAACCTTTATGTTAATAGTTATCGAGTTCATAATAATGAGATCTTGTGTTCTTCGTGTTAGTTTTTTCACATACTGCACAAACAAAGCTCTGTTCATCAAGATATACTGGTCATGATCTTCAATAGGACTATTCATCACTCATCATCATTTTTTTGGGTTCAAAAGGAATAGGTGGTCCTCAACGGCAAAACAACTTCTTTGGTTTCACACATCAGTGTTCAATAGGTTCTTCATCTATTATTTTCTTTTCTGATTTATTCAACAAAATTTGATGTTATATGTGTGTATGTTTGTTGTATGTTTTCTCTCAGTTTCATAATAATTGTATATATATGATTGGTAGGACACCAAATGTCAAACATTAGGCTTCAAGTATATATGTGTATATATATATACTTAGATTACAACTGTGTGCATATGGAAGAAACAATTAATAGTTCCTATTTGTGCTCTTTTCGATTGAAGAACAAGGTTTGAATATATCAAATAGAGCCGACTTACTTTTGATTGAAGCAACGCCTTAGCTCTAGGCCTTCAATCTTGAAGGACCTTAAATTTTTATTACTGTTATTGTTGCATTCATATTCAACTACATGGACCGTTTTTTATTCTTTGAAACTTGTAGGCATAGTTTAGTCATTCTTTGTAATTGTTGATAATTGAGGGTCTGTTTCTTAATTGATAGAAAGTGTAACAACCAGTGGTTAGCGGTAGTTAAAATATAGTTGAGGACATGAGAAAGTTTATAATTGATAGAAAGTGTAACCACCATGCTTTATAACTGATAGAAAAGTGCAACTACCATTCTTTGTAATTATTGATGACTAAGAGGGTCTGTTGATTGTGAATTGAACATAAGGCTAGAATTGTGACCACTATTGAGAAGGTGGATCCCTTGATTTCTTTACAAGCCATTACGAGAGTACCTTATATTCCACAATGAGAGTTGTGGGAACTATTGGTACTAGGCAATTACATATATTAATAAATGCAAGCTCTACTCTCAACTTTCTTAATAAGGATCTTGCTAACAAATTACAGTGTGCAACTAAGAATGGGAGGATATCAACATCGCTATAGTCGATGGTAATACGCTTAAGATTATCAAACTTTGTGAGAATGCCAGTAGATAATGCAGCGTAGCTGATTCAAAGACGACGTGCTTTTAATTGCCTTAAGTGTTAGATATTTTAGTGTAATTGGAGTACCAATATGATCATAATATCCATCAAACAAGTTAGGAGGTGCGGAGTGCATACTTGTTTGAGTTTATTATGATCTTCGATATTGAAAACCTTCTTAGGGGCGAAGCCCCTAAGTAATGAGGGTTCCATGCCCCCTTGGAAAGGGTTCGGGGGCAGCGCCCCTAGTTATTGGGTCCATGGGACGGCAGCCCCTGGCGGGGTCCAAGAGGCAGAGTCCCTAGATGGGGTCGAATTGAATTTCCTGAATTTCACATGTAAAATTCAAGCGGAAAAAGGCGCATTTTTACTTGTCATTTAAATTCGAAATAAAACTACCAAACGATATTTTTTTCCGATTCCCTTGAAATCAAATTGATTTATATGTTTTGTCATCCTCTCATTCTTCTTCTTCTAGTTAAAAACACACACGAAAACATATACTTTGATCTTGTTCAACATCTGAGTTGTATCCGGTTGAAATATTCAAGTGAACCACCAAATAATTTCGATCAGAAAATGATCACATGACTCTCAGATTATCCAAGATTTGATTTCTAAATTTTCTACAAAGATGAAAATTATCTACTGTTGAAGATATCAGACGAAGATTCTGTGAAAGACATGACAAGCAAATTCACAAAACTTGACAAGTTTAAAGGACTACACTTTTTAAGATGTAGAAGAAGATGCATTTTCTGTTGACCACTCTGAAGGTTGTGTATGTTCTAAGTATCCCCATGCCAAAATTGATGGAAAACGAGCCTATGGAACAGACTAGGAGGCAATTCAAGTGGGAGAACGATGACTACATCCGTCGTGGTAACATCTTAAATGACATGTCTGATTCTCTATTTGATATCTATCAAAATGTTGAATCTGCAAAAGAACTGTGGGATTCCCTTGAATCCAAATACATGGCAGAAGATTCTTCTAGTAAGAAATTTATGGTTAGTAATTTTAGTAATTACAAGATGGTGGATTCAAGGCCTGTCATGGAACAGTACAATGATTTTTAAGGATTTTAGGACAGTTTGTTCAACATGATTTGAAGATGGATGAATCCATCTTCGTTTCTAGTATCATTGAAAAACTGCCTCCTTCTTGGAAAGATTTCAAACATACTTTAAAACATAAGAAGGAGGAACCGAGTGTGGTCTAACTTGGTAGTCACTTTAAAATTGAAGAGTCCTTGAGGGATCAAGAGGGTGACAAAGTTAAGGACAAAAACATGGCTGGACATTCACAAGTGAACATGATGGAAGAAGGTGAATCATCCAAGAATGCCAACAAGTTTAAAGGCAAACAAATGTTTAAAGGTAACAACAACAACAAAGGCCCCAACAAGAAGCCAAAGTTAGCATGTTGGAAGTGTGGCAAACCTGGTCATTTCAAGGCAAGAATGATGCTGTTCCAAGTGGATCTAAGGATCCGGGAAAGCAACAAGGTCAGATTTTAGTTCCAAATTATAATTCGGGTGAGAATTATGTATCACTAATTTTTGAAGCATTTTATGTGCAGGATGATGACGTTGCTTGGTGAGATGATTCGGGAGCAACTAGTCATGTGTGTAAAGATCTTCGTTGGTTCAAGGACTTTCAACCAATTGAAGATGGATCAATACTAAAAATGAGCAATGGTGCAACTGAACCAATCAAAGGATTAGGAAATGTGAAGCTTGTGTTTATATCTAAAAAATGGTTACTATTAAATAAAGTGTTGTATGTACCTGGGATTCGAAAGAATATGTTGTCTAGTATAGTCTTGAATAATTGTGGTTACAAACAAGTGTTAGAAAGTGACAAGTATATCTTGTCAAGACATAGTACTTTTATTGGATTTGGTTATCTATATAATGGTGTGTTTAAGTTGAATTTGGATATTTCTTTTGGTAATGAATCTATTTGTATGACTTCAACTAGTTTAGTAATAATATGAACAAATTAGAATTATGGCATGATAGACTAGGTCATGTTCATTATAAAAGGCTAAAAGATGTGTCTAAGATGAGTTTAATCTTTGCTTTTGATATGAACAATGAAAAATTCAAGACATGTATGTTGCCTAAGATAACTAGACAACCTTTAAAGATGTAAATAGGGAAAGTAAAGTTTTAGATCTCATACCTAGTGATTTATGTGACTCACATGCTACTCCATCATTAGGTAATAAAAAGTCCGTTATTAAATTTATTCATGTTGCCTCTAGATATTATTATGTTTATTTATTGTATGCTAAGGATGAAGCTTTTGATAAATTTAAAATTTATAAACAAAAGGTAGAGCTTTATCAAAATAGGTTGATTAAAACACTTCGTATCGATAGAGGAGGTGAGTATTATGATCCGGTGTATTTCCAATCCACTGTTACAATACATCAAACTACAGCTTCTTATACACCATAACAAAATGGTGTAGCAGAAAGAATGAATAGGACTTTGAAAGAAATGGTTAATTCTATGTTGTCCTATTTGGGTTTGAGTGAAGGATTTTAGGGTGAGGCAATATTAACAGCCTGTTATCTATTGAATAGAATTCCTAATAAAACGAATAAGACTACCTCATATGAACTTTGGTACAAAAAGCCACCAAACTTAAGTTATCTCAAAGTTTGGGGATGTAGAGATGTTGTGAGGCTTACCGAACCCAAAAGGAAAACTTTGGGTGAAAAAAAGTATAGATTGCATCTTTATTGGATATGCTTAGCATTTCAAAGATTATAGGTTCTATGTCTTAGAACCTAACGATTATGTATCTGTAAACTTAGTTATAGAGCCAAGAGATGCAATATTTAATGAAGAAAGATTTACTTTTATACCTAGACCAAAGGACGTGACTTTAGTTTGAAGGTCTCTCAAACTGATAACACATTTGGTAGTAATTCTATTAACATCAAAGATGTACATTCCATTAGAACTAAACCTAGAAAAAGTACAAAAGCAAGAAAAGCCAAGTCTTTTGGTGATGATTTTCAATTTTATTTAGTTGAAGGATCAAGGATTGAGATTGGATGTTAGTATTAATATTGTTTTAATATTGGGGAGGATCCAAAGACTTATAGTGAAGCTATGACTTCTAGAGATGTTGCATTTTGGAAAGAAGCAATCCAAGATGAGATGGATTCCATTATGCAAAATAATACGTGGAACTTGGCTGATTTACCTTCTGGATGTAAACCACTAGGGTGTAAATGGATTTTTTAAAAAGAAAATGAAGGTGGATGGTAGCATAGATAATTTTAAAGCTAGATTGGTTATCCAAGGTTTTAGACAGAAAGAAGGTATTGATTTCTTTGATACTTATGCTCCCGTTGCTAGGATTTCTACTATTAGATAGTTATTAGCACTTGTAGCTATACACAATCTTGCGATTCACCATATGGATATGAAAACTACATTTTTAAATGGTGAATTGGATGAGGAGATTTACATGAAACAACCTAAAGGTTTTGTTATGCCTAGTAATGAGAACAAAGTTTGTAAGTTGATAAAATCTTTATATGGTCTAAACAAGCAACAATATAATGGCATTAAAAGTTTGATGATGTTGTGTTATCTCATGGTTTTGTGCTAAACCAAGTAGACAAGTGTGTATATAGCAAGTTTGATACTTCTAGTAAAGGAGTTATAGTTTGCTTATATGTAGATGACATGTTAATCTTTTGTTCTGACCAAAGTCAAATTGATAAAACTAAGGAATTTTAATCATCTAAGTTTGCTATGAAAGACATGGGGGAGGCTGAAGTGATCCTTGGTATAAAGATCAAGCGTGAGGACAATGGTATTTCTATTTCTCAATCACATTGTATTGAAAAGATTTTGAAGAAATTAGACTTCAAAGATTGTTCTCCTGTAAGCACTCCTATAGTTCCTAATCTTAAGCTTCTACCTAATAAAGGTGTTGTAGTATCTCAACCTGAATACTCAAGAGCTATTGAAAGTCACATGTATGCCATGATTAGAACTAGGCCTATTTTAAATTATGCTATTGGAAAGCTTAGTAGATTTACTAGTAACCCTAGTTCACATCACTGCAAGCTATTAATCGAGTATTTAAGTACTTGAAAGGAACAATGAATTATTGTTTAGTCTATTTTGGATTTCCTTCTATTACCGAAGGTTATTCGGATGCAAGTTGGATTACAAATATAGAAGACCATTCTTCCACAAGTGGATGGACATTCCTACTTGGAGGAGGTGCCATCTCTTGGGTATTAAAGAAACAAACTTTCATTACTAACTCATAATGGAATCTGAGTTTGTGGCATTAGCTGCAGCTAGGTAAAGAAGTTGAATGGATAAGAAATTTAATTTATGAAATTCCATTATCGCCTAAACCGATATCACCTTTATCTATTAGATGTGATAGTGAAGTAACTTTGGCTAAGGCTTATAGTCAAGTGTATAATATCTAGTCTAGACACTTAGGTGTTAGACATAGCATGATTCTTGAGTTCATTATGCTTTGTGTGATATCTATGGAGTTTGTGAGAACAATTTAGCCAATCATCTAACCAAAGGGTTAAACAGAGATCTTGTCCACAAGCTGGCTTTGGGGATGGGATTGAAGTCTACCTTAAATCTCTTATGTTAAGATACCTAATTCCCCTCTTGTATAACATTAGATGCTGAGTTCAATACGAAAAGCTTAACATCTAGAGATTGGAACACATTATTAGTAACATCCCAAGGTATGTGTTTAGACTTACAAGTTGAGGAGGTTGAAGTTTAAATTCTTAATAGTTCTTTTGAAAAATTGCATATGCAGGTGCAAGAGGAAAAAAGCTACCTATATGAGCATGAAGTTTAGCTACTTTGAAAAGCTTAGACTTGGCTTTGATATACTTATGATGGATAAACACACAAGGCTAGTAAAATATAGCATCAAGTAAGAATATATAAGTATGTTAACTTTTGTGTATATTATCTCCATGTATTCACTCTGAATAGCAAGGGTTCAATCCTTAATGACACCCTAATATTCGAATATATGGAATGTGTAATATACTAAGGTGAAATTCAATCGTCATGATATTACATTTATGCATAAGTTTGTAGTTTCTGTGATTTTGTTTTAGTTAATCAAGGATTACACTAAAATGGGGAGGAATGTTAGATATTTTAGTGTAACTGGATTGTCTAATGACAAATATGATCATAATATCTATCAAACAAGTTGGGAGGTGCGGAGTGCATGCTTGTTTGAGTTTATTATGATCTTCAATATTGAAAACCTCCTTAGGGGAGAAGCCCTTAAGTAATGGGGGTTCCAAGAAGGCAGCGCCCCTGGTAGCAGGGTCTAAGGGGCGGCAGCCCCTAGTGAGGTACCAAGGGTAAAGCCCCTGGTTAGGTCCAAGGGGAAGAGCCCCTGGCTGGGGTCGTATTGATTTTCTTGATTTTCACATGTGAAATTCGAGTGGAAAAAGGGGCCTTTTTTACTTGTCATTTAAATTCAAAATAAAACTGTCAAACGACAGTTCTTCCCGATTCCCCTGAAATCGAATGGATTTATATGTTTTGGTCATCCTCTCGTTCTTCTTCTTCTGGTTTAAAAATAGACACGAAAACACATAGTTTTATCTTGATAAATATCTGAGTTGTATTCGGTTGAAATATTTAGGTGAACCACTGAATAATTTCGATGTAAACATGATCACATGACTCTTAGATTATCTAGGATTTGATTTCTAAATTTTCTACATCAAGTAGCTAAAATATGATGCTTGGTGTACAATGGTTGAGGGAATTAAATGATATAATTTGTAATTTCAAACAATTACTCTCTTATTAAAACCAATGGAAATGAATAGTGATGTACAATACTTTTAACATAATTGTACAACTTGCAATGCTTGATCATTGGATAAAACCATATTATTATTAAATGACAAATTGTATTTTGGTAATCCCACTTTTTCCACATGAATATAATTTATACCGATAAATTGATCAATAACACTTCTAACATCCACAATTTTATTGTCAAAGATAATTCTAGTTAACTATGAAAGTCAAGGGAAGAGCTTTGTTAAGCTTAAAGGGTTAGATAACAACTTAGTAACTCTATGTTTAGTAGAGGAACTTTTTGCTGGTTTTACAATGCCTAGTACATAGCTACTTGTTAAGGTTTTAGTTTACAATTTTTTGATAACATGTACCTACATGATCCAGTGGTTAAGGAAATGATCAGCCAGATGGTTTGCAAGAACTATTGCTATAGTTTGAGGATATTTTCTAGAAACCAAGCAACTGCAGGACCGGTGAAGGGGGCCAATACAACAACTTCATAAGGTTAGAGAGACTTAGAACACTTAACAGATCAAATAGGGAGCTGGATAAATTGAAACAATGAACACAAGTAAGAACACAATAAGAACATAAATTTTTGGTTTTCAAGAGTGCTGCATATTGCTCTCAAGTGTTTTACAGATGTTACAAAGCTTATTCCTAAGGACTGGTACCTGAGATACTTTATACTACATCCTACAACCGACCATACTTTGAAAGCCAGCTGGAACACTAATCTAGACAACAAAATCAATGTAAAGTCAAAAGGCAGATTGCCTTTTGACTAGTGACTATTACATGCCATAGCTCATATTCTTAACTATTACAAAAAGGATAAAAGTACAAAGTAGAAAGTTACAGACTCTAAGACCTTAATCTATCATTAACAAAAGTATGGACTTATCATCAACTTATATAAGTTGGTGAGTCTTTAGAGATGGCTGTGAAAAGTGGTTCAGCTTTTGTCAAAAGCATATCAGAGAAAACATGTCTTCTCTGTTTTCGGAAGAAATCAATCTCTTGGCTTCGAAAGACTTTGTCTTGAAGCTTAGGAAGACTTCATCTTTGGCTTCTGAAGAAATGGTCATTTGGCTTCGGAAGATTTGATACTTAGTGAATTTCATGGAGTTGTATCAAATCTTCTGAAGTAGCTTTTCTTATACTTCAAATGTGCATGCTGAGAGCTCTTTGGTTGCATCAGCCTCTAAGTATAACTCTTACAAACTCCCCCTAGGCTGATGCTACCAAAGCTGGAGGATAGCTTTGAGTTTTGATCTTCAACTGTTGACAATCCTCATCAGAATCAAGACCATTCTTTTCATCATTAGTTGGTCATGATTCCTCAGACTCTTAAAATATCTTCTTATATCATAGAGATCATGAAGAGGAAGGTCAAGCATGTTTTGCCAGAAGTACATATCTTGACCCCTTTGATCTCTAGTGACATACCATCTATCTAGTTTAGTAGCAAATGCCTAAGATAAGATGGGTCTCTTAGCAACAAGATGCTCTACTTGGATTGGAGTTGGATGAGCAGCCTGTTCTTGATCATCCTCAGGATGTTCTGACCCATCCTGAGCTGCAAAGGTGGATGCCTTGGACTTCTCTTATTCTTCTTGTCCTTCTGATGGCCAACCTCTTCTTGAGTACCAGATGTTTCTTGTTTGTCCTTCTCAGTTGGGTCCTTTTCCTTCATAGGTTCAGAAGGAGAAGGTCAGGACCCTGCTGTGGGTTAGAAGATGAAGATGGCTGAGATGTAGCACTAGGGCTGAGATGTAGCACTAGGTCCAGGTTGTGTTGTCTTTTGGGGTTCAACCTTGACCTCAGCTTTAGGTGCAGCCTGACTTGGTAGAAAATACAAGTCTACCAGCTCACCATTCTGAATCTTCTGCTTGATTATTCTAATGTGCTTATCCATAGTAGATAGAGACATTGGACCAAGTCTCCTTTCGGGGAACCCATACAACTTCAAGAAGCTCACCATCTTTAGTCTGTTAGTAGACTTCTTCTGATTGGCTCGGATGGTGGCTCTTGACTTTGCAGCCTCTTCCCTCATCTTCCTCTTAGCAGCTTTTTGTTCTTTTAATACTTCTTGCTAAAGCTTCTTGAGGTACTCAAACTCAATGTATTCATATGATAAGGGAAGTAGGTCTGCTGCCTGATAGAGGCCTGTAGCACTCAAATAGGTTATCATGTTTGTCTGTCTTGTTCCCTACCTACCTAAGTTTCTTGTTCAGCTGCCACAGCCTCTGCCTCAGGGCTTTCTTGAACTGGAGAGAGGGTAGGAGCTTTATAAAGTCTCTTTCTTTTTCTTTCTTCCTTAATTTTGAGGAGCAACTCTGCAGTCTCAGCTTCTTTCCTCTATTTTAACACTTTAGTGTTAGCCAGTTTATTTAATTTCTCCAAGGGAAGAGAGATGATTTCATCAATGTTGTAGTTTCTTAACCCCAGATAGTTCAATCTAGCTACACTTAACTTATCTTCCTGAGTGTTTGGCCTAGGGGCTGCCGTGATTACAGCTACATAAAGATTGGAGTCTCAGTTGTTCTCTCTCCCCTTGCCTTCCTCTTCCTCTCCCTTTTCTCCTACTTAATCTCCTCAGAGGTCATGATCCTATTCCCTTTATCAATCATAAGCCTGTGTGACTCAGGGTGAAGAGAGCTTTGGCCTTTATCACTTGGTGTAGCACTTGAGCTCTGGCCTGGGAGAGGTTGTGAAACACCATCACCAGGTGTTGCCTCACTGAGGGTACTGGGTACTGAAGCAGTTCTTGTCTCAAGGTTCACAAGTTCAACTGTTGGGCCTTCAACTAAGGTTTCCCCTTTGAAGCTAATCTTTGGGTCCATCTCAGTATCCAGTTGACCAACAGTTTTGCCTGCTAGACTCTATCTATATAAGTAGGACCTTCTTCTGAACTCTTCAAGAACCCTTCATTGAATCCTCTCAGCTAACCTGTTAGCTTGCCTATTTTGACTTGGGTTGGCAAGTAGCAGGTCAACCGGAGGAACGCTCTCATAGTATCTCAGGGTTTGAAAATTAAAGACTTTTTGTTGCCCCTGAGATCTAGAGAGTACCAAGGCTCTTCTATCAGAATCATACCTCTATCCTATTATTGGGTTCTCAGTAGTGTAGGATGGGGTAGACATAGCCCTTGGAATTCCCTCCTCAAATAGGCTTTGAATCAGGGCATCCATATATATGTGGGCCTGAGGATGTTATTGAGTATGGACAACGGCAAGTGAGGATGGTGAGGCCTCTATGCCCATATCTGGGCAGAACTCCCAGGTTCTGTGATTGTAGGTAGGATTTTCTCATCCTTTTTGTTAGCATCACCCTCTTGAACAGGGGATCTAAAGGTTAGGTCCACCACATCCACAGGTTTTTGTGGACCTGGTTGAGTTTACCTGGCAGGTCTCTCAACTAACTTGCCCTAGAGATCGATCTCAAGTTGCTGATAAATGACCTGCCTTTGCATGGTAGCCACCTGAGATTCCAGGTGACTCACCTTTGAAACTAAATAAAAGCATGTTTTGGTCAGTTTTAGCACCTTTTGTTGAAGACTCCCCTCATCTTCATTAGAAGAATCATGGGGGGATGAGAGAACATAACCAAAGTCATCTCCCTCACCACCCGCTTGTGTTTCATGGCTGCTAGATTTCCCCTGCTCCATGAATTCTTCAAGAGAAGTGTCAAGGGGCTGGGTAGCCATGATTGAGGTCTTAATAATGTAATCACTTGCAAAGTGAGAGCTTCTTCCATATGGACTTTCTAAACATGTTCAGGGAAGTCCACTTAAGTTAGGGGTGGATGATGTGGGCTAGACATGGGTGTTTCAGGAGTACTCATCTCTCCTTGAGTAGGTGAAGAGAAGAGAGACTCATGATACTCACTAAAACCCATATCCTTATCATCATAGTATTGAAGGTTAGGGGTTGGTTGGTTTAAGTCTAACGGCTGGGGATGGTAACTGTCCCCTAGAGGTTGATCACCTGTGTTTTGAGACTCAGAGTGAAGGCTTAAGACTTGGGAAATGAGCTTATCAGGCTGAGCATGAGGAACCTCAACACTAATCAATGAAGTAATGAGAGTGGTTTGCTCCCCAAGGGAAGTGGGAGCTCTTGGTTTCACTTCCTCCTGCATGGGTGATTGTATGGGGGCCTGCTCAAGCTAAATAGACTAAGTAGGGGTTCGTTTGGATTTTCTTGAGTAGGTGAGGATTATTTATGGTTGTGTGGGTGGTGCAGATATAGAAGGTGTGGGTTCAATATTGACTGGTGCTATCAAGTTGTCATATTGAGTAATGAGCTCTAACATTTTTGGGAACAGGGTTGTTTCTACCCCTGAGAAGCCAACAGTGGTATTTCTTATGATTTTAAAGATGTCAGGCTTCATCTGTCCCAATTTAAGAGTAGCACCTGTTCCCCTTAACTATGAGCCCAATTCACAATTAAGAATGAGCTGGACATATCTAGGGAACATGTAGTACTCTAAGGAATCAAGTTTGTGTAGACAAACTGAGAGTACTTGAACTTCACCTCTTAAACCATTCCATGGACTATATAGGATAAGTTCTCAGGAATCTGGTCCCATCCTCCATGTTTATTTGATAGAGAGTGAATAAAAACATGGAGGAGATACTTCCACTAGTAAGAGACCTTACCCTTCCTAAAGGTTCTAACAGAGTAGTCCCCTTCATAGCCTATCTGCCTGAATGATTCATTCACATCAGATTTGGGAAAAGACACGTCGCCTTCTTCATCATCCAGCCGTAAATGAGTGTTGATTAAGGCCGGAGTGATGAACACTGTCTTCCCATGCACTGATGCAGACAGTGCCTTCTCATTGTCCAAGATCACCTCTTGGCAGGTCCTCCAAAACTCCAGCAATTGTTCTTCATACAGTGGAGGGTCGATTGTTAGAGCGGTGAGGTAGTTCGATTGAACAAAGAAATGACGGACATTTGAGAAACCATGATCTTTCTCAGATGATAACAGAGCAAGTTGATTATGTTTTCTATGAAGATGAATGAAAAAATTGGGCTGGTTTCGAGGTTTAGGGTTGGCCATTTGATAAAGCTTTGATATGAAGAAAGCTAAGAACAAAAAGGTTTTTTGGGTGAGTTTAGGGTAAGAACTTTTGCAGATGAATAAGAAGAAGAAAGATGGGGAACCGTTGTTAAGATATTTATATGGTTAGATTTGAGACAAAGCTAATGCAAAAGGATAAATTTTAAAATCCGAATGTTGGTCCCACCTCTGAAAAAGTACCAAAAAAGGTAGTTATTTTGGAAGTAGAAAATCTTCCGAAGGTAATTTGTCTTCGGAAATTTTAAGAAAACTTTTGAAACCAATTTGACTTCGGAAGATATTTCTTAGCTTTACAAGAATTGCTTCGGAAAAAAACTACTTAGAGTGTTTTGCTTCCGAAATATATTTGGTTTCGGAAGATAATTAAATTAAGAAGTTTTAATCAAAGAACAAATAAAGCTTCCGAGACTTAATTGCTTTCGGAAGAAAATTGTCCTTCAAAACATATATGTACTTAAAAACATATTTAAGCTTTGGAAGATATATCAGAATTTCTTTCGAAGGTAAATTTCCTAGTAAGTAGTTTTTAGTTTTGAAGTCATAATTTTCTTCTGAAGTCAACTTAATGTCTTCCGAAAAAAATATTTTTTTAATTCTCAAAATTTTAGGAAATATCATTTAGAAAAATTTTATCCCAAGATAAACAAGGCTTATATTAGCGATTATATAGATAACTTAATACACACACATATTTGAAAAATTATATTGAAATTAATTTAAGAAAATCTACTCAAGGTTAATCATCCCAATAGCTGATACAAGATACTTAAATCTCTGTTCATCAAAAGCTTTTATGATTAGATCATCATATTATACATTTGTGTTAACTTTGTCTTTGAGTGCTGTATAGGATTCTCTGTAATAGAGATAACACTATTTTTGTCTATATGGATGGGAGTCTCCTTGAAGTTGAATCCATAGTCTAACATCTAATTCTGAATCTAAAACATTTGAACATAACAGCTTGTAGCAACAATGTATTTAGCTTCAGCAGTTGATATAGACACACAGGATTGTTTCTTGTATTGCCATGAGACTATCCTTTCATCGAGGAATTAACATCCCCCTGATGTAGACTTTGCAATCATGTTGCAGCCACCATAGTCACTATCTATATAAGCATACAGATTGAAGTCTGAATTCTTTGGATATCAAATTCCAAGCTTGGGAGCACCTTTGAGATATCTAAGAATCCTCTTGACAGCAACCAAGTGTGACATCTTGGGGTTGGCTTGATATCTTGCACATATGAATGTGGCAAACATGATATCAGACCTGCTGGTTGTGATGTACATAAAAGACCCAATCATAGTCATCTAGAGATGTTCATCAACACACTCCCTTTTAAGATCAGGTCCTAGGGAGTGGTTTCTAGCTATAGGTGTCTTCGCAACCTTGCACTCAATCAGATAAAATCTGGTAAGTATGTCCTGAACATACTTTGACTGGTTTATGAATATGCCATTGTCAACCTGCTTCACTTGAATTCCTAGAAAGAAATTGAATTCTCCCATGGCTCTTATTTCAAATTTATTTTTCATCTGCTTCTCAAAGTCTTTATAGAGCCTTGGATTAGTTGACCCAAAGATGATTTCATCTACATAAACTTGAACCAGCATCAAGTCATTCCTTGTTCCTTTGATGAAGAGTATGCTGTCAATAGTACCTCTCCAGTAGCCATGTTGGACAAGATACTGTGATAGTGTCTCATACCACTTCCTTGGAGCTTGATGCAATCCATAAAGAGCTTTGTCAAGCTTGCAGACATAATCAGGATGATCTGGGTCTGCAAAGCTAGGTGGTTTCTTGACATACACTTCCTCATCTATCACTCTATATAAAAATGCACACTTGACATCAAGTTGGTAGACGTTGAAATCCTTGGATGCTGCAAAAGCAAGGAATATCCTAATAGCTTCAAGTCTTGCCACAGGAGTAAAACCATCTGTATAGTCGATCCCTTCTTCTTGAGTGTACCCTTGAACAACTAGTCTGGCCTAGTTCTTGATGACAAATCCTTTATCATCCTTCTTATTCCTAAAGACCCACTTGGTACCTATTGGTGTCTTCCCATGAGGAAGAGGGCATAGGTTCCAAACCTTTTGTCTCTTGAATTGAAGTAGCTCCTCCTACATTGCTTCAATCCAACTTCCAACTTTCAAAGCTTCATCAATTTTCTTTGGCTCAATCTGGGACAAGAAACAAGAGTATAGACTAACATTTTCTTATCATGGGTTTGTCCTCTTGTTCTCACCCCTGTGTCAACATCTCCAATGATGTTTGTGGTGGGATGGGACTTATGGATTCTCAGTTGAGGAATCATAGTAAGTTGGTTTGACAGATCTAAATTAGTAAAATTTAGATCTGGTGATTGAGTATCATCCACCACATCAACACACTTATCAAGAGAAACTTGATCCAATGAGTGTGTGACATCATTTATGTTGTCTTCAGTGGAGAGGTTATCAGTATCATGAAATTCTTGATCACTTTCACTATCTCCATCTCTTCTTACATTGGAAACCACTTCATTTGAGTTTTATGACTCAGTGCTGAAATTTATAGGCACCTCAGACGTATCAGCTGAAGAATTTGTTATTGTAGTGCTGATAGGATTTCTAACTACAGGGTTTGTTATCATTGGAGTTGAAGGAATTCTATCACTTGGTCTTCTCAGCTCAAATCTTAGGTCAAGATCTCCTATTGATAAGCTACCTGTAGATCTTGAAACATCTTCACAAGATTTGTTAAAATAGTTGGTAACTAAATCAAGATCAAATAGCCAATCTGGACCAGAAGCTTTCACACTAGGAGTGTGCTCATTGAAGGTCACATTGGCTGACTCTTCAACTACTCTAATTCTGAGATTGTATACTCTATAAGCCTTAACTTGGGAAGAGTATCCAATAAAGTGTTCATCATCCAATTTCTCAGCAAATTTGGCTATCTGATATTTGGTATTCAAGATGGTGCATGGACATCCAAATGACCTAAGAAAACCAATGAAAGGTCTCTTTTTCCGCCACAATTCATAAAAAGTCTTACCATAAGTCTTGACTACTAAAACTCTATTCTGCACATAGCAGGCAGTGTTGACTGCTTCTGCCTAGAAGGTGATAGCTAGTTTAGAGTTAGAGAGCATGGTCCTTGCAGCCTCAATAAGTGTCTTGTTTCTCCTCTCAACAACACCATTTGGCTGAAGAGTCTTGGGAGCACTATATTGTCTTGAAATACCTTTTTCATCATAAAATGTATCAAGGATTTGGTTCTTGAATTTAGTTTCTTGATCACATCTTATGATCTTGACCATGTGATCACATTGATTCTCAATTTTTAGAATGAAGTTCTTCAAGATTTCAGGGGTCTTATCTTTAGTTCTAAGAAAAAAGACCCAAGTGTATCTTATGAAGTTATCTGTGATCACCAGGCAATATGAAGTTCTTTCTAAACTCATTACACTGGTGGGGCCAAAGAGATCCATTTGTAATAAGTGTACGTGAGTAGTGATGGAGTTTTTTATCATTTGGCTTGTGAGACACTTTGTGTTGCTTTCCTTTCAGACATGCAACATAATGGTCATCACTTGTAAACTCTTTTTTTGGCATTCTAGTTGCCAAATCATTCTTAATTAGTTTATTCATGTTTTTAAAGTTTACATGGCATATTCTTTTATGCCAAAGGAAAGACTTATCATTATTGGCTTTCGACAGAAAGCAAGAAACTTCTCCCGAGGGGGAGGTTTTCTACAAATCTATCTTGTACATGTTCCTTTTCTTGGGGCCTTTGAATAGGATATGCTCTTAAGGAATGACCACCACGGGCTTGAGAACAATGCACTCATACTCAGTGAAGAGCATGTGATGTCTCTAGTCATAAAATTGGGATACACTTAAGAGATTGTACCCAAGCTCCTTAAATAGTTTACATTCTCAATGCTGAGCTTACAATTTATGACCACCTGATTCTCCTTAACATAGTTTACATTCTCATAGTTTATGTCTCTTCCTGTAATGTAACCACCTGATTCTCCTCTAAAAGTAACATGGCCTCCATCAATTTTCTCAAAGTTCTAAAGCAAAAAGCCTTTGCCTGTCATATGTCTGGAACAACCACTATCAATGATCCATACATTTCCCTTGGTCTTAAGCTGTTCCTACACAAAAAGAGATGATTAGTTACATTTGGAAACCTAAGCCTTGTTGGTCTTGGGCTTATCGAGATGAACTAAAGATAGTTCAATAGTTATCGATCCTATATTCAAGCTTTGAGGATCTTTGGCTATTATTGATGAAGAAACTTCAGTCACATGGTCTTCTTTCATCTTCCACACGATCTTTAGAAGACTAGACTTGACCTTTAAGACTTTGGAAGTTTTGACAACTTCGGAAGTTTTGGATACTGAACCTTCAGAAATTTTTGCATCCATTGCAGCAGACTTTAGTGCTTTGAAAGCATTCCTTTCTTTCGAGACCAAATTTTCTTCTGAAGGAAATTTTCCACCTATCTTCTTCTTGATCACCTTGGAGCTTCCGAAGGAAAGAGACTTTCCTTCTGAAGCTGTCTTCTTCTTCTTCCTCTCAGAAGTCTTCTTCTTTATGTGGATGGTACTCCTGGGATTATAGATGCAATCCTTAGCAAAATAAGAAGCCACACCACACATGATGCATTCAACTAGCATACTTCTGAGGGTCTTCTTCTATGGAGAAGGTTGAAATTGATCTCTTTCCACTTTCTTCTTCATCTTTATAGATGACGCAACAGGTCTTTAAGGGTGAAGCATGCTTTTGGAACTAGATGGTTCAGGCTATGCAGCAGTGGTGCACATTTGATCAACCTTGTTTTCTTGACTAGGATGATTTGGACGTGAACTAGGACCCTTGGTACTAGAGTCCATTGTTGAGTCTTCAGTCTTCACCACTTCAAATCCAGCAAAAATTACAGGATCGGTGTTGGTTTCACAACACAAGTTTATCTCACAAACTCACTTATTCTCACTCAGTTTGATGAAGCAGAATCTCTAACTAAGTTCACAAGTAATATAATAAGTTAATGAAAACAAATAAACACAAGAGTAGTTTTTTCAAGATACTTGTATATATTACTTCTCAACTTAGTATTACAAGACTCTTACAAGCATTATTTACAAAGTTACAATGAGAAACTATATATACTACTATCTACAGCCGGTTATACTTGGATAACCAACTGGAATTTACAACTAGACAAATACTACATTACTAGAAGTAAAGTATCTAAGATAAACTAATATCCTAGATTAGGTAGTCATGACAGGTCCATGACTTACCTTTTGGTCACCAACTAAAAGTGGTTACTATACTAACTGATAATGGGTGAACAGTAGATAAAAGTATGGTCAACTACATGGGTGTGGGAAAGCGCCATGGAGTATATCAGAGGTTGCAGCGGATGTCAAACAAACCATACTTATATCTACTGGTTCATAGTTGGTTCTTCCAAAGCTAAATGGCTTCAAAAGTATAAGTTCTTTCGAGGCCATTTATACTTTGGAAGAATCAACTTCTTTTGAATCTTCTACAAGTCTTCAGGACTTTATTCTTTGGAAGCCTTTGTCTTTAGGATCTTCTAAGTTGTATAGTTTGGAAGGAAAACTACTTAGTCTCTGAAGACTGAGTTCTTACCTCGGAAGTTCTTCAACCTTGAGCTTCGGAAGATCTTTGACTTGTCTTCGGAAGAGCAGCTTTGTCTTTGGAAGGCCACTTCAATTGTACTTCAAAATCTTCTACGTGTTGTTTTGGTTGCACCAGCCTCATATGATCCAAGAAACTCCCCATAGGATGATGCTACCAAAACTTCACTTCATTCTATTCCTCAATGTTTTCAACACCAGGGAGAGTAGATATTTGTCTGTCTCTTTGTTTTTCCCTGATGTAGTGGTGAGGAGCTTGTACAAATCATTTGTAGATAATAAATCCAATCGGTTGCTCTAGATGATGTGTACCCTTTGCTGCGTCCCTCTGAAGAGAGTTAGTTGATGGGAATTGTAGTCATATTCCCATCTAACTATAGGATCCAAAGTTGGACTTTCAACCATCTGTAGGACTGTTCTTCCTTTTCTGGTTGCACCTTCTTCTTCTTCCTTTGCTCTCATTTTCAACTCTTCTTTAGTCTTGGCTTTCTTTGTAAGCTCTTCAACATGAAGACTGCTCAGATGATTCCTGATGTGAGCAGCTATCTAAGAGTTAGAGGGATTGGAGAATGGTCTCTCTGCTAACTTAGCAATGTCAAACCTGCTTGAGTGTAGTAGAGCAGATGTATCAAGTCTATTCACTTGGCCATTCTCCCTTTCTACAGCAAAGTTGTGTGTAGCTTCATCAAACCTCCACTGGCCAATTTAGCTTCTAGGATTAAGGGGATCGATTGGCAGCTTGTCCCCTTTTCTTGTGTCCAGCAGAGTCACCAGTCTTCTTCTCAACTTCTTCTCTTCTTCATTAAGTGTGTCAGAGTTGGTTGCAAGAAGTTGGAGAGCTTGGTCCGGTGTTCCCCTTGGTAGATCAAGGAATGCATCTATTATGAGGGAACAGGAAGAGCCATCAGTGTATTTCAGCTAATTGACTCTTCCTCACAAGAGATGTCGCTAAATGTTGTGTAGTTGATGAGCTTCCTCTTGATCTTCTTAAATTCTTCTAAGGTCAGGGGCTTAGAAGGTTTAGAAGATGGTTTGGGTATAGATTGGGTTCTGGGTTGTGTTTTGGGTTTAAGGATAGGTGGTGGTGGTGGTTGTTGGGAAGCAGTGGGTGAGGGTGTAGGTAAGACTAATGGTGTGGGTTTAGGGGTGTAAGGCTCGGTGGTTGGTTCAGTTTTGATGGGGAAAGAAAAAGATGAAGGTGTAGGTTGTGGTTTGAGTGCTGGTTTGGGTGTTGGTGTTGGTTTGGGTGTTGGTTTAGGTGCCATCCTCTGAACGCTTGGTCTTTGAATTACCTCCTGCCTTCTTCACAAGCGAATGTCAGCCTTGATGTCACTAACATGTCGCTGTAGGGTCTTCTCCGGCATAGGACCCACTTGCATGCCGGTGAAGCCATGGGCTTTGAGATAGCTTTCATCCATTCCTTATCTCCTTCACTGTTGGCAGCTGCAAGCTTTGTCTGTTCCTCCTTCTTCTTCTTCTCCCTTAGCTTCTCCCTGGCAGTCCTCTTCCTTTCTTTGTTGATTTGATCTTGCTCTTTGTGAAAAAGAAACAAGATCGTATCATATTCATGAGGTGCTAGCTCCTCTTGAGAATAGCCTCTAGAGAAGCGAAAGGCTATCCTCTCCATCCTCTCCCTTTCCATAGCCTCCTTCTTCCTTTTCCTCTTCTCCCCCTCTTCGCCCAACCTTGTTGGTTCCTCCTTTTCTTTTTGTAGCAAGGTTGCCTTCTCCAGCTTTACAAGCTCACCAAGTGGGAGTAGAAGGATATCTTCATTGACTGCTCCCAGGCTGATGAGCCTGTCTATAACCTCCACTCTCCTCTTGTTGTTGATACTTTCTTGAGCGGCTACTGCTGCTTTGCTGCTTGTAGCCAACAGCTTCCAAGTATCAATTCTTCCCTTCTTCTTGAGCTTTTCCAACCTTTCCTCCTCTAGAAGCTCCTTAGCAGTGAGCTTCCTCTTCCCCATAGGATCATAGGAAGATTCAGCCTTTGGAGACTCAGGTTTAGAGGATTCAGGTTGGGGAGAGTGGGGTTGGACTTGTGGTGTTTGAGATAGAGGGGTTGTAAGATAGTCTTCACTGTTTACCTCAGAGGCTAGGTCAGGAATGGCCTTTGTGATGAATAGATCATTAAACAAGGAAGACAGTTCAATAATTCCTTCTGCAGAAGTGACTTGAACTGCACTACCTGTCCCTTCTAAATTGGTTGCTGGGCCATAAGTCTGTATATCCCCTTCGAAGTTAATCTTAGGTTCAATAGAGACCTTAGGTTGACCAACTTCCTCTTCAAAGGTAGGTGGTGTACTCAGCCTTTGAAGCTCTTAAGCTCCAAAGTAAGCAATAGCTACATCAAGGGAAGGTTGTTCAAGGGAGGAGCTTATCAGAAAAGTGGTTAAAAATCTGTTGAGGTCGATAAGCATCCTTGGGTCCACTTGAATAGTAATGGGAGCTGGTTGAGGGAAGATGGTTGCAGAGTGATACTGTGTAGGATAAAAAGAAGATATGGCATCATGGGAAGTTGTTATGATGGCAAAGCTGGGTTCCACAAGTCTTTGTTCCTATACATTCTCCCCCTTTTTGGTAGCATCATCTTGAGAAGTAGATGAACTAGAGGAAGAATTTAAAGAAACCTGAGTATGTACATGCCTAACAGACTTCTCAATCTGTGTCTCAGCTAGTTGAGCCTTGAGATGTTCAATCTTAAGTTACTGAGTGACAGATCTATCCTCTAAGGTCTTAACTTTTAATTCAAGGTTTGAGACTTTAGAAAGCAGGTCTCTGACAATGAGTTTCAGACTATCCTCATCTTCTTTTGAAGAATCATTAGGAGATGAGATAACATACCGAGTATGTTCATCATCACCACCAGTATTGGTTTCTTAGCGCCCTGGATACCCTTGCTTAATGATGTCTCTTTCAGAGGCATCAATTGGCAAGGTTGCTGTAGACTCAGTCTCATTGATGTTACCACTGTCCTGAGAGGTTAGTGAAACACTCTCAGTAGTGACAGCTGAGCCTACATGAGTCACCTCCACACCAGTTTGACTCACCTTAGTTAGGTTTAGCTAATATGGGCTAGACATTAGAGATTCCCTAGGGCTCAGTTGATCTTGAGAGTGGTGTGGCAGATCAACATCATGGCCTGAATGAAACATAATGTCCTCATCAGGTTGGGTTAATAGATCACTAAAGGATAGAGAGGTTATATCTAGTGACCCGGGACCTTGGTCAACACCTAATGGCTCCTCTGCAATAGCAGTTGAGCCAATGATGTGGTTGTCCCTTTTTGGCTACTCAGGGGAGTGCTGAGACTCACCCTGAGGGCTAATGGCTTAGGTTGTGGGCTTGTCAGGTTGAGACTGAGGAGACTCAACGCTGACATAGAGGTCAATGGTGGAGGATGGTTGGACCTCTGGCTGAGTGGGAGCCCTGAGTTCCACTCTAGCCTTTTTGGATTGAACAAAGAGGACCTGAACAAGTAGAGTAGATTGATTAGGGGTTTGTTTGGGACCTCTTGTGTAGGTGATCTTGATTGGATGGGAAGACGTAATTGGCATTTGAGTGGTGCTGTCTGGTGTGGGTTCATCACCTGCTGGGCTTGCAGGGATGTCACCAGGAGCTGTTGGCTCAAGCATACCTGGAAGAAGATTAGTGAATCTTCCAGTCAAGTTGTGGACACCTTCTTTATAATTTTAAAGATGCCAGGCCTTATGTGAGGGACCAGTAGAACATCTGCAAATTGTAGTCTGTCCTGGTCTAGCTCACAATTGATGATGTACTGAATGAACCGGGGATACAAGTAGAATGGATCCCAGGTGAGATTGCCTCTTAAGTTGTTTAGCACAAATTTTGAATAGTTAAAGCGCAGGCCCTTTACCAACCCGTGGACTAGGCAGCCCAAATCATATGGGATTTGATCCCATCCCCCGGACTTGTTGGATAGGTAGTGCAGGACGATGGGCAGCAAGAAATTCCAATTGTAGGAGAAGTTAAACTTATAGATGGTAGACCTGCTCACATCGCCACTATATCCCATCTGAATATAGGTATTTTCCAAGTCAGATTTGGGGAATTCAATAGGGGCATCATGAAGCTCCAAATGCTCCCTGATGGTTGATTCAGTTATTGTCATCTCCTGGCCGCAGATCCTCGATCTGATGACCCTTTCACCGTTAATCGTGTCGCTTTGACCATTTGCCCAGACTTTATCCATATGGTTTGAGTAGATGGTAGGGTTTACAGTGAGGGCAGTAAAGTAGTCGATTATGACAGAAAATCGACAATAGGGGCAAAATTGACATCCTTTGAAGAATCAAGGATGGCGACCTGGTTATGTTGAGGTTCAAGGCCATTGTTTAAAGGAGTACTGTTTGATTGAAGGAATTAGAGAGTGAGTGAAAAAGATAATGGAAATTTAGGGCTTTTGCAGTGGTAAAAAAAGTAAAGAAAGAGAGTCGAAAGTTTTAAATGGGGGTTAAAAAGCCAAACCGATAAGGTGAAAGGACTATTTGGGTTTCGATTTGACAGGGGCGGTAAGATAAACCATTTAAAATATTCCGACAATCATCAATAAAATCTTACTTTTTATAGAGTGGGGCCCAAAGATTTCCATTACACGGTAAAAGTTTTTCTTCCGAAGGTAAAGTTGCTTCCGAGAGAAAACACTTGTGTTGCTCAGTATTGTCTTCCGAAGCCATTTTTACTTCCGAAAGCAAACCATGTCTCAATGACAAGTTTGCTTCCGAGAGTACCGTCTTCTTCCAAGAAAGGAGGGTAGTAAGCTTTGGAAGTGGATTTAATCTATGGTTAAATGTTCTTTCGAGGCTAAAAACTCTTCGGAAGAGAATATTTGTGTAGAGGAATTTACCTTCGGAAGATAGATAAAGATCTATTCCGAGGGTAAATTTCTCTTCAGAAGAATTTATACTTAGAAATTTTTTGAAGAAAACCTTCTTGTAACAGTGCTTAGATTATATGTAGACAACATAGACAAGACATATTAAAGAGGTTTTTCAAAAGAGAAAGACTAGTTAATGTTAATCATCCCAATAGCTGTAATTAAATACTTGAATCTTTGTTCATCAAATGCTTTGGTGAACAAATCAGCATATTGTTCATTTGAATTCACTTTCACTACTTTGATTAGATTTTTCTCATGAATATCTCAAATGAAATGGTACCTGATGTCAATATGCTTTGTCTTAGAGTGCTTGACTAGATTTTCTATGATAGATATGACACTCTTGTTGTCTATGTGGATAGGGGTCTCCATCAAGTTAAAACCATAATCCAGCATCTAATTCTGAATCCAAAGCAGTTGAGCACAACAGCTTGTAGCAGCAATGCACTCAGCTTCAGCAGTAGATGTGGATACACATGATTGCTTCTTGCATTGCCAGAAGATGATCCTTCCTCCAAGAAATTGACATCCTCCTGATGTAGATTTCTTGTTGATATTGCAGCCACCATAACCACTATCTGTGTAACCATAAAGGTTAAAATCCTTATTCTTAGGATACCAGAGACCCAGTTTGGGAGCTCCTTTGAGGTATATAAGGATTCTCTTGGCAACAATTAGGTGAGACACCTTTGGAGCAGCCTGATATCTTGCACAGATGCAAGTTGAAAACATGATATCAGGTTTACTTACAGTGAGACACATCAGAGACCCAATAATTGCCCTGTATTGATGCTGATCAGTATCCTCCCCCTCGAAATCAGGACAAAGATTGTGATTTCTGGGTATAGGTGTCTTGGCTGGCTTACAATCTTTCATCTCAAATCTTTCTAAGATGTCCTTGACATACTTAGATTGATTGATGAAGAACCCTTCTTCCATCTGCTTCACTTGAATTCCAAGGAAAAACTCCATCTTTCCCATGGAACTCATCTCAAACTTCTTTCTCATGATGCTTTCAAATTCATTACACATTTGGTCATTTGAGGATCCAAATATGATGCATCGACATAGACTTGAACAAGCAACATGTCTTTCCCAGACTTCTTTATGAACAATGTCTTGTCTATGGTGCCTATGATATAGCCATTCTTCAGAAGAAACTGAGACAGTGTCTCATACCACAACCTAGGTACCTGATGCAACCCATAAAGAGCTTTATCCAGTTTGCACATATAGTTGGGGAGCTGTGGGTCTTTAAATCCAGGTGGCTGGCACACATAGACTTCTCTATCAATATCCCCATACAAAAATTCACATTTGACATCAAGTTGATCGACTATGAAGTTCTTGGATGTTGCAATATCAAGGAAGATTCGCACAACCTCAAGTCTTATAACAGGTGCAAAGACATCAGTGTAATCTATGCCTTCCTCCTGTGTGTATCCTTGAACAACAAGTCTTGATTTGTTCTTGATGATCAAACCTCTATCGTCTTTTTTGTTTTTGAACACCCATTTAGTGCCAATGGGGACTTGGCCAGATGGCAATGGACATAAGTTCCATACCTTTTGTCTTTTAAACTGAAGCAACTCCTCTTGCGTTGCTTCAACCCAATTATTATCCTTGAGTGCTTCTTTCACCTTCTTGGGTTCTATTTGAGAGAGAAAGCATAAGTACATGCAGACATTCCCATTGTGGGTCTGACTTCTTGTTCTCACACCTTCTGAGACATCCCCAATGATGTTCTCAGCAGGATGAGTGATGTGTATCCTGAGCCTAGGAATCACATCTAGTTGCATAGATAGATCCAGGTTTAAGGAGTTTTTCTTAGGATTTTGAACACCATGACCAGCTGATGTCTCACACTCATTCAATGAGGACTGATTGAATGAATGTGTGACAGCATCATTGATATTCTGCTGAGAAGTAGTATCAACAGTTGCCTGTTCCTCCAGATTACTGTCTTCATCAGCTTGGTGTTGAATGCTAGAGTTGTCAGCTGATGAGTTTTGAGGCTCAGTTGGCTGACAACTTGTTGAAGCTCCATGATTTCCTAAGATGTTCAAGCTTTTAGGACTTCTAGTAGTGGGAGATTGTTCTTTAATTCCTCTTGGAGAACTGGGAATAGGTCTGGGTAACTCAAATATTTGATCTTCATAGAGGTCACTTTGAGTTCCTGTTCCAGCTGAAACATTCTCACAAGATGGTTTAGAATAGTTTGGAAACAATTCTTGATTGAAGATATGATCAGGGCCATTCCCTCTAACACAAAGAGTGTGCTCATGAACAACAATGTTGGATGATTCCTCAAATTGTTGATTTTTAATATTATACACTCTATAAGCAATAGAGGTTGAGGACTATCAAACAAAGATAGCATCATCCGACTTTTCAGCAAATTTTGTTAAATTATCTTTTGTGTTAAGTATGGTGCACCTGCTGCCAAAGGACCTAAGAAAGCCAATGAATGCTGGCCTCTTGTTCCATAGCTCATAGGGGGTCTTTCCATGGGGCTTAACAATGAGAACCCTGTTCTGCATATAACATGCAGTGCTGACTCCCTCTACCTAGAAAGTTAAAGGCAGCTTTGAATCAGCTAACATAGTTCTTACAGCCTTAATAAGTGTCCTGTTCCTCCTCTTAGCAACCCTATTTTGTTGAGGAGTTCTAGGAGCACTGTATTGTTTGGCAATCCCCTTTGAGTTACAGAATGAGTGAAGAGCTTGTTTTTAAAATTCAGTCCCTTGATCATTCTAATGATTTTTACTTTGTGATCCTTCTGATTTTCAATTTTAAGAATAAAAGATTTTAAAGTTTCAGCAGTTTTATCTTTAGTTCTTAAAAAGAAAACCCATGTAAATCTTGTAAAATCATCAACAATCACAAGGCAATATGATTTCCTTCCAATGCTCATTATACTTATAGGACCAAAAAGATCCATGTGCAATAAGTGTAATGGGGTGGTGATAGAGTTAAGCTCTTTGGATTTGTGAGTGACCTTGTGTTGCTTCCCTTTCAGACAAGCAATACAATTATCTTTACAGAAAAACTCCTTTTTTGGAACACCATGTACCAAATTATTTTTAACCAATTTATTCATGGTTTTAAAATTAACATGGCACATTCTTTTATGCCAAATAATTGACTCATCACCATTAGCTTTGGAAAGAAAGCATGATACTTCACCCAGTGGGGAAGCATTGTTCATATCCAGCTTGTACATATCATCTTTCCTTGGAGATCTAAGAAGCACCAATTCCTGAGGAATTGTCATCTCGGGTTTGAGGATGATGCACTCATGCTCTGTGAAAAGCATTTGGTGCTTTTGATCATAGAATTGAGAAACACTCAAGAGATTGTGTTCAAGCTGGTTGACAAAATTTACTTTGTCAACTTTTAACTTACCACTGGATACACTACCTCTACCAGAAATGTATCCTACGGCTTCACCTCCAAACTGAACAGGACCTCCATCAAAATGTTCAAATTGTTATAGGAGAGATCTGTTCCCTGTCATGTGCCTGGAGCATCCACTATTCATAATCCATACATTTCCATTCTTGTCATGTAGATGTCCCTGCACATAAGGTGAAAAGATTAGTTACTATTGGAAACCCAAGCCTTGTTGGTCTTGGGCTCTTCCAATGTAGATGATATAATTGAACCAAAATGTATGCATGGGGGTTCAATTATGGTTTGTGAAGAAGAGGCTTTGGCTGTAACATCTTTTCTGATCTTCCATTCCATCCTCTGGTTGATCAGTGTAGATGAGCCTGATGAGGCTTGAGCAACATGACATGCTTCCGAGGCTTCTTTCTTTTCGGAAGAAGTTTTCACCACCTTTTCTTCCGAAGTAGTTTTCTTCTCAGAAGGTTTCAAAGGATTCTTTTTGTTTCTTTGTTTGTTCTTTAGCTTTTTTTCTGATGTTATTTTCCTTTTGGAAGAATAAGTTTCTTTCGAAAGTAACTTGGCTTTGGAAACAAGCTTTCCTTTCCTTAGCACTTGGACCATATGGTAAGGTCCAAATGTGAAACCATCCTTGACTCCTTCTTTCTTAACATTGGTTGCAAAATGTGTGCTTGCTGGATTGTAGTAACAATCTTTAGCCATCTGGTTATGTTGACCATAGATTATGCACTTAATGTTATTCTTTATGGGGCATGAGGACTGTTGTTTCTTGCACTTCTTTTCTTCTTCAACAGCCTTCCCCTTCAATTTTGGATCCTTTAGCTGGATAGAAGTGCTAGTACTATACTCTTTTCCTGAATCAGAACTTCCAACCACTTGGAATCCAGCTGAAATGAATACACCCTTTTGCCTTGAGTTTATATTCAACTTAGTCTCAGCCACCTTCTTGGTAGTTTTTCTTACTGCCCTGATTTTGTTCTTTCTGGCTTTGGTGCTTAAGGGTTGATCAACAGCTGTGGGGATGAGGTTTTCTACCTTATCCCTTCCTTGTGGTGTTCACCATTGTTGCATCATTCTTCTGCTCATTGGGTTGTGGGTCAGCAGTTGGAACCTCTTGCTCATCAGTACCACATCTTGGCTGTCTAACAGACACATAAGAGTATGGTGGAGCAATTTCATTGGTTCCCAACCCACTTTTATTTTGATAACACACCTTTGAGTGGGAGGATGATGCAATGATGGTGTTGAATTTATGTTCTTAAATGACATACTTCCTTGCTTTAGCCTCAGTTATTACTAGCTGGGCTTGAGCCTCAGTCAACTTAGATATTAAATCTTTTATTTGAGCCCTATAGTTGGAATGCTCATGTTTTAAAGAGAACATAGTTTTCTCTAACTCTTCAACTTTGAGTTTGTAGTTAGATTCTGCTCTCTTAAAATCAGATTTTAATATGTTTAAGGACTCAATATCAGATTTAATCTCCATGTTGTAGTCCTGATACAACTTAACCTTAGCAATACAGGCTGGAGTACAGAGATGTTCATATACCTTACTGTCTTCAGTTCTAGCAATGAGAGCTTGAGCAGGAGTGACATCTTGCACCATGAAGCTCCAATCAACTTCTTGAGCAATAGTTGTAGTCTTTTGTTCAGTAGGTTTGGCTGCAGCTTTTGGGGTAGCAGGGGGTTGGGAGGCTTGAGCTGCTCCAGGATTAGATCTAGGAGGCTTGCATTCCCTTGCAAAGTGACCAAGCTGGTTGTAGTTGTAGCACTTGGCCTTTGACTTGTCAAACCCAAATTTGCTATAAGTAGGGTTTTGAGGGAATTGCCTTCTAGTTCTTTTAAAGAACTTCTTTGCTCTGTAGGTCAGAAGAGCCATCTGCTGGACAATGTCCATATACTCAACATCATCTGGGCTAAAACACTCTAGATCATCAAGGTAGAATTAAAAATCTCCAGAGTGCTCACTCCCTGAAACAAAAGCACAACTATCCTGGAAAGGATTTTGTTGAGGCTGTTGTGACCTGGGTGTCTCAGGGAATGTGATGTATGGCCCAGAAGAGGATGATGGCTGTTGGGGGTAGTTCAGGTACAATTGGGGCTGGGGAGTTCTTGAACCTTCAGTAACATGTAAAGCATTACTAACAGGAAAGTTTGAGGTTCTGTTCATCTGATGGCTTTTTGTAGTTTCCATCTCCATATAGTATCCATCAAGGATTCCATATAGTTCAGTCATGGTGAGAGTGTTGAGATTCTCAGTTCTCTTGATTGAGACAAAGTAGAAAGTCCACTCATGAGGAAGTGCACTCATGAATTTTCTCACTATGTCTTTCTTCTCAAGAACCACTCCCATAGACTGAAAAGAGGTGATCAAGTCCATGTACCTGAAGTATTCTTGGCTCAAGGTCTCACCAACAATGTATATGAAGTTCTCAAACTTTTGCTTCAACACATCTTTCTTGGTCTCCTTGGATTCAGTAGAACCAGAGTACATCAGCTTCAAAGCATCAAATAGTTCTTTGTCAGTCTCGCATTGCTTAAATCCTACCATTATGGAGTTTGGTATAGCTGTGAGCAACACAGTCATGGCTTTGCAGTCAATATCCATCTTCTTGAAGTCTTCATCATAGTAGTCTTCAACAACTTTCTCAATCATGGCACCATTACCAGCTGGGGATTCCACCTTTGGTTGGTAAGGACCATGAGTGACTGATCTCCACATGCGGCTGTCTTGATACTTGATAAAGCCTTCAATACATTTGCACCAGGTTCCAAAATCATCAGGGGTGATGATAGGAGCCTTTGTCATGGTTCCCATCTCAGACTCAAAAAATTTCTAGTTAAGAGCCATTTGAGTGAAGTGAGTAAGTGTAAAGAAATAAAGGTGATTTGGGATGGTTAGATCTCACAATCAAGAGCCTAAAAAGCTCTGATACCAATTACAGGATCGGTATTGGTTTCACAACACATGTTTATCTCACAAATTCACTTATTCTCATTCGGTTTGATGAAGCAGAATCTCTAACTAAGTTCACAAGTTATATAATAAGTTAATGAAAACAAATAAACACAAGAGTAGTTTTTTCAAGATACTTGTATATATTACTTCTCAACTTAGTATTACATGACTCTTATAATCATGATTTATAAAGTTACAATAAGAAACTATATATACTACTATCTACAGCTGGTTATACTTGGATAACCAGCTGGAATTTACAACTAGACAAACTACATTGCTAGAAGTAAAGTATCTAAGATAAACTATTATCCTAGATTAGGTAGTCATGACAGGTCCATGACTTACCTTTTGGTCACCAACTAAAAGTGGTAACTGTACTAACTGATAATAGGTGAACAGTAGATAAAAGTATGGTCAATTACATGGGCGTGGGAAAGCGCCATGCAGTATATCAGAGGTTGCAGCGGATGTCAGACAAACCATACTTATATCTACTGGTTCATAGTTGGTTCTTCCGAAGCTAAATGGCTTCGGAAGAATAAGTTCTTCCGAGGCCATTTATACTTTGGAAGAATCAACTTCTTCCGAATTTTCTGCAAGTCTTCAGGACTTTATTCATTAGAAGACTTTGTCTTTAGGATCTTCTAAGTTGTATACTTCGGAAGAAAAACTAGTTACTCTTGGAAGACTGAGTTCTTACCTTGGAAGTTCTTCAACCTTGAGCTTCAGAAGATCTTTGACTTGTCTTCGGAAGAGCAGCTTTGTCTTCGGAAGACCACTTTAATTGTACATCAAAATCTTCTAAGTGTTGTTTTGGTTGCACCATATGCTCCAACGAAAATAAAGACTTGTTTTTGCTTGGAGTTGAAAGTGGCCTTGATCTCTTGGGCTTTCTTTGATTTTCTTTTGGTTGCCCTGATCAAGTTCTTCTTAGTTGATTTGGTCATCCTTGGCGCTTTCTTCTCTCAAGGAGAATAATGACCCTTCTTAGGATGATCCTTCTCACTCATTACAGATTCATCCTTCACTATCTCCTCTTCATGTTCATCCTCTTCTTGGATAGGGTCAATGAGGGGCAGCTCATCTTGACTAGTTTCATACCTTGGAGATTTTATAGATAGTAATGTGTGCGGAGGAGCTATTTCATTTGAACCTAATCCCTGCCTGTTCTGATAAAAAATCTTTGCATGCATGGATGAGGATATGATGTTCTTGAAGGTTTCCTCTTCAAGAACACACTTTTCTGCCATGGTTTTGCTGATGACAAGCTCAGCCTGGCATTCAGTTAACTTGGTAATAAGATCTTTGATTTAAGTCCTGTAATTTGTGTGCTCATGCTTAAGAGTTGAAATTGTTTTCTCTAAATCTTCTATTATAAGTTTATAGTTATTTTCAGCTCTTTAGAAATTAGCTTTTAAAATATTCAAAGACTCAAGGTTGGATCTCATTTTCAAGTTATAGGACCTATACATGTACACTTTAGCAATGCATTCATGTGTACAAAGATGTTCTAATACCTTTGCTTCTTCATGGTCAGCCATCAGTGTTTGATTTGAAAAAAAACATCCTCTACCTGAAAGCTCCGGTTAAAGCCTGCTTCTTCAACAGCAACAACAACTTGTTGTTTTGGTTGGCTTGGCTTCTCAGATCTAGGAGCTGCATCATTGTAGCTTGGTCTGGATTGTGCTTGGCCACCATTAGTCCTTGGTACCTTGCACTCCCTAGCAAAGTGTCCCATCTGATTGCAGTTGTAACACTTTACTTTGCTTTTATCCAGTCCAAACTTGCCACTGGATACATTGCTGGGAAACTTTCTTTCGGCTCTCTTATAAAACTTCTTGGCTCTATGAGTAAGAAGAGTCATTTATTAGACTATATCCATATACTCTAGGTTATATGGATGGATACAATCCAAGTCTTCAAGAGTGAAGAGAAAGTTTCCATAACTTTCATCAGCAGACACAAAGGCTTGAGATGAGCTTGTCTCTTGGAATGGGCTTTCTTGGAGGTAGCTCTCCCTTAGTGTCTCAGGGAAGGTGATGAAAGTACCTTTTTGTGAGTTGTCAGGGTAGCAGATAAGATGATGTTGTGGTTCCATGCTATCCCTTTCAACCACATGGAGGGCTGAACTCTGTTGATTGCTGAAAAAGCTTCTTGATGGATTATGCATGTTCATCTCCATCTGGTAGCCACTAAGAATACCATACAACACCGTAAGAGTAAGGGTGGAGAGGTTTTCAGTTCTCTAAATGGCCACACAGTAGTGAGTCCATTGTCTAGGAAGAGAGAACACGAACTTCCTTATAATGTCCCTATTCTCAAGGTTAACTCCAACATCCATGAGAGTATCTACATTCTCAACATACCTAAAGTATTGTTTAGTCATAGTTTCACCTAATTTGTAGGTGAACTTCTCAAACTGCTGCTTCATGAGGTCCTTCTTGTTTTCTTTAGCTTCATCAGACCTCTCATACATGAGCTTCAGTGCATACAAGAGCTACTTAGCAGTTTTGCACTTCTTGAAGCCTTTGTATATAAAGTTGGGAAGAATAGTTTGGAGAGCGGTCATGGCCTACTGATCTATTTCAATCTTCTTCCAATCTTCCTTAGAATAGTCAGCCACTTCCTTAGGAATCATCCCACCTCCAACAGTGGCTAAAGAGGTGCCTGGGATGTGAGGTCCTTCGACAACAAATCTCTACATCCTTCTGTCTTGAGACTTGATGAACCCTTTCATATGTTGGCATCAAGTATCAAAGTTATTAGAAGTGATCAGTGGAGATTTTGTCATGGTATCGGTTTCCATATCAGCCTTAGTAAGAGCTGACATTTAAGCTGGTAAGTGTTTTGTGAATTTGAAGAGATTAAAGATGGTGAGATCTTACAATCAAGAGCCTAAAATGATCTGATACCAATTGTAGGACCGGTGAAAGGGGTCAATGCAACCGTTTCACAAGGTTGCAGAGACTTTGAACATTTAACAGATCAAATAAAGAACCGATTAAATTGAAATAATGAACACAAGTAAGAACACAATAAGAACACAAATAATTGGTTTTCAAGAATGCTGTATATTGCTCTCAAGTGTTTTACAAATGTTATAAAGCTTAGTCCTAAGGATTGGTACCTGAGATACTTTATACTACATCCTATAGCCGGCCGTACTTTGAAGGTTAGCTGAAACACTAATCTAGACAACAAGATCAATGTAAAGTAAAAAAGGTGGATTGTCTTTTGACTAGTGACTATGACATGCCATAACTCACATCCTTAACTATTACAAAAAGGATAAAAGTATAAAATAGAAAGTTACAGACTCTAAAACCTTAATCTACAGTTGACAAAAGTATGGACTTATCATCAACTTTTATAAGTTGATGGGTCTTTAGAGATGGCAGCAGAAAGTGGTTCAGCTTTTGTCAAAAGCATGTTAGAGAAAGCATGTCTTCTCTGTCTTTGGAAGAAATCAGTCTCTTGGCTTCGAAAGACTTGGTCTTGAAGTTTCGAAAGATTTCATCTATGGCTTCAGAAGAAATGACCTTTTGGCTTCGAAAGATTTGATGCTTAGTGAATTTTATTGAGTTGTATCAAATCTTCCGAAGTAACTTTCCTTGTACTTCAGATGTACATGTTGAGAGCTCTTTGGTTGCATCAGCCTTTAATTGTAACTCTTACAACAACTACCTGCTAGTAGACGTTGTGATCATAGGGTTACTTTGGTCAATGAGAATGCCACTATCAACCAAAGACCTTATAGATACCTAACTGGACAAAAGTATATAATTAAAAATATATCTCGAGAGTTGTTGGATACTGGTGTAATTAAAGAAAGTAAGAATTCACTAGCTTCAACTATTATTCTTGTGAGGCTATGGATAAACTATAGAAAGGTAAACGAAGTCAATATAAAAAACACATATTAAATTCCTCTAATTGAGAAACTTTTGGATGAGTTGGGAGGAGCTACTATGTTCTGTTATTTGGATCTTAGGGGATGTTACTATCAGATTAGAATGTGCGAAGGACATGTGCACAAAATTGCCTTTAGAACTCATCTAGGTTTTGTTTGAATTCCTAATCATGCCTTTTGGCCTCACTAATGCTCATGTAACTTTTCACACACTAACGATTTCTACCTTCAAATCAGTATTAAGGAATTGATCTAAGGTGTTCTTTGATGATATCCTATTAATCAACATTTGGAGGATTTGAACCAAGTTTTCTTTTTTTTAGAACTAATTCTTTAGTGGCTAAAAGGTTTTAGTGTTCTTTTGCTACGTCTCACATTGAGTAATTGGGTCATAGCATATTTTATCAAGGTAGTAAGATTGTTGCTATCACTAAAGGAAGCTTTAATGGCTACTTCTTGTGCTCGTATTACCTAATTACAAGATACCATTCATATTGAAAACATATGCCTTTTTTTTTCTAAATGGTTGGGTGCAGTTTTAATACATTTTAATGAGTAATGCCTTATTAATAGGACGATTGAACCCTTTAGTATATTAGAAAGAGTTACTAGCCCTTGATTTAAATAAGAAAATAATTATTAATATCAGTTTATTAATTGTATGGATGAGTTTATATGAGACTGGGATTGAGTTTGTTTAATTATTTGATTATTTAATAGTGTTTGAGTTTGTTTTCAATAATTTTCGGATATTTTGATATCCGAATTATCCAAAATATATTTATAAAAGCTATTAAGATAATAGAAATTAATATAAGTATCGGACATTTTTGGATATTTTGTATACTAATAAAAAATCGGATATTCGAAAGCTTTTTCAATATAAAAATATTAATTTTTTATAGAAATTATTAAATAACACATATTTTTTAGAATTCAGATATCCGTTCGAAATTCGAATTTCGAATAACACTAGTATATAATATTTATGCAAATAATTATGCGCATATAGATGATTATGTTGTTGAAAGCTTAAGTCTCAGTTTAACTTTTACTTAAAAGAAAAGAAATATGTTTATGGACATATAATATGAAGATCTTACTTAGCATGAGTCTGAAAAATACAAAGCTAAAGTCTTATTATATTTAAACCTTTACTAGGTATAGATATCTAAACAGGACTATATAGGATTATTTGTTATTATAAATGTTAGTTATAAGTTATGTGTTGTTTACATAACTCAACAAGTACCACTGCTGAGAAGTATGAAAGCGTCATTTTGGATCAATGTCTAGCAGAAATGTGGACTCTAGAAGATGGGTGCACCAAGATGAGTTAATAATTGTTACAAATGTTGTTAAAGAAGATAATGGTAGCTTTGACATCTGTAAGTAGATTCACCAATATAATTTTGAGTGTTTGCTAAAAGATTAACAAATATCACTACAGTAGAAAAAGGTATCTTCGGTCAAATTCATAGTAAATCCGTAGCAAAACAGGCGTTTTTTTACAGATTTGGTTTGTAAATGATATTTTCATTGTTAATTTGTTTTGGTACGAACTGATATTTGCCACGAGTTTAACTACAAAAATGGGTGTCGCTAATTTAGCTATGCATTTGGCTACGCATATTTGCTATGTGTAACAACCGCAATGGATAAGTGTTGCGGGCCGCAACGGCCGACAAGGATGCAATGGATTAGTGTTGTGGGCCGCAACCATGAAGATGCGGATCAAACGGAGATTGACACCTGTCTGATGACTAAGAGCTATAATTTGACACGTGGCCACGTTACGAACCGTGATAGTTTAAGGTTGCGAGCCGCAACAGCAAATAAGGATCAGGATCAACATGGTGCTGACACGTGTTAGCCACACAGCAAACCAAGCTATTACAAACAATAATGGATTTGCTTTGCGGGTCGCAATGGCCACCAAAAGGCCTATATAAAGAAGCACTCGGGTATTAGCCCAAACACACAAATCCTTGCTCTCTATACACTCTCTTTTTCTAAAAACAAATCCTTTCTCATATTAGATCAATTATATGCAATCCCGAGGTGTTGTTTAACAAGATACGATCAAAATGTGAAGCTAAAAGAAATTAAGACGATGTGTTGCTTACATAAGAACTACCTTCTTAGCCCTAAGTATTTATTTGGCTCAAAACCAAAAGGTGAATACGTTTAATACTTTCAAAATGGAGAAATGATTTAAATCGTTGGAAATGACATTAATATGTTAACACGCTTTAATGCTCAAAGGTGCTATCGAAGTTAACACCTAGACTAGAAGTATATGTATAGTTTGGTCAAGTTATATCTTGGGAATATGTGAAAATCCTATATTGGGGCTGGTTCAGATACAATATAGATAATAATGATTTGGAATGTCTCGTTATTAGTTTGACTGACAAAGAGACCAGTATATATAAATGGTGAACACCATAATTGAAATAGACAGCTAGATGTGTAGTTACCATAAAATTGTGATTAAACTATTTATCTATATTCATGCCTAACTACTTTTGTGTCTAATAAAGTATTCGCCGGCTTTTATTCCGACGTATGTTTTTATAAACTTTTTAGGTAAGCATGTTTAGAATAGCTAAGAATAGGTGGTGGAATGGACAATGAATCCTAAGCACGAACTATATCTTGTGGTTATATTTTAAAAACTTATGACATCTGCTTTAGCAAAAGATTTTGTTAAAACATCATATTATAATGATGTTATTTTAAATTAAGAAAATTGAAAAAGATATATTCTAGAAAATTATATTCCGCTGCATAAACTTTGAAATTATGAATAAATAAATGAAAACATGTGTACCAATCAGTCGCGCTCCCAAGGTGTCATGAAATCGGGGTGTGAGACTACGGAAGTTTTGCTATGAAATATTGCTACGGTTTGTGGATTTTAGTCAACGTTTTGCTATGGATGGTTTATCTATGGTTTTCTAAAAACATTTGCTATGGAATTTAGCTATAGATTTGTTCATTTTGGCTATGGGAATTTGCTACGAATTTTTCTATTATTATCTTTTTATATTTTTGTTACCAATATTGCTACGGGTTTGTAATGTTTTTACTTTGAATTTTGTAAACTTTTTCTATGGTAACTTGTAAGGATCAACACAATACAAAGATCGATCTCGTAATAAAAATGCGGAATGTTGACATTACGGATTAGATTGAATATCAATTGATGAACACAAACACAAGATGTAAATAACTTTGGTTGTATTTCTCTCTGATTTTGAACAAATTACAGTAGGTGTGAAAATCAAAAAATGAGACAAAAGCTTACTAATTACATTACAAAACTTCTATATATACTAAACTAGAAATTCTCGCTTGAATCACTAGTTCTTACACGACTTGATGTTATCGCGCGAGAAGCAAGTTATCGTGTGGCAACTTGGACTTGTCGCATGACTTGATCTTCTTTATCTTGATTTGATTTGCCGAGCCTCTAGGTTCAACCCTTACAATCTCCCCCTAGGCTCGGTAAATCAATGCGTTTAGAAGTCCACATCATCAACTTTGTAACTGCCCCCATAAGCGTACATCTTGTTGTCCAGGGCCTTCGTAATCAACCAACCAAACTGTGCTGCCAAAAAGTGAACAGATTCATCAGCTGCAACTGGACAAGCCTACAACCTCATCAAATCGTCCCTTTCAAACTTAAGCAAATCCACAGCGTCAATGATACGGTAGTCTTTATCTACATAACGTATTAACGCATGACCCGTCTCCTTCTCACAACTCCACCACATAAGCTTAGACAAGCTATTAACTGGCATTGGAGCATGTATAGGATCTTCCTTACATATCTAGGATGCTTATAAACCCTTATCTTCATTGGCTTGGTAGTGTTTAGGTCTATCCGGGTCTCATCTTCAATGACCTTAGATTTTGTAGTTTTGAAGTCTTTGAAGTTGGTTTTACTATGTCTCCAGATCATATTCCTGATCCAGTTCCTCTTTCTATAGTTACTTGGGTTGATAAACGGAACACGACTCATTGCATACAAATCTGAAGCTTTGAGTGTATGAAAATCATGTTCATCCTGAAAATACTCTATGGCTCCTGCTTTTCTTTTAATCACATTTAGCTTCTTCTCATCATCATATGCCCAACTAAGAAATGATTTTGATTTTCCGTACCTTGTGAAAGGTTTGGAATGTCTCAGCGTGTGTTTATAAGCTGGCGGTGGTGGAGCCTTAACAGTAATATTGCCAACCTGATGTACAACACTTTGACCAGTTTGATCTGCTGTCTTGTCAGTCGTTTCACCCGCACTTGACTCTCCAACAATCTCTCCCTCTTCAATCAAAATATCAGAAAACAAGTCCTTTAGACTGTTTCCAAAGACATCAGTATAGTCTACTGTCTCCTCTAAGTCATTAAATGAACCAAAATCTTCATCTTCTTCCTCAGCAATCAATCTTTGCTGGAAAGAGTAAAACTCTTTCTCATACGTTGCTTCAGTAGCAGGATCTAAAGGAGTGTAATCAACTATATCATCGGGACTTTGTCCGAAGACATTATTAGTGCCCGATGATCCATAGTACCAGTAGCTGCACCTATATCTCCTCCTTGATCATCATCATCATCCCTTTTATCATCATCACCCTCATCATTATCTCCTTCATCACCATCATCACTATCATCATCCTCATCATCATCACTGGAATCATAATCAATCAGGTGTAACCCATCATCATCATCTACTGGGTTTGGAATAGGAACATCATGTTCAGGCTCTACGAATGCCACTCCAGTATAAACCACAAGTTGATCCTCAGTAGCCGAAATAGGAATATCTAATGACGGCTCTTGATCAACATTAGCAGTGTCTGTTGTCCTTTCTATATCAACAGGATCAACGACATGCTCTGTAGCATCAGTAATAGGATCATCAGCAGGTTCAGGACCATCAAATTGCTGTTTACTAGATTCTCCAACTTCCGTGGTCCGTTGTGATGTAAACTGAAATGACACACGTAAAGTGAGATCTCTCAAGTTGTGCTCTAGGATCTAAACATAGCTAAAAATGAACGTTAACTGATGTTCAAGGCCCCTGATCTTCTCATCCCTTTCAAATAGTTTCCTTTGCATATCATCAATGATCTGAGTCTTTTCTAACATCTCCCTCTCCAATGTATTAACTCTTTCCTCCAGTGTAACTGATGTAGGTGAACTAGTAGAAGTAGTAGCACCTTGTGTTGGCGCAAGAGGGGTGTTAAGAAAATCTTCCATTCCTATTCTCTTCAAACCCTTGATCTCTTGGAGGAGTACTCAACACATCCTTAGTAGCAGGCATAGTAGATGGCGTCTTTAAAGTAGTAGCCTCACTAACTGTGGCAGGAGTCTCAGAGATAGGTACTTCTTCCTCAGTCAACACAATGGTCACAGGGATCAGACACTTTCTCAATACACCTCGTCCTCTACCCCTACCACATGGACTATCACCGGCTCTTCTTTCCATCCTCTTCTTCCTACCTCTACTAACAACAGTCTCTTCAGGAACAAAATCTGCATCACGTTCCTCAGCAGTGCGTTTTGCAGGTGTTTCGTGCACTCTGGGACGTTCTTGCAGCACATAAGGCACATTCTTAATTTGGTCACTATGAGTCTTACTATCACTCCCAGTGAACCAAGAATAAATCTCAGCATCTATATCAGACCTTCTAACACCCTAAGAACTTTTAGGTGCTTCTTGAGCAGGATGTGTAGATGTACCAGCGGTATCATCTCTATGATCATGGTGAGTCTCTGTCTCATGTACCCGTGCCTCTGCTTGAAAATCTTTAACAAACCACCCAAGCATAGCAAAATGGGATCCATCCTAAGCATTCCCTCTTGCTCCCATCAAATAAGTAAACATGTCTTTCTTCATTACCATGACAACATAGGTAGATGAATCAGACACAGTTAACTCAAGATGAGCAGCATTCACTATCATCTGTAAGAATCTGGGGTACATGATGAATTTCTTCCCAGCAGTGGCTATGACATTCTTCTGCATCTCTACAAATATAGCCTTGGATATGCTGTAAGGAAGATTATCAACAAGAGATAACAACAAGGATCCGAATACAGTTCTCAGGCTATCCATACCAGCCTGACTAAGGCATTGAATCACAATGTGGAACAAATACTTCCAAAATGGAGGTAAATATTTCTTCTCCAAAGAAGAATATCTATAACTATACCCCATTCTTATCAAACAGTCTTTAGCCACTTCATCATCTATCTTAACAGGTGCATTAGTCCGATCCTCTAATAACACCACACTGTTAATCACCTCTGATGTGATAACTACCCTCTTTCCATTCACTGTTTCTGATATGCACGGTTCCCCATCTTCATCTATCTCATTGGCTGTAAACTGCCAGAACTGATCAATAATATCAGTGTATATAGTCGGACTAGCTAAAATGGCATGATGTATCTGTGAAGTCTTTAGACCTTCAATCAGAGATCTGAACAATGCCTTATCCTCTGGAACATCTCCAAGATAAGCAATAGCATTATGGTTTTTATTACAACCATATGATGAGCCATTTGAAACATTAAAAAAATAGATAAGTACAAAGCATTTCAGACTTGAAACAAAGATTCACAATTAGAAAAAAATTTGAAAAATTAACTTCTCGCACGAAAACATCAACTACTCGCGCGAAGACATTAAGTTTTAGTTTTAACTTTTCGCGCGACAAGATGAGTTCTCGCATGAAACAGACTTTGTCTGAAAGCCAGCTTTTCGCGTGACAAGTTTACTTTTCATGCGACTAGTTCTGTGCGAATTTGAAAGTTCTCTTCTCTGTTCAAATTCAACTGACTTTTCGCATGCGAGAAGTCTGTACAATTTCAGATTTTCAAGTGATCAATTCTAGAGTGTTTTAACCACTAATACATGTTCATTAGGTGTCGCCTAAGTCATTTTTAAGGTTAAACATGTTTAATTTGTCTAATTTAACATGTATAAGTCCATTTAACTTTCGGTCATGAACCAAATACATTCAAATCTAAACATTAATTATCAATATACCTTAAAAGTTACTCGGAACGCGAACAGAGTGAATGTGAGAATCAAAGTATAAATGGTTTTGACACTTAGAATTTTGAGTGAAATTTTTCTGAAAAATGTCGTGCGAATAGTGACTTTTTGTTCAACTGTTGTATTTATAGTACTCCGACTTCTCACGCGAGAAGTCATAGTTCTCGCGCACACTGGACCTTTTCGCTTCTTTTGAACCTTTCGCATGTTTTAGACTTTTCTCATTCTTTGAACTTTTCGTATCTGTTGAACTTTTCGCATGCAACAAGTTTAATTTTCTTTAAAAATTTTCAACTTTTAAATTTTTCTAATTTTCAAATTTAATTTGATTTGTTTTGAAAATGATTATGTTTAACTAAGTGCTTTACAATTATTCAAACACCCTTAACTTTTGAAAAATTTTATAAAATTGAAACAAATAGAAAAACGTATTTAAACAAACAATTTTGACATAGTATTCTACTATTTAAATAACTATTTTTGATAAATTTTCAAGTACAGGATCATATTTCTTAGAAATCGATCATTACCATCATCTAGCTTTATTATGAATAAGACTGGCTATGTTGATTGTCAATATATTGTGTCCATTTTAAACTTAGACTTCAAGTTTACTTAGATGCATAAGCTGTGATATTTATTATGTTTTAATTAAATTATATAACTTCAGTGTGTCCCAAAATCAAAAGTCCTGTAGAACCTTATCCAACTTCAAGACACTTTCAAGATTTCAAGTCAACCCAATTGACTTAAACCTTTCACTTCTGATCAGTATTTTCAGAATGATTTTTTTACTAATATAATATGTATTAAGAGCATAACTAGCCCGAGAAACGTTTCTAAACATAGAATATTAACAAGTTTTAGGACTTATTAACTGCTAGTCGGACTTATGTTTTGCCCTCGCAAAACGTTTAGGACTTACATGTCAAGTCGGACTTACATGCTCCATCTTTTGATTTTTCCTCCTGTGTTAGAACATATTCTCAAAAAAAAAAAATATTTATCATATAGTATGTATGTCCATGACATATCTTTTATTATTATGCTCATTGGCATCTTTTATTCTTATATGGCCTTTTGACTTCTTTTTGCTCCTTTTGTTTGTTTTTCTCTTTTGTATTTTGTTTTCATTTGAATATCTATTCTTTGTATTTTTTGATTTTTACATATATATACAGTATCTGAAAGAAACTAGATCAGAAAGTAACTGGTTTGAGTATGACCAGACTATAACTCTCAGTTTGTTTTAGCATGGAATCAGAGTTACCACAAAACCTTAATGAGTTACCCACTTCAGTCATAGATAGTTACTTTCAGTGCATCACCGAGCATAGTGCTTTTCATTCTTGAACGTCAAGCCTATCAACATATCAAACATAATCCAAGTCAGTTTCTTGTAAGCCTTAGGATGCAACAAATTAAAATCAAGAAATGTACTATCATTTCCTGTCTAATCTTGAAAATTTAATTTTCTCAATCTTTTGTAGAACACAATCTTTTTTGTACTTTTCTTCAGACTATTTACTCCCATTAAGAACAAAATCTTTTTGAAATATTTTTAAATTTTCTCCCCCTAAAATTGTAATTATCTAGACAGAAAATAACAATTTTAACTAAAAAACAAAGAAAATATTTTGTAAAGGGTGCAAGATTAAGTGTTAACCAAAGTTAATCATTCCCAAAGATTGGACTAAAATATCAAATCTGGAATGATCAAACACCTTAGTAAACAAATCAGCAATGTTGTCACCTTGAAAACTGATTTCAAATGGATAAGTTTTCGTTCAAAGTAGTCACGGATAAAATGCATGTGGATGTCGATGTGTTTTGTCTTTGAATGTTGAATTGGATTCTTCACTATATTAAAACTGTAGTGTTATCACATAAAATTTTAGTGTCATAAAAATTAAGGCCATAATCAAGAAGTTGTTATTGAATCCAAACAATCCGTGAACAACAACTTGATGCAGCCACATATTCAGCCTCTGCAGTTGATGTGGATACTATCTGCTGCTTCTTACACTGCCATGAAATCAATCTATTGCCAAGAAATTGACAACCTCGAGTAGTAGATTTCCTGTCCAAGTTACATCCTGCATAATCATGTTAGTATAAGCATATAAATTGAAATCGGAATTTTTAGGATACCAAAGGCCGAGTGTTAGTTGACCCTTGAGATATTTAAAAATCCGCTTGACAGCTTTCATATGAGATTCCTTCGGATTACTTTGATAATATGCACACTGACAAATAGGAAACATGATGTCCGGTCTGCTTGCAGTGAGATACATTAGACAGCCGATCATTGATCTATACAAATGTTGATCAACGTCTTCTCCCGTGAGATCAGAAGTCAAAGTGGGACGAGAAGACATAGGTGTAGAAGCTAACTTGGAGTCTTCAAATTTGTATTTGTCTAGGATATTATGAACATATTTTTCTTAATGTATCAGTATTCCCTTATCATCTTGTTTAACTTGGATTCCCAAGAAAAATGATATTTCCCAAAGAGAACTCATCTCAAATTTCTTCTTCATGACCTCTACAAATTCCTTGCACAAATCATCATTGGTAGAGCCAAAGATAATATCATCGACATAACTTGAATGAGAATAAGATCATCACCAGTCTTTTGTATGAATAAAGTTTGATCAATCGTACCCCGTGTATAACCATTTGCAAGCAAATGTTCAATGAGGGTCATACCAAGCTCGAGGTGCTTGATGTAAGCCATAAAGTGATTTGTCTAACTTGTAAACAAAGTCAGGATGATCCGGATCTTCAAAACCTGGTGGTTGGCAGACATAGGTTTCTTCTTTTATTTTGCCATACAAGAATGCAGTTTTGACATCCATTTGATATATTGTGAAGTTCTTGTATAAAGCATATGCTAGAAAGATTCGTATAGCTTCTAGTCTTGCAACCAGAGCTTATACTTCTTCATAATCAAGCCCTTCAATTTGATAGAATCCTTGAACAACAAGTCTTGCCTTGTTGCGGACAATCACATCTTTTTCATCTGTCTTGTTCTTAAAAAATCCATTTCGTACCGATTGGCAACTTACCCTTTGGTAGTTCACACAAATGCCATACATTTAGCTTCCTGAATTGCATCAGTTCGTCCTGCATGGCTTCTACCCAACTGTTTCTTTTAATGCCATCTCAACATTCTTTGGCATAATTTGAGAAATAAAACATGAATACAAACATGTATTTATTTTGCCCGATTGCCTTCGAGTTTGGACTCCGTGTGATAATGGACCAATGGTTGCTTTTGTTGGATCGTTTTTATGAATTCTCGGCTGTGGAATAGCATCTTTAGAAATAACTTCATCTAAGTTAGACATGTTTCCAACTGGTTCTTCAGCAGTGTTTTCTCCTTCAGGTTGATAAACAATATCTTCGTCTTGATTATCATTGTTGACAGAGAGATCTTCAAATGGTACTTGAATTGTATCAATTGGATCAACTTTAGTAGAAGAGGAACTCTGATCAGAAACATGTGGGGTTTGTTCAACAACTGGATTCGAATGAGATAAATCAGCTTCAGAAATAGAATGTGGAGCATCTTCAACATTTGAAGAAGAATGTATATCTGAAGATATTCCAGTTGCTTGAGAAGGAATAAATCCAATATCATCAGCAAAAATATCTTGAATTGAGGATGTCAAAGGCAGATTAGTTGTAGAAACAACAGATGATCGACTAAATGTTTCAAATAAAGAAGCATAATCATAGACCTATAAAGGTGCAGAACCTGTATCTGTTTTGTTAGATTCATGCCAATCAATATCAAATAACTCAATTATTTGTTTTGATCTTTTATTATAAACCCGATACGCTACTTTGTTGGCTGAATATCCAACAAAATAACATTCATCCGCTTTTTTATAAAATTTTGATTTAGAATCAGATGTGTTTAGCAAAGTACAACAACATCCAAATGTTTTAAAATATTTGACTTTGGGTTTATGTTTGAAAAATATTTCATAAGGAGTCATATTTTGTTGTTTATTGATTAACACACGATTCTGAACATAACATGCAGTGTTAACAACTTTAGCCCAAAAGAATGACGGTAATTTGGCTGCTGATAACATGGTTCTGGCTGCTTCAATAAAAGTTCTATTTCGTCTTTCAGCAACTCCATTTTGTTATGAAGTTCCTGCAGAACTGAATTGCCTTGCTATCCCCTTTAAATCACAAAACTCATTTAATGAATGATTGCAAAATTCTATTCCGTTAGCACTTCGAATGCACTTGATTGTTTTGTCCGTCTGATTTTCCACGAGTCTCATGAATTTTATCAGTAAATAAGGTGTCTCATCTATGGTTGCTAAAAAGAAAACCCATGTAAATCTAGAAAAATCATCAGTAATGACTAAACAATATGCACGACATCCCAAACTCAAAACACTAACAGGACCAAATAAATCCATGTGTAACAGCTGAAGAATAGAGTCAATTTTGGTATGAGCAATTATTTTATGAGGAAGTTTGTGTTGTTTGCCTTTTGAACATGACAGACAATGTTTTATGAGTTGAAATTCTTTCAAAGGTAGGCCAACAACATGATTTCCTCTAACCAGTTTGTTCATAGTTTTAGCATTTACATGTCCAAGACGATGATGCCATAACAATGGATCACTTTCCGAGGCTTTAGATAACAAACATGACGCAGTTACAAATGAGTGTGAACTATTCACATCAAGTAAGTATGTGTCTTTATCTCTCGGTGTTCTTAATAAGACCCATTCATCAAGAATTACAAATTTAGGTTTTAGAATAAGACATTCCTTATCAGTGAAGTGTGTAGAATACTTTTTGTCCTAAATTTGTGAAAAACTCAACAAGTTATGTTTTTGTTCTTCAGCAAAATTGACATCTTCAAAGCTTAACACACCATTCGACACTGTACCTTTCTTTGTAATCTTACCACCTTTATCTCCTGCAAAGATAACATATCCTCCGTTGTAAGGTTGTATGTTGTTTAACATAGATATATTACGAGTCATATGCTGTGAACAACCACTATCTATATGCCAAACACTGTTGATAACTTGTCTTGGTTGTTCCTGCACATTTGGAAAAATTTATTCATTTTTAGGAACCCAAGCCATGGTGGACTTGAACTCTTTGTTTTCATCTAAATATGATACATGTTGCAATATCATATATCTTTTGTCATTGAAAACACATTTGTCAACAACAAAAGGCTCAGGTGATTTGTCTTTAACATTCCACCTTTGAATTTGTCTGATCGGTAATGTGGTGGAATTGTTATCATCAACTTGTACTGATTTTACATTTGACTTTTCTTTGTTCAAATCAGTATTGTTTCTAGCAAAAGAATTTGACTGATTTAAGTTTCTTTTTAAATTTGCATTTACAAAGAAATGTTTTCTATTGTTTGAAATTGAATTATGAAATCTTTGTTTGTTTGTCAATTGTTGATGATAACAATTTCTAGCCTTGTGATTTGGCTTCCCACACACATAACAACACATTTTATGATATGTATTTGACGCTCGTATGTTTTGCACAAACTGTTTATGATAACTTCCATAGTTATTATAGAATCTGGCCTTAGTATGTCTTTGGCCTTGAGATTCTTTAATAGTCTCTCTTTTCTTTCTCTCGTTATGGATTGTTCGAGATGTTTCTGAAAGGATTGAGGTGTCTGTTTTAGCCTTTTCATTCACATTGGAAGCCGATGTGGCATGAACTGTAACTTTAGCCTTTTGAGTCGTCTGTACTGGAGTAGGACCAGTGTCTTTCATACCTGATCTACAAACATCTTGTTTCATAGAGTTAGCAATAATAGAAGATTTATTTTTAAAGAAACTAGCATTGGTTTCTTTGAAAATATGATCTTCCTTATCAATGTTGCCTTTCGAAACAAATCTGTTCTTGAAATCAGTTTTCAATTCATATATGGATGTTGTGATTTGTTTTCTTTCTTTGGTCTTAAAATCTATTTTTGATTTTAGTTTCTTTTCTTTATTAGACATTTTTGAACAAACATTTGTAACACTAAAAACTTCTGAACTTTCATTGATATTTGATGATGAATTACATGAAGATTTTGAATTACAAATTTTATTTTCCTGAAATTCTATTTCATCATCACTCTCCCACTCTTCAACCTACCCCTCTTTCTTCACACTTTCTACAAAAAAATTGTCATGATTAATATTAATTTCAGTTTTTGTGATAGGGGTAACAGTCAGTGAACATTGACTGGAGGTGTGAAGTCTGTTTTTGGTTGAAAACCTAATCCATAGGTCTCTTCATCATGAGTTGTATTTGATGAAGGCAAACAAGTATAATCATGATTAATAGGTGGTGCAATGTTAGCAAAACCAACTCCACTTTTATCACCATTAATCTTCTATATCATTTGAGACTTGATTATACCTTCAACCATGTTTGATGAAAGGTCAAATTTTTCAACAACCAATTTAGCAGATAAGAGTTCACTGTTGAGTTTGTTAATTTCTAAAGATAGTTCATCATTACGTGTTGTTAAATCTTTAATGTTACACTCTTTATCATGAAGATTTAGTTTTTATTGATAAATTGATTTGTTTAAACCATTTATCTTTTCTTTAAAAAATTTCTCATCTGTTTTATATTTACGAGCTTGATATTGAGGTTTTTCAACTTCTAAGATTAAGCTTTCGTTGTGAACTCTATAACAGTTAACCTTTTCTATGCAATTATCTGAACATAGATTAGTATATACCTCTTCCTTTCCTTCTTGCTTCTTTGTCTCTTCAGGTATAACTTTTACCATGAAGGCCTTTAGCACAACCTTTTCTTTTGCTTTAATTGCTGGAGTGATCTCATCAGCATTTTCCTTTTCTTTACATGCAGATGCTGAAGTAAACTCAACAACATTTTCAGATTCTTCTTTCTTGACTGGAGTGATCTCAACAGTCTTTGCTTTCTCTTCACTTTCCTTCTCTTTGATAGTGGTTGAATAAGCTGGAGTAATCTCAACAACAATTTCATTGATTTCACCTTCTGTATGCACTTTCTCACTTTCAACCTTTTTCTCTTCAACTATCAGAGTTTCAAACTCCTCTTCTCCTTTAAACACACCAACTAACAAGTCATCTGTCACAAACTCAGCTAGAATATTTTCCTCAACATGATCTTCAACATTCTGAATTTTTGCTAACAAACCAATAGAAAGCTTCATGTCTAGTATCTCCATCTGGTCGGACCAGTCATATTCTCCTTCAGTCTGAGATACCAGTGCTTTGTTGTTAGAGGAACTAGCCTTATCTCCTTTTGTTTCTATCTCCACCATTACCATTTTGTTCCCATTATCAACTTGAACAGACCTTCCTTCAGTACATTCTCTTGTAAAGTGACCAGGTTTGTCATAGTTATAACATCTTAAGTTTGATTTGGCAAACCCATTTTTGCTCGAATTGTTAAGACCAAAAACTCTTCTCCTAGTTCTTCTTGCAAAGTTCTTAGCACGATACACCACCATAGCGATTTGATACTTAATATCATTCTCTTCTACATCATCAGGATTATCTTGTTGCAAGTCATTAACCAAGATGTGGGTGTATTGAGTCTTCCTACAGAGAAAGCTTCATAGCTGTTCATGAATGAGGTAAATAGAGCAAGGTGTTCTTCTTCAATCTGAATGGTCTGTTTGTTGGGTTAGGAGTTTACAACAAAAGCTTGTTGTAGGGGTTGAGAGGATTGTCTTTGAGGATAGATTGGGGATTGTGGTTGAGTTTGAGCTTGGAATTGAGGCAATGATTGATCTTAGACAGCTTGATAAGCAAGAGTTGCAGATTGTTGTTGCTGACACAACTGAGAATAACTGACATAATAATTTGGATTACTAGCCATCTTGGCATATAAAATTGATGCTTCAACTCCCATTATGTTGAATAATTGGCAACCCTCTGTTTATCATCCATGTCATAAGATTTGATGGTGGAAATCAAATCATTGAGGGATAAGATGAACAAATCCTTGGTTCTCTTGATAGTAGTGCAGTTGTTGTTCTAGTTGTAAGGTAGTGAGTTTAACAACTTCTTGTTCACTGAGATGTTCTCCAGTGTGATTCCTGCACTTTTCATCTTGGTTATCAGCTTCACAAATCTTGACATTTGAGCCTCCAAGGTTTCACCCAGTATATGATTAAACATATTGAACTCTTTGTTTAGCATGTCTTTCCTACTTTCCCTCATATCCTTATTCCATATAATCTGTTCTTCCATTGCATCCCACAAATCTTTAGCCTTCCTATAATCTTTGAATTTCTGAGCTATCTCAGTGGTAAGTGCCATTGTGATGGCAGCATATGCTTTGTCATCAAGCTCCATCTTTTTTTATGTATTCCTCATCCCAGAGATGCTCAGGCTTCAGCACTAGGTCTCCCTTGTCCTTTGTGTAAATCGGGATGTATGGACCCTATTTGATAGATCTCATCATCCTGGGTTCAGTATAAATGACATGATTCTCAAAGCGATAGACCCAATCCGGATAGTCTTCTTCGCTGAGAAGTCGAGGAGGCTTCATGCTAGTTCTGATCTCATTGTCGAGATTAAGAGTAGCAGTGATGTGCTTCAGATTTGCCATTTTCTCACTTAGAAATCCAATTTCTTCAAAAATTCTTCAAACTTGTAGTTTTCGTGCGAATGACCAAGTTCTCGCGTGAAATCACACAAACTTTTCGCGTGGAAAGTTCTGAAACTAACTTTTGCGAAAACTACAACTTCTCACGCGAGAGGAATCTTCTGTAACAGACTTTTCAACAAACTCTTGCGAAAACTCTACTTCTCGCGCGAAATCAAACTTTTCGCACAGATTCACAAACTTTTCGCCTGATTCATTTCTTTAATTTCGAACGTTTTCAGCTTCAATTTTTCATCAAATTGATTAAAATTTGATTAATAAAGTGTTCAGTTAGTGATTTAGGTTCAATTAAAATCCTAATTGTTTCTAATTGATTCAATTTAGCTCAAAAATGTCATCAATTCTTCGAACACCACATAAATCAGCTCAACATCTTCAAATCTAATCAAATTTTGCTGAAATCAATTAGATCTTCAAATATCAAGTAACTCAAGGCTCACAAACTCTTCAAATCACTAACTTCAATCTTCAAATCAATCGATCTAGAGCAACAAGGCTCTGATACCAATTGTAAGGATCAACACAATACAAAGATAGATCTCGTAATGAAAATGCGGAATGTTGACATTACGGATAAAATTGAATATCAATTGATGAACACAAACACAAGATGTAAATTACTTCGGTTGTATTGCTTTTATGATTTTGAACAAATTACAGTAGGTGTGAAATTCAGGAAATGAGACAAAAGCTTACTAATTACATTACAAAACTTCTATATATAGTAAACTAGAAGTTCTCGTGCGAATCACTAGTTCTCGCGTCACTTGATGTTATCATGCTAGAAGCAAGTTATCGTGCGGCAACTTGGACTCGTCGCATGACTTGATCTTCTTCATCTTGATTTGATTTTCCGAGCCTCTAGGTTCAACCTTTACATAACTAGCTACGAATTATGTCTAGAATTTTTGAAAGATTTATATTTTTTAGTGTTATTCAACCTTCTATTGTAAATAATATATATATATATATATATATATATATATATATATATATATATATATATATATATATTACAACTTTCATATATACATACAAATCTTATCAAAGGTTAATCAAACCAAATAAATAAAAATATTCAAATGCAATACATTTAATTATCCAAATTGTCCAAAAGCCTCACAATACATATAGAAACTAGTGTTTACTAACATAAACTCATATCTTAGCTTGGTGAAATGTTTTGTGGTAGGTTTTGTAATAATATTTGAGGTTTCTCACTTATTTTAGTGTATAACTTTGTATTTTCTTTAGTTTTCTTAATTGTAGCATTCTTTTCTGTTTTATCTCATCCTGACTCCGCTACTTGTTCTTTCAACTATTGCAACTATGATAAATAAATGAGCAGATCACACGCATAACACATAAATACCAATACATAAAGCACTATTATAATCGTTGTTATTAATTCATGTAAATAAATATTTGCATACAACATTTCAATGTGTAAATACAAACCATGCACTATGGTGATTCACTAGTATCTCAATAAATATTTTTTTACATTATTTAAAAACATCAACTTTCTATCTCTAAAACATAATGCAAACCTCGTAAGTCTCCCAAGTTGATCGCTGCTAGGCATTGATGTTGTACCGGTTAGCATAACATATGGGTCACTAATCTACCTTTTTTCTTGACCATCCTTAATGAATGTTGACACTAGTTTCTCACAGACCCTAAATGGTTACAGTTAATCATTCTTAAACCTAATTATCCATTGGTGAACAATATTTATATTATTTTGCTCATAGTTAACTATAACTGATTCTCACTCACTCTAATTAGGACAATCGTCCCTAACCACTTAGGTTCCTTTAATTGATCATAACTGACACTAATCATCCATAATTTAAATAATTTTCAATAAATTGATCAATATCAATGTTGTTATAGTTTTGTTAAAGTTTTTATAAGGTACTTGTGTTTATTTTAATAAAGTTACTAGTTCATGATTTCATACGAATTTAAGGATTTTATTAAATATTATTTATTTGTTTATTTTTTTATAGGTCTCTTGTTTATTCTACTACGAATTTGCTACGGATTGTATTTGTGATTTTAATATTTTATTTGTAGTAAATTATTTTCAACAATTTTAAATAGTTTTTATTTATTTTTATATGTCTTTTTGTTTTCTTGATTTTACTACGATTTTGATATTTAGTGTTAATTATCTTTCTATTTTCTGATTTTGCTACGCATTTTACTACTGAAGCCAGGAAGAGAATTTTTAGCATTATGTAAGCTTATATGTTTTCATTTCTATCACGAATGTTCCTACGGATTTTATTAAATTCTATTTATTAAATGTACATCTTATTGTTACAGGTTTAGTTTTAGTTTTTTTATTCCTTCCAAAATTCATTTATTGATTTTGCTACTTATTTTATTAAATTGCTTTTGTATATATTTATTTTATCAATATTGCTCAAATTTTTCTACAGAATACACATGATTAATTTGTAGGTAAACCATAGCAAAATCTATTTATAGCAAATCAGTCTATAATCCATAATAAATTTGTAATGGAATTTTTATGTAGAAAAACAATTTATAGGAAATATATGTTTTTGTATTAGTGATGATGTCAGAACAAAAAGAAGGTGAGGGTGTGGTCGTGGTGATGATTGCAATGGTAGACGTAGATGGTGATTCGGAGATAAGTGAATTACGAAGGAGGCAACATGATGAAGCGATGAAGAAGAACAAGAGCATAGGGTGTGACTTCGGGCACACAGAAATACGATATGAACCTAACATGAAATTTACAGGTTTGTGTTTAGTCTAAATGAGTTCGAATCAATTTTGGGTCTAACCCATAAACATATTTAGCTAATGAATCGTATTTGAGTCAATTTGATGGGTTCATGGGTTCACGTGTTTAACATGTTTGTTTTTATGATTGTTTAGATGGTTATTGTTATGCATTAATTTACACTAGGTGTGTATTTTATTTCTAGATTTAAAATCTTAGACATCACATTTGGTTCTATAGTTTAAAAGTATTTGTTTTATATACATTATTACTTTTGTTGTATATATTTAGTATGAGTACCACAATATAGAAAAATATAGTTAAACGAGTCATGTTTGTATTAACCTGTAAAACTTTGTGTTTATTTCAGGTTTATTTGTCTTACAAAATCTTAGACTCTTGTTATGTTCATGTTCGTGTTAAACCTATCGGTTCATGTGGGATAAGATCCGTCAAACCCATGAACATGACACATTTAACAACATGAGGGGATATGAGACCCAACGTCATTTAGTAATTATATCTGGTGTCCAGTCATATCTTGTATCCATATTGACACTCAGAGTGTTTGCTTATAATTTCTTGGTAGAACATTCGCCTATAATTATGAAACACCCACTTATGCACCAATTTGAACAATAATTACAAGTTTTACAATTATTAAATTGTAATATTCCTTTAAGTGGTAAAAACTTCCTAATTAGTAGTTTTCTTATTCTTAATCATGATCACTTTAATAAATTCAATATTCCTCCAATGAGAATTAGACACCGCACCCTTGCCAGGTATTTTCCTATCGATAATGCTGAATTTGTAATTAATGACACACTCTCCCACTAATGCACTTGTTATTGTTTAAAAATAAATATGCATGACATATAATCTAAAGATCTTACTTTTGCTAGCGATGTAAATCTTAAATTACTCAAATATTTCAAATGTATGATGATTAGAAACATGATGAGTTTTTTAGCAACCGGTAAAGTTGTTAATTTGTAACTTTAAGGTGATGAGTTCAAGCCAAAGAAAACAGCCTACTACACAAAATGTAAGGTAAGATTACATACAATACATCACAAAACGATTGGGCCCCTTTTTGACTCATATACAAAACCAGTGGTAAGTCAAACACCAGTTAAATTCTTTTATATTTTATCATTGCTTTTAGGTCTTGAAAGATGCAAAATATACTACACCAAATCGTATTAAAGGTTAGCGTGAGTCTTCAAATACCTTCACAAACGTTAACTGCAAATTATTTGGAGTTACATTGTCCTTTAAAAGACGTATTTGATGTTGGGGTATAGGAAAGAATACAACAATGTGAAACCCTTTTAAGTTACTCAACAATAATCCAACTGTATGATGATTAGAAGAACAATATGAAAAGACACACATAGAGGTTTCAAATATATGATATTTAAGATGAGTTCAAGAAAAATGGTGCTAGACAATTCAGCCCTTTTTAAAAGACAATAAATGTAAAGAAGACTTTCTTCTTGTTTTTCTTATTCTCTAGTTTGTTCAAGTATGTGTATCATATGTGCATGTAGTATGTATGTATTAATTACATGGATGAATTGTTCTCGTTCTTGTCTGTTCCTTGCGCATGCATGAAAACCTAGATCATCCCACCATGCAATACCTTTAAAATGGATTAGAAAGCTCAAAGTAAAAAAAGATGAGAGTGTGAGACTTCATAGTTACAAGGGAGCGGAAATAAGAATCCTATGTTATGGTTTTCTGCATCATCATACATACACAAGGAAATGCCATGTATTATATGTAAAAGAGTACTTTATGATGTTAGTTTTAAGCGTTTGTCGATTGCCTGTATTGTTTGATAATCGCACGAAATTTGTATTCAGATTGGGAACTTAATATTCGATCAGATAAGAATAAGAGATTCAAGAAAGAACATGTATATATTGATATTCGTATCCGATTTGACCATAGATCGCCTTTATATAATATGAAAATAAACACCATCATCCGTCGCATCGGTTGGAAAACAATTTGACCATTAGTTGCAATCGTTACAACTTTGCATAACTACCTTGGAAGCGAACACCTTCCTCCAAATAGTAAATATTCGTTAAATATTGGAAGCAAACTACTCACTACTTCTGAAGAGTAAACTTGCTTTGGGGTAACAAATATACTTTCGAAATACTACTACTTCTGAAGCACAATTTTGCTTCTGAAGAGTAAGCTTAAGCCCCACCTAGGGGTGTTGCTCGTTGGATTCCACTAGAGGTTTCCGCCTCTAGGACCTTGCTAATTGTTTAGTGGGCTTCGCCCTTTGATACCATACCGGTCCATAGCACTAGAAATTACAAGATTATCAAATATGTATGTATTTTACATTTACCAAAAGTTTGATGTTTTATTATGATTTCTTTTTTTGTCATAAACTAAATCTAAATTTATTAAAATAGTTAAATGGCACTAAAATCACCAACACTTACCATACACAAGTGACAGTAGAGAGAAGGAAGTACATTGGATTATAATACTTACCTCATCTATCAGTACGGAGGGTTTTAATCAACCAACTTTGATAAAGCTTTACCTTTTGTTTATAAATTATAAATTTATTAGTAGCTTCATCCTTAGTATGTAATAAACAAGCATAACAATATCTAGAAGCATTATCAATGATAGTAATGACATACTTTCTATTATCTCATGACGGTGTAGTATGCACGTCACATAAATCACTACGTATAAGGTCTAAGATCTTAGTTTTTCTAGTAACATCTTTAAAAGATTTTCTAGTTATCTTAGTTAACATACACATTATGCATTTTCATTGTTCATATCAAAAGCAGATATTAAACTCATTATTGACATATCTTTAATCTTTTATAATGAATGGGGCCTAGTCTTTCATGCCATAACTATGATTTGTTCAAGTTATTAATAGAACTAGTTGAAGCTATACAAACAGATTCATTATCAAAAGAAACATCCAAATTCAACTCAAACATACCATTGCATAGATAACCAAATCCAACAAAAATACCATGTCTTGACAAGATATACTTGTCACTTACTAACACCTTTTTGTAACTAAATTTATTCAAGAGAATACCAAGTAACATATTCTTTCAAATATCCAGTACATATAACATAATTGTTTAACAATAATATCCAGAACTAAAAACAAGCTTAACATTTCCTATTCCTATAATTGGTTTAGTTGTAATGTTGCTAGTCTTTACTATTGATTCATATTTAATTGGTTGAAAGCCCTTGAACCAATGAAGATCCTTATACATATTATTAGTTGCTCCTACATCAACCTACCAAGCTTTATTATCACCTTGCATATAAAATGCCTAAAAAATTAGTGAGATATAATTCAGACCATAAATATAAATTGAAACTAAAATCTGACCTTATTGCTTTTTTGAATCCTTGGATCCCTTGACCAACATTAGTCTTGCCCTTACCAATCCGACAATCCATCTTGAAATAATCAAGTTTGTATCACACTTCCAACATGCTAACTCAGCCTTCTTGTTAGGACCATTGTTGTTGTTAACTTTAAACATTCATTTGCTTTTAAACTTGTAGGGATTCTTAGATGATTCACCTTCTTCCACCATGTTACGTACTTTTGAAGGTCCAACCATATATTTGTCTTTAATTTTGTCACCTTCTTGAGCTATAAGCCCTGAAAGATCCTTTAGTTCTAAACACACTACCTAATTGGACCAGATTCAGTTCCTCGTTCTTATGTTTGAAATCTTTTGTAAAAGGAGACAATTTATCAATGACACTAGAAACCAAAATGCATTCATCTATCTTCATATCATATTCAGCAAACTGTCCCTAGAATCCTTAACAATTTATTATACAGTTTTATAAATGGACCTAAATCCACAATCTTGTATATTATAAAATAACTAACCCTAATTTTCTTGCCAAAGAATCTTTATCTGTGTATTTGGATTCAAGAGAATCCCATAATTCCTTTTTATATTCAACATTTTGATAGGTATCAAACATGAAATCAGACATAAAGTTTAATAAGTAACTATAACAAATGTAGTCATTATTCTCCAACTAGCATCGCATCCATCTCTGTGCTAAAGTTTCATATTTGATCAATTCTAGAATGGGGTACCTCAAACATAGACAACCTTTAGAGCTGTTAATAGGAAGTGCATTTCTCTTCTGCCATCTTTGAAGTCTTGCCATTTAAACTTGTCCAATTCTACTAACTTGGATGTCATGTCCCGTGTAGATTCACCTTTTGTCATCTTCAACAACAGATAATTTTGATCTTTGTGGAAAATCTGAATTTAATAACTCAGATTATCTAATAGCTATGTAGGATACTTTCATATTGAAATTATTTGATGGTTCACCCAAATAAATCAATCGGATACAACTCAGGCAAGAATAAGAACAAGTATGATTGCATGATTTTTGAAATAGAGAAAATTATGACCAGCTGAAGATGAAGACGTGTTTCAAGAATAGGGATAGAATAACTTCAAAACCACCTTTGGGTAGCTAGAAGTGCTTTCTAAATCTAATCACCTTTAGATTCCTCCTTTTGCTCCTCAACATACGAGGTATTAATAGTAGTTTCTAGTCGTTGTTCATAAAAATTTATCTCATTATCCTCTTACTTAATAGGCAAAGTTTTAGCTCACAGAGGATCGTAGAGAAAAAATATTTTCCAAAAGATTGATTCATAACCTGAGAAAAACAATAAAAATGACTTGGAAGGAATCGATCCATATAGATTATTATGCTAGGCATGAGCCCATAAAAAGAATTTGAATGCTCCTCTCTAGATTAGAAGCATAATGAAAATTGAGAAGTCCTTCGAAAGTTAAGACGTCCCAAAGAAGTTGGTGTCTTTCTATTTGGAAACAAAAGGGGTTCTTGCTCTTAAAGACCACAAGGGGCTACCACCCTTTGCACCATGCTATTAGGGGCGCTACCCCTGGACCGCCACTAATGTGATATTGCCCCTTTGGAAACTCCGTTACTTAGGTGTTTCACCCCTAAGAATCGATGAGGTTTTAATTATCAAGAATCATACAAAACTCAAAGTAAAAACAATCCACACCTCTAGACTAGTTTGATGTATATTATGACTATATTGGTCACCTAGTCAATCCAATTACACTAAAATATCTTAACACACAAAATCTATAATAGCAACTTGTGACATTCGGTAATTTTCCGTTACCAAACTCTGTTAGTTCCGTTAGGTCTTGCATACACGTGTTGTAAGCACACATTAGTTGTCGTTGAACATTGGTGATCTAATAATAATTAACAATGATTATCTGATAATAATTTAATTAATAATGTTAATTATTAATTTGTAGTTATGTGATTTAACAATTTTAAATATCATTTGTGAATCTTACTTTGTAACTTGCCAACGTGTTGTATTGGATTCGTGTGTTTTGTTGCTAGCTAAAAATATATGATTATTATTATTGAATAATAATATATGATTTTTGTAGTTGGAAGTATTTAAAAAGTGTTTAAAAATATTAGTTTTTATAAAATTTAATTAAGGAGGGTTAAGTTTGTAATTACCATAAAACTTACTATTACCAAAAATCAAAACCCTAGCCCCCCAAAACCCTCCCTTATCGGTCGAACATCTCCCAAGCATCCCCTAACTTGCGATTTCAAGTTCTAGCATCAAGAGTACTCGATTTTGCTTGGATTTGATCATTACAACACGTTAGCAAGTTCAATTCTTGATTACTACAAGATTAAAAGGTTAGATTTTGATTAGTTTCATGGTTTTTGTCACTTGAAGAACCCTAATTCGAAATTGGTGAAGGAAAGTAGAAATTGATGATTGTTTGATGATGATATGATGTTAGTTATGGTATATGAATGTTAATCTATATAGATTATGCAAGAAATCCATGGTTTTGTCATCTAGTTCATATATTACCAAATCTGAAAACTTTTCTTCATGAGAATTCATGTTTTGATAAATTATTGATGTTAAATTGGTGATTATGATTGCTATGAACTAGACTAGGTACGTTATGGATGAAATTGGGTTGAAATTGAAGAAATGATAGATTTTGGATGTTACTTTCCCAAAAGGGAAACTTTATTTATATGAAACATGTGATTTAGTGATTTGATCATGATTAGGATGTTAGGAGTATGCTAGAGTGATCATGGATGATGTCTAATATGTTAGAATATGATAATTGGGTCAATTGGATGATTGATGAACTATTTGGGAAAATCTTGGTTTTCTTGGAAAATGTGCAAGTGTACAAGTATGGCATTATGTACAAGTCATGTGTCATGATGAATAGTAATTGTTGATTATTATAATGTTGATGTCTTGGTTATATGAATTACATGTAGGATTGTGATGTTGAGCATCATACACGCGTGCGAATCTGAGGCCCCTACTTAGTAGGATTTGCAGGGTTTAGGATGTGAAGTCGTGAGTGGCTTCACATGGCATGTAGTGCATGATTAGACTCCATGTATGACTTATTACTTGTGATGTAATTATAATTGTATCGAGCATGATTGATTGGTTGAGATTCTTATGTGTCGTATGATAAACTATGTTAGGATGATAATCTTGATAGAACTTATGATTGTGATGTACGTGAATAACTTGTATGATAATCATGTCTATGAGTCGCTATACTTGATCGAATAGATTTCAATTAACATGTCACCAACGGGTCAAACGGGTCAACTTGGTCAAATGAGTCTTGTTTTCCAAAACCTTGGGTCAACGTGTTTATTGAGTACTTAGGGTTGTTAAGCTTTCTGTGTACATGTACTTATGTACTTGCTTGTTTTAGGTAACCTTTGAAGGGTTGTCTTTCCACTCATCGTTAGCTCTTTGTTATTGTTCGTTGCGCACCAGGTGAGTTCATGCCCCACTTTTTATAAACTCTCTTTTGGGGAAGATAGCATACTCGTTTACAAATGCTTTATTATTGTAAGTTGTGTATAGTGTAACATAGAGTGATATACCTTGAAAGTCCTCACACTTTTGGATCATTAATATTGGTAACTAGCTGGAAATTTTGGGTAGTACTATTGGGTTTGACAAGCCCCACTCGTGCGACTCAAAGTCAAACAGGTGCAATATTGTCCTAACACAAACATCGTCACGACCTGGTATGTCGTGACCTCGTGACGGGAGTAAACAAACGAAACACAGTCAGCTTCGATCGCGAAATCACTATGGTTATTACTTATGAATATAGACTAGCTATCTATTTCAATGCACTTCTTATGTTTTACAACTGCTACTGATTATTTTTAACGCAAACTCTTGAACGCGCCGACCGTTGTGTTGACTCTTTTAGTATGCTATTCTCAGGTTGTTACTAGCAGCTGCCGTAGGAGCACGCCCGATTCATGCATACCTTAAAACAAACATTCATCTGTTTTGTCTTATTAAATATTTTCATAATTTGGTTTGGGTGTGTGTTTTGCGCAATTTACATTTGGTACAATATGTTTGAAATTCTTACAAAATGCTTCCGCAAATGTTTTAAAGTTTCAAAATCTGAATTAGTTCAATTGTTGCATATAGTGTCGTTCTGAGTAACTAATGACTGAGATCCTGGTTTGTTCACTTGCCTCACGGTAAAACCCCGCATGTGGATTTTGAGGGTGTGACAGATTGGTATCATAGCCATTGGTTATTGGGAACTAGGTTGCATACACACTAGTCTATAACCGCACAGTTGTTAGTTACTCATTACTTATCCCTTACTGTATACTCATTGGCATACACATCACGTACCCTGCAGCATGGCATCATCTTCACGGGATCTAGGTAAAAGACCTGCACGTTCTAAATCAGATCCTCCACCTCCTGTACCTGATAGAGGATCTGAGTGGCCTCGACACCCTTATCCTCCCTAGGAGATAGACTGGATCAACCATTCGTACCGCCCGAACGTGATGCACCACCAGATTGGTGTTACTATCCCACCTATGTTGACCATATGCTTTATAAGGAGCGTGTTCCTAAGCCCCCGCCTACCAGACCGAGGACTAGGTCCACTTCTGAGTTGCTACATCTACCCTCCCTTCGTTACCACATTCTAGCGAGCTGGTGATTGCGGTGTTAGTTGCTGCTTTAGACACGGAGAAACGACACACGAATGAGCTGAACGAAGTGGTCGGAGCTTTACGACAGAACTACGTGAGACTAAGATGATGGTAAAAGAATTGAAGGATCTGAAATTGAAATGATATAACCATCAGCGCTCCTTAACTGATCATGTAGCTCAGGCCATCCACCGTTCGGATGCTAGGGATAACACCATCCATGGCCATGGGGTAAGACTTGGTGATCTGGAAGCCCAGTTCGCAGCGATGCATATTGTCGCAGAACCCAACGAGGAACCTGAAGAGGAACCCGAGGAAGAGCCAGAGGAAGCCCCGGAAGAAGAAGAACCAAAAGAGATGGAAGAGGACAGTGATGGGTCTGATGTACTAGACTGACTTCCTTATTCATCTGACTTGGACTACGTAGCATTTTTTTTAAAACCTATGTGGGAAGGCTTGTTTCCCACCCAACTGAAAAACTAAAAATTTTGACATCGATGGAATATTTGTGAATTACTTACAATCTATTTAACTTTGGTTATTATTTTGGTTATAAATGTCGTGGCTTATGAACTTTATTGTTTTTCTTACTATTTGATATGCTTCAATGAGATAAATATAATAGATGTTGATCATTATTGCATTTGTGAATGTTAAGTGAAAATGGAAGGTGAAGGCAGAGGACGTGGCAGAGGACACGGTGCATAACGCGGACGCGGCACGGCTACAGTGAATATGATGGCCGCTGAATTGGCTGCCCTGATTAATGAACACGTACAGGCCGCAGTGGCTACTGCACAAGCTGGACAGCCAGCAGGTAAATGATACAAATGGCTTGACCAATACTCTAGTTGCTTGTTTAAACTGCTCAACTAAAGTATTGGTTTGTTGGCAAAGGACCCCCACCCTATAGCTACAAATCCTTCATGGATTGCAAGCCTCATACCTATAATGGAACTGAAGGAGCTGTAGGATTGGTGCGGTGGTTTGAGAAGACCAAATCAGTCTTTGCAAAATGCAACTGCCCTCCAGCCGATCAAGTGAAGTATGCTACTGGAACCCTCGAAGGCGCAGCACTCTCTTGGTGGAATGCCCAGGTGCAGATGCTGGGTCAGGCGATGGCTAATGACCTACCTTAAGAAGAATTTAAGACGATGATGACAGAGGAGTATTGTCCCCGAGATGAAGTGCAAAAGCTGGAAGTTGAGTTCTGGCAACTAAAGATACAAGGCTCTAAGATTGAGGCCTATACCACCAGGTCTCACGAGTTGGCAACCTTGTGCCCGGGAATGGTGAACGAGATGCATAAGAGGATTGAGTTATACTTACGTGGGTTGGTACCCGAAATTCAGAGTATGGTGACAGCCTCTAACCCTGCCGCCATACAACAGGCTATTCGGTTAGCCCATAGGCTGACCGACCAAGCAGTGGAACAAGGGCTATTACCCAAACGGGGCGCGGTGGCTAGCGTACCCGATAACAAACGTAAGTGGGAAAATACTGGCAATAAGGGCTCATCCTCTAGCAATCAACACCAGCAGCAGCAGCAACAACAACAACAAAGGAGATTCAACAACAACCGGAATTTTAATTAGTCATCTTCCTTAAACCAAGGACAAGGTGGATACGTGGGGAAGCATCCAAAGTGCAACCGGTGCAACTATCATCACATCGGCAGGTGTGACAAATTCAAGTGTTAGCGTTATGGAAAGCTAGGGCACGCAACAAAAGATTGTCGTGGCGAATTGGTGAAGAAGCCACAACAAACACAGGAAACACCAAAAGGCTGCTTTGAGTGTGGAAAAGAAGGGCATTACAAGAGGAACTGCCCTTAGTTGAGGAAGAATAGCAATGGTGCTGGGAACAATAATAACAACCCTGGTAATGGCAACAACAATGGTGGTGCCAAAGTGAGAGCCTTTGTCATGGGTTCAGGTAAGGCTCTAAATGATACTACTATTGTTACTGGTAAATTTCCTATTAATGGTCGTTATGCTACTGTACTATTTGATACTGGAGCTGATAGAACTTTTATCTCTACTAAGTTTAGTATTCTCTTAAGTGATATGCCTTCTACGTTGGAATCTAGATATACCATAGAATTAGCTGACGGTAAGCAAATCTACGTTACACACATCCTTAAAGGATGCAAGATAGAACTTGCTGGTCACACCTTTGATATCGACCTCATGCCTGTTACGCTTGGGAGTTTCGATGTGGTTGTGGACATGGATTAGTTGTCCGAGAAGCAAGCGGAAGTCATTTGCCACAAGAAGATTATCTGCATTCCTCTCCTGGACAGGGAAATTCTCTCGGTTAAAGGCAAGAAAAGTGGTGCTGTGATAGGCATCATATCCTTTATGAAAGCACAAAAGTGGCTATGCAAGGGTCGCTTAGCCATTTAGCCCTTGTAACTAACAAGCAACAGGAAGAAAAGAAGATAGAGAACATTCCGGTAGTTCGTGACTTTCCTGAGGTGTTTCCAGAGGATCTGCCTGGACTACCACCTCATCATCAAGTTGAGTTTCAGATTGATTTGACTCCTGGAGCAGCTCCAATTACAAGAGCACCTTACTGGTTAGCCCCGAATGAACTGCAGGAACTATCTGCACAACTTCAAGAGCTGTTGGATAAAGGGTTTATTCGCCCAAGCTCATCACCATGGGGAGCCCCTATTATCTTTATTAAGAAGAAGGATGGCACATTTCGAATATGTATCGATTACAGAGAATTGAACAAACTTATAGTCAAGAATCGATACCCTTTGCCTCATATAAATGATTTGTTTGATCAACTTCAAGGATTAAGCTATTACTCTAAGATTGATTTGAGGTCTGGGTATCATCAACTGAGAGTTCGAGAGGAAGACATCTCAAAGACTGTATTTTGTACATGTTATGGTCATTATGAGTTCTTAGTCATGCCATTTGGGTTGACAAATGCACCAGCAGTGTTCATGGATCTCATGAATCGTGCGTGCAAACCCTATCTTGATCAGTTTGTTATTGTGTTTATCGATGACATATTGATCTATTTGAGGACCAAGGAAGAACATGAGGAGCACCTACGTCTAATCTTGGAATTACTTAAAAAGAAACAACTGTACGCCAAGTTTTCCAAGTGTGATTTCTGGATACGCGAAGTTCAATTTTTGGGTCATATTGTTAACGGAAAAGGAATACATGTGGATCCTGCAAAGATTGAAGCGATAAAGAATTGGTCGGTTCCCAAGACGCCTAGTGAGATATGGCAATTTCTTGGACTGGCAGGATATTATCGGCGTTTCATTGAGAGATTTTCTAAGATCGCTCAACCTCTCACAGCATTGACCCATAAAGGAACAACGTATAAATGGGGTGAGAGTCAAGAAGCCGCTTTTCAGTTGTTGAAACAGAAACTTTGTAGCGCACTGATATTGGCATTACCAGAGGGAAGTGATGACTTTGTAGTCTACTGTAATGCTTCTATCCAAGGACTTGGTTGTGTCTTGATGTAACGTGACAAGGTGATAGCCTATGCTTCGAGACAACTAAAGGTACACGAGAAGAACTACACCACCAATGACTTGGAACTGGGTGTAGTAGTTTTTGCTTTGAAGATCTGGAGACATTACTTGTACGGTACCAAATGCACAATTTACACCGATCACAAGAGTCTTCAGCATATCTTTAAGCAGAAAGAGCTGAACATAAGGCAGCGACGCTAGGTGGAATTGTTGAACGATTATGACTGCGCTATCAAATATCACCTGGGAAAGGAGAATGTAGTCGCTGACGTGTTGAGTAGAAAGGAAGCTGCTAAGCCCAGACGAGTGAGAGCTTTCCAGCTTACTATTAGCACTCAATTACCTGAACAAATTAGGGAACCTCAGACAGAAGCTTTAAAAGCAGAAAACATTGGATCTGAATCTTTACGTGGGATGGACAAACAGTTTGAATTGAAAGCTGATGGAATTCGTTACTTCATGGATAGACTTTAGGTGCCCTTGTATGGAAGCCTAAAAGACTTGGTTATGAGTGAAGCACATAAGTCTAAGTACTCTATACACCCGGGTTCTGAAAAGATGTATCATGACCTGAAGGCGCACTATTGGTGGCCTAATATGAAGGCAGACGTAGCTACGTATGTGAGCAAGTGCTTAACTTGTTCTAAGGTTAAAGTTGAATATCAAAAGCCATCTGGATTACTACAGCAAGCTAAGATTCCTTTATGAAAGTGGGAACAGATTTCTACGGATTTCATTACTAAATTACCTCAGACTCCTACTGGTTGTGACACGATATGGGTGATCGTAGACCGATTGACTAAGTCTGCTCACTTTTTGGCAATCAAGGAAACTGATAAAATGGATAAGTTAACTCGAATTTATTTGAAGGAGGTAGTTTCGAGACATGGTGTACTGATCTCGATTATTTCTGACCGTGATGCTCGTATCACATTATATTTCTGGCAATCGTTACAGAAATCTTTGGGTACGCATCTGGATATGAGCACTGCTTATCATCCGCAAACATATAGGCAAAGCGAGCGTACCATTCAAACATTGGAGGAAATGTTGCATGCTTGTGTGATTGATTTCGGGAATAACTGGGAAGTTCACCTACCATTGGTGGAATTTTCATACAACAATAGTTACCACACCAGCATTAAGGCAGCACCATTTGAGGCGTTGTATGGACGAAAGTGTAGATCACCAGTTTGTTAGGCAGAAGTTGGTGATAGTCAATTGACTGGCCCCGAATTGGTGTATGAAACTACCGAGAAGATCGTACAGATAAGGAACCGTATGGCCAGAGCACGAGGCCGACAGAAGAGCTATGCAGACAAACGACGAAAACCTTTGGAGTTTCAGGTCGGCGACAAAGTTTTACTGAAAGTCTCACCATGGAAAGGTGTGATTAGATTCGGTAAAAGAGGCAAGCTTAATCCGAGATACGTTGGACCATTTGAGATTCTAGAAAGAATAGGTCCAGTGGCGTATCGATTTGACCTGCCGTACTCGTTGAGTGGAGTTCACAACGTATGTCATGTCTCTACTCTGTAAAAGTGTTTAGCTGACGAGACGATGGTTGTACCGCTCGAGGAAGTACAAGTGGATGAACAATTACGATTCATCGAAGAACTAGTTGAGGTGATGGACCGTGAAGTCAAGAACCTTAAGCAAAGCAAGATACCCATAGTCAAAGTTTGTTGGAACTCGAGACGTGGACCGGAATTCACATGGGAACGTAAGGATCAGATGAAGCTTAAGTATCCTCATCGTTCGAAACGACGACGACAGCCGGGGAAGGTAATGATTAAATTTCGAGACGAAATTTCTTTCAACATGGGGATGATGTGACAACCCACCCGAAACTCACCCGATTTCTTTGTGCCAATGCAGTAAACCGGTGATTTAACACAACCATGTGCGCAATTTTCGGGACGAAAATTCTTACAATATGGGGATAATGTGACATCCAGTAATTTTCCATTACCAAACTCCGTTAGTTCAGTTAGGTCTTGCATACACATGTCATGAGCACACACTAGTTGTCGCTGAACGTTTGTGATCTAATAATAATTAACAATGATTATCTGATAATAATTTAATTAATAATGTTTATTATTAATTTGTAGTTATGTGATTTGTAAATCTTACTTTGTAACATGCCAACGTGTTGTACTGGATTCGTGTGTTTTGTTGCTAACTAAATTATATTATTATTATTATTGTTGAATAATAATATATGAGTTTGTAGTTAGAAGTATTTAAAAATTATTTAAAAGGATTAGTTTTTATAAAGTTTAATCAAGGAGGGTTAAGTTTGTAATTACCCCAAAACTTAATATAACCAAAAATCAAAACCCTAGCCCCCCAAACCCTCCCTTATCGGCCGAACATCTCCCAAGCATCCCCTCCCTTGTGATTTCAAGTTCTAGCATCAATAGTACTTGATTTTGCTTGGATTTGATCATTACAACACGTTAGCAAGTTCAATTCTTGATTACTACAAGATTAAAAGGTTAGATTTTGATTAGTTTCATGGTTTTTATCACTTGAAGAACCCTAATTCGAAATTGGTGAAGGAAAGTCAAAATTGATGATTGTTTGATAATGATATGATGTTAGTTATGTTATATGATTGTTAATCTATGTAGATTATGCAAGAAATCCATGGTTTTGTCATCTAGTTCATATATTGCCAAAATTAGAAACTTTTCTTTATGAGAATTCATGTTTTGATGAATTGTTAATGTTAAATGGGTGATTATGATTGCTATGAACTAGACTAGGTATGTTATTGATGAAATTGGGTTGAAATTGATGAAAGGATAGATTTTGGATGTTACTTTCTCGAAAGAGAAACTTTATTTATATGAAACATGTGATTTAGTGATTTGATCATGATTAGGATGTTAGGAGCATGCTATAGTGATCATGGATGATGTCTAATGTGTTAGAATATGATAATTGGGTCAATTGGATGATTGATGAACTATTTGGGAAAATCTTGGTTTTCTTGGAAAATGTGCAAGTGTACAAGTATGGCATTATGTACAAGTCATGTGTCATGATGAATTGTGATTGTTGATTATTATAATGTTGATGTCTTGGTTGTATGAATTACATGTGGGATTGTGATGATGAGCATCATACACATGTGCGAATCTGAGGTCCCTACTTAGTAGAATTGGAAGGGTTTAGGATGTTAAGTCGTGAGTGGCTTCACATGGCATGTAGTGCATGATTTCCATGTATGACTTATTACTTGTGATGTAATTATAACTGTATCAATCATGATTTATTGGTTGAGATTCGTATGTGTTGTCTGATAAACTATGTTAGGATGATGATCGTGATAGAACTTATGATTGTGATGTACGTGAATAACTTGTATGATAATCATGTGTATGAGTTGCTATACTTGATTGAACAAGATTTCAATTAACATGTCACCAACGGCCAAACTGGCCAACTTGGTCAAATGAGTCTTGTTTTCCAAAACCTTGGGTCAACGTGTTTATTGAGTACTTAGGGTTGTTAAGCTTTCTGTGTACACGTACTTATGTACTTGCGTGTTCTAGGTAACCTTTGAAGGGTTGTCTTTCCACTCATCGTTAGCTCTTTCTTATTATTCGTTGCGCACCAGGTGAGTTCATGCCCTACTTTTTATACACTATCTTTTGGGGGAGATAGCATACTCGTTTACAAACGCTTTATTATTATAAGTTGTGTATAGTGTAACATAGTCTGATATACCTTGAAAGTCCTCACACTTTCGGATCGTTAATATTTGTAACTAGAGGGAAATTTTGGGTAGTACTACTGGGTCTGACAAGCCCCACCCATGCGACTCAAGGTCAAACGGGTGCAATATTGTCCTAACACAAACATCATCACGACCTGGTATGTCGTGACGGGAGGCAAACAAACGAAACACAGTCGGCTTCGATCGCGAAATCACTATGCTTATTACTTATGAATATAAGCTAGCTATCTATTTCAATGCACTTCTTATGTCTTACAACTGTTACTGATTATATTTAACGCCAAACTCTTGAACTCACCAACTGTTGTGTTGACTCTTTTAGTATGCTATTCTCAGGTCGTTACTAGCAGCTGCCGTAGGAGCACGCACGAGTCATGCGTACCTTGAAACAAACAATCATCTGTTTTGTCTTATTAAATATTTTCATAATTTGGTTTGGGCGCGTGTTTTGCGCAGTTTACATTTGGTACTATATGTTTGAAATTCTTACAAAATGCTTCCGCAAGTTTTTTAAAGTTTCAAACTTTGAATTAGTTCAATTGTTGCATATAGTGTCGTTCTGAGTAACTAATGACTGAGATCCTAGTTTGTTCACTCGCCTTGCGGTAAAGCCCCGCACGTGGATTTTATGGGTGTGACACAACTCGCATAAGATCTTTGTAAGCTTCCTATATTAACATTCTCATGTAAAAACTTCAAGTATATTTGGTTACTTGTCTTGTTTTCCGTAATCTCGTTCTTAAGAATCAGTACTACCATAGGTAAAAGGCTTATCTAAGAACTCATTTGAGAGTCACAAAAGAATAACACTTGACACTTGGTATCAAAACTACATGATTCTTTGGGACATCGCGCCTTAAGCAAGTATGCTTGTTATAATGAATGTGGAGCATATCGCACGTGATTACGAGGATCGTGGTCGAGAAAGGTCTTGGCAACGAGCTACTAAAAAGGGCAACATGTTCAAATAAAGGTCTTTGGAAAAGGGTTGAGGAATTATAAACAACCACGAATGAGTTATGGTCACGAGTCAATGACACATCCCAATTACTATCAAATTCTTTGAGAAACACATTTTTTGAACTCAGGAAAGACTTGAATACTTGTGTTCAAGTGTTTCTTATGATGACAAAGAAGATCACTATCCTACGAAGAGACATGGGATATTAGTCATGTGGCTACCATTTAACTCTTATTGGTTTAGAGGCTAAGGTGAATGAGTACAACAAAACCATGGTTAGCGTAAGTGGCAACACTAACCCTTTCGCTTTAAGGGTCAAAGTCCCCAAACCTCTTCCGTTTGGAGTCAAAGATGAGGCAATGGTTGTTAACAGTATTCTATTAGAATGAAGTGTTATATGAAGGGGACTACATCGTAAATAACTTGTTTTAACCAAACTTGAAAAGATACCTATTTGATTTAAAAAAATTTCTCCAAGTTGCGTAAACCATTCAATTCGTTTATTTTGATAGTTCTAGTTAATTATATTTTATTTATGTCATTATTTATATACCACTAGGCTATAGCCTCGTGTATTACACGGGTTAAATAAAAAATAAACTAAATATTTATTAATGAATAGTTAGTAACTGAAAAATGTTGTTCTGATATAGAATATGATTGAAATTACGTATAAGTAAATATTTTGATTAGTTGATAAAACAGTTCTATTATTATAAAACTTTTGTTTTAAAAAATTATTGGTTTAAAAAAAATTCATTTTTATCAATGTTTCGTTTATTCAAAATTTCGGGTTTGTTTTGTAAAAAATGTTTTATATAAAACTTTTATCTTTTTAAAAAGAATGAGTTTAAAATAAATTCATAATTTAAAAAAGTTTCATTGTTTAAAAGAAATTCATTGTTTTAGAATTTTTTTTGAGAAAATATATTTTTTAATCAAAATACTTAGTTTTTATTTAACGAAGATTTGTCTTTTAAAAATTATTGATTCAAGAATGGCTTGAAATGAAATATGATATGAAAGGGACTACGTTGTTAATAACTTGTTTTAACCAAACTTAAAAAGATACCTATTTGATTTAAAAAAATTTCCTCCAAGTTGCGTAAACCATTCAATTCGTTTATTTTGTGAGTTCTAGTTAATTATATTTTATTTATGTCATTATTTATATATCATTTATGTACATAATCATGATTGTTACTAATGATTTGTCTATTTGACATTTTTATATGTTAGATATTTATATACTATTTGATAAATGTGTGGTGGATTATAATATTTTATCAAAAAAGTCACATTTATTATGACATATTGAGAATAAGCTAAACAGTAAATAAATCGCCCTATTTAACCCCATATCGTTGAAGCCTCATCAACATATTAATTTCCTCCAAACAAGATAGGTATATTCGGGTATGCCATTCTAACCCTTTTCTTTTGTTGATATTTAACAGTGTTCCTAACGCGTATGTGATGTAATATGTACCAATTGTAAATTGTATAATGCTATTTATATCATATAATCAATCATACAAGTATGAAAATTGTTCTAACCAAAATAACCTTAATAGTAATTTTATATAAGTTGTTATATGTTGTTGTAACTTAAGGAGGATGCGTAGTAACACGATCTATGATATATTTTCATTTGACCTGCAAACATACACCATCTATACTTTATAATTACATTACTTCTAAAATTATCACACCTACATTTTACATGTATTGAATCCACAATTATCTATTTATAAAGTACATCATTTTATAATCAGAATGTTTTTTTAAAGATTGATCTATGATATATAGTTGTTTGTTACATGTATAAAAACACAAAATACGTAAGTTGACAAAGAATTTGTACATATTTTCTTTTGGTTGGAGTATGTAATTATGATTAATGTTTTTCAAAAAGATAATAATTGTATGTGTATGTACACTTAAAATGACGAACACACGCACCCATTTAATGTTATTAAAAAATCCATCTTTTGTTCACATTTAGGGATTCGAACCCATGCCAATTTGATCAGATAAACACAAGGTAATACACACATATATATGTATGTAGTATATATAAGACACGACTACGAGTCCCCACTTTGCAACTTAGGTGAAGAGTAGTTTTGATATATATATATATATATATATATATATATATATATATATATATATATATATATATATATATATATATATATATATGTTGGTGGCCAGTTCTCTATTAATTTTTACATTTATAGTAAGATTAGAACCTCTTGTGTCTTTTAAGTATGAATTTTTAGTAAGACTTGAATCTTCTTGTGCTTTTTAGGTACGATTGAAATAGAGTGTTATCGCATATACACCAGCCTCAATTTTAATACAGTCTTGCATAACACTTACAAAACTTACAAAAGTCATACGGACCGATAAGTGTTGTGCATTGGTTTTTGTACGGACCATACGGCCTAGTGTGCCACACGATTTAAATTTACAAATAGAGACAATGGATATGTTGAGTCTTAAGTTTTTATGTTTTAAAGAACAGACACATTTCATAGTAAAGTCATGTTTATAAATGATAATCCGAATCAAAGATTATTGTTTAGCGACTTAGGGTTTTAATTTTAGATTTAATGTTAATTTTTATTTGGATGATTGTCTAGTCTGTATAAATATAAATCGTATGGTTATATATAGTGAACCAAATACAATGGATCGAGTGGTATGCATAAAACTATAAAAATAATTGCATATTTGTATATTTGTGTGTGTGTATCTATCCTAATAATTATGTACATTTCTTGACACATGTCATTCTCACGTTTACTCTTTTATTTATTTTTCCGCCTAAATATTTATTATATTTTAAAATATCAAATAACTAATTTTCAAAACTTTTTCTTTCTCTCTTTATGTTATAAATCTATGTTCTTTTTGAATCAATAATATTAAAAAGACATTTTTTATTAAATAAAAACTAAGCATTTTGATTAAAAATACACTTTTTCAAAACCAAATTTGTCTAAAACTATGAGTTTTTTCTAAAACAACAAAACTTTTTTAAATAATAAAATAATTTTAAAATCTATTTTTATAAAATAAAAATTTTATATATAAGAAGATTTACAAAACAAACCCGGAGTTTTTAACAGTGAAATATTGATAAAAATTTGAATTTTTATCAAAGCAATAACAAAAAAAAGTTTTAAAAATAATAAAAATGTTTTATCAATTAATCAAAATACGCAATTTCAATTATATCTTATATTAAAAGTAACGTTTTACAGTTATTAACTCTTCATAAATAAATATTTAGTATTTTTCTTATTCAACCCGTGTAATACACGGGGTTATGCCCTTGTATTTATATAATTACATGCATATATATTAAATTAAAAATTAATTCGAGCTGAACCGAACCGAACCGATCGGACCTTTGCTCGTGCGTGGCTCATTTACAAACCGAACCGAACCCAACGACTCAATTACAACTAAGTGGTGAATCGAACGAGCAATTTTTTAGCGATAGGTGATTTGGACAGTCCTAATATATGAGTAGTAGGTATGGAAGTAAATAAAATGATATGATGCATTTGTTAAATATCAGATTGAAGTACGGTTTGAATATTGATCTCTAGCTGTTAATTATGTAAAAGGAGTAATGTAAAACCAGTTACAACTTTTGGGGTTTTGATCACAAGGTTGATGTACTTAATTTCTAAGAAGCTCTCTAATGTTTTTTTGGGAATGTTGTTGAACTATAAACTGTGTTAAGTTTCAAAAGCTAAGACAACTCTTCTGGAAGTAGTTATCATTCAAGTTAAATTGACTCAAGTGAGATCTAATTAATATCTTAAATATCTAGTTGTATCTTATTCAGGAATTTGCAAAGATACCGAGAAAATGGCAATCAAGATTAACGGGTTCATAACCTTTCTTGCTCTAATGTTGATCGTTGCGACTATCGAAGCTCGCTCAGATCATCCCTGGAGAATGAAAACAACAAAAAGCATTAAACCTGAAACCAAATCCACCATTGAGAAACATCCAATGAACACAATCGGATTTGACAACGAGGCACAAACAAATTCTCACCACCAATATAATATTGAAACTCCAGATCATCCGTGGCGAGTGCAAGCAACAAAAAACATCGCGCCTGAAACAAAATCTACCATTGAAAAACAACTGGTGAACACCAATGGTTTTGACAATGATGCAGGAACAGATTCTCACCATAAATATAACTTTGCCCATCGTCCAGGGCCATATTGAATTTGGGAAAAATGTCATCATGAAACTTGTAACTTGTAAGATATATGTAAAGATACCAAGGCAAAGGGATTCGTGTGTTTGAATAAAGTCGGTTGAGTCTTGCGACGCATGTTACTATGCGTGTCTGTTAGGCCTGCAATATGTAAACTATAAAGGTGTGTAATGTCCATGTGTGCTACCTTTGGCTTGTTAAACCTTTGTGTGCTGTTAAATGCAAATGATCATGGTTTATTATGTTGTGTTTGTTTCTAAATGTGACTTTTACAAATGAAAATATCACTCCTGGCTCACCCCCATATATTGACGAGTCACAATCAGGAAATAGAAATTATATTTTCAAATATCCTTTGTTATTAAATTTAAAATTTTTGTGTTGTTTTAGATATAGATTAAGGTAAAGCTATATTCTAGTATAGTGAAAATGTCTGCGTGTTGCAGCGGTACGGCTGTTGCGCGACTTTTTGGGAATTCGATTTTAGTCAGTATCGGCTCGATGCGTTATAACGTAAATTAAAAAATCAAAATATAATTATTGAAAAATTTGAATGAAAGAAAACAATTACGTATATTACAAAAGTCTTTAAGACAAATATATTATCCCAACCAGATTAGTGAAAGCATGTGTGATATTTGTGGTTGGAAATCACTTATTACCAAGATTTTAGGGGGGGAGGGGTTTCGTTTTTATGAATATATGTTAGAGTTTTATGATCATCGGAGACAGCTTTCGGTGGTGATTTGCATAGACAGGAGAAAGTTAATAGAGAAACAGTTACCACAAACTAACATCTTGATTATTATTGAGCTGTTAACAACCAGCAAGGGAAAGAGAAAGAGGGATTAGTGCTCAATCGCAATGAATGAACGTCATTGAAAGTAAATGACGCTTTTGTTTGGCCACGTCTATGCTTTAGCATTTGTATTATAAGCATCATATTTTATAATTTATTGTAAGGATATAAATGGAATAAAATAGTTAGGTTTCTAAAATTTAAGCATGACTTTTCATATGGGTGTCTTAATACATATATAAAACTATCATTCTATCATCCTTTCATTTTTATTATAAAAAAATATAAATAAATATTAAAATTATTAAACTTCCTAGAAAAATATTAGTATTATAGTTATTATAAATATGAACATATATATATATGTTATATATTAAAATATTTAAATAAAATAATACTTAATTTAAATAGTATTTAGTTATAAAAATATAATTAGTATATATAAATTTAAGTGTCAATTTATAATATCATAAATAAAATAAAATTTAATAAAGTGAATTAAATAATATCATATTATTAAATAATGTATTAATAATGTTTATTAAATACATGAAAGAGACAATGATAAAAATATCAAGGTATATAAAATTTAATGGATAAATTTAACATATTACCCCTAAATTTCTTAAAATTTAATCAATTTCCTATGTTATCCCTCTTAAATGCCTTGCACTCCTTTGTACATGTTGCTTCAAAACTTGTATGTTTGGCAAAAGATAGAGATGTATTATATAGTAGTATAGATATAAGTATTTAAATAAAATAATACTTAATTATAATAGTATTTAGTTATAAAAATATGATTAGTAACTATAAATTTAAATGTCAATTTATATTATTATAAATAAAATAAAATTTAATGAAGTGAATTAAATAATATCATATTATTAAATAATGTATTAATAATGTGTATTAAATAATACAATAATTAAAGATTAATTAAATGGGAGCAAAAGTGAAACTATTGCATAAAACATTTGTAATCTGTGCTTAAAATGTTGTATATATGTCTTACACTTTGAATGAAATTACTATTTATCCTTCTAATATGTATTATATAGTATTATCGATAAACAGTCATTGTAGTTGTAATTTCTTTGTCAACTAATCAGAGATCTTTTAGTTTCGTACCTTTCGAAACCCAAAGCTTTGTTCATGATGGGCTGGTACCCTTACAATCATGTAATGGTTTAAATATCTATTTCATGAACAACTTTTGAATGCCAAAGAATCTAGCACTAACATATTTATACTGTATCCAAGATTTGTTTGTGTCACATTGAAAAAGAATTTGCACACAATTTTAACAAAAATAGTCCTATCAATATTTCCAAAGATCAGAGCACTACAATTATTAATCGAATGTAAACGATTACTTAATGTTTCCTTGGTATCATTGAGTTTAAGTTAAAAAGGATTAAAGAGTTGTGATGATAACTGGTAAAGATCAACTAATGTTGAATGAGACAACATAGTGATATTGTAACAAATTATGCAGTTGTTGCTAATAAAGACCAAGAATAAATACTACTGATGGACACTACTGCTTGGATAACTTACCAATGATCTTGACTTGATGAAGAAACAGAAATGTAAAAAAAGGAATTAGTGAATTTAATTCGATTAGTCCCATAATAAAAGAAAAATTGAAGGTTAAAGGGAAATGTCTTGGTTGAAAGTGATCAAAATTGTTAGAACAACCTTAAGTGTCATCATTATGTTGTATCCTAAAGTCAAGTTACATCCTTGGAATTATGATAGACACTCTAAATCGCGTGTTGAGTATTGATATATATAAACTAAATATTAGTTTGTGTCTATTATATATATATTAGAAAGTTTATGTTTGTGTCTAGTATGTAAATATATAAATATATAAGGGTCAAGCATGTGTTAATAAGAAACATAGTGGTTGGTTCTAGGGCTATATATACCCCTCATATGTATGTTTTGCTGGAAATGATAAACAATTGTATGTATGCAAGCAATTTGATAATAAGCCTCTGCAAGTTTATCATCGTTGTTCATCCGATTTGTATCTCTGATTTACCAACAATCTGGTATCAGAGCGCTCGTTAATCGATCTAAGGGAAGAAGGAAAGCAAAAATATCATTCCTGTTTAGGTACAATCGATCGATTGAAAGCGATAAACAAAGAGAACAACGACTTTGTTTTCTTATGAGTAATTAACGATCGAACGAAGACGACGATTTCTGTGTGAAATCGGTCATTGATTGAAGAAGTCGATCGCAGAGTCTTGATCGTTGTTCCATTCGTTTGTTCAAAACATCAAATTGAGGATTTGGTGTTTGTTCTCTGTACAATCGAGCAATTAACGGACTGAGTGATTTCTGCCCTTAGTTTGGTCTAGATATCGAAGAAATCTTGGTGTTGGGTGGACAACAAATTTAAGACAGAATATAAGAAACAATCACGCGCGATTGTCTATTGAAAACGAGGAAGAAGCCATCGTCTTTTAGTCTGGTCGATTGTCGATCGAAAGAATCAAGAAAGTTTCTGGTGTTCATTCTTTCTTGTTGTTTGCTTCGAACAAAGAATCGAAAGTGTGCTCGGTTATTGTTTCTCGCCTTGTTGGTGATTCTCTAAACAAGTTGGAGGAAGTTATTTGTGAATCTTGTTGCCGTAATCAAAAGAATTAAAAATTAGTTTGTTTGTTTTTCATAATCAAGAGAACCAATAGGATTTTTTATTCATGCTTGAAGACCAATAGCCTATTGTTCGGTTGGAGACAAAATTGTTATCTGTTTCTCGAACCGGTTGATTAAATTGTTGTTCAAACTCGAAAATTCTAAGAGATTGGACCTTTTTGGGGCATTCCCTTCAAAGTCAAAAGAAAAGGATTTTTAAAAGTGTGTTATTTGGCAAACAAATTCATCAAATCGAATTTGAAAACTGGCCTTCATTGGATTGTTTGATTACAACAAAAGAGACTTCAAGATAATCAAGAGTCTTTGTGATTCTAGCAAGTTAAACCAAATCTCAACGATTCGTATTGCAAGTTAAACTCCGAATATTTGATGTTCGTTGAGTATAGCAAGAGCAAGTTTCGAATCAATCGTGGTTCGTTAGAATAGCAAGTGAAATTGAACCCTTTGTGGTTCATAGAAAGTTAAAACAAACCCATGTGGTTTGTAGCAAGTTAAAACAAACCCGTGTGGTTTGCAGCAAATCTCAAACCTCTTTTGGTTCATAGCAAGTTAAACCGAACCTCTTTTGGTTCATAGCAAGTTAAACCGAACCTCTTTTGGTTCATAGCAAGTTAAACCGAACCCTTGTGGTTCATAGCAAGTTAAGCAAACCTATTGGTTTGTATCAAGTCGAACCTTTGGTTCAAATAGCAAGTCGAACAATTATTTGTTCAAATAGCAAGTGCAAATAGAATCATTTGATTCAACTTTACAATAAAAGATCAATCTTTGATCAAAGCAAGTTAGTGCATAAAAACCTGATTAGCAAGTTGGTCAGGAGCACATCAAATCTGGTTAGCAAGTAGGCCAGAAGCAAGTATAGCGAATTGATCAAATTTAAGGTCCAATTAGCAAGTTGGTTGGATAATTTTTAATCAAATTCGCAACAACAATAATCTGATCACCAAGTAGGTCAGAACCTGATTAGCAAGTTGGTCAGGAGCAAGATAAAACTGGTTAGCAAGTTGGCCATAAGCAAGTAAGAAATTTTGATCTATTTGATCAAGGAATTGATCATCCGATCACAAGCACGTTAGCAAGAAAGAAAGAAGAAATGGCAGATGATAAAAAGCATGATAATGCATCAAGCGGTACATCAACTCGTGAACAAGGAAACATTTCACTTCAATGTCCAAAATTGAATGAAACAAATTATACTACTTGGTCATTGTTGATGGAAACTATCTTAAAGGCCTATGGTCTTTGGGATGCAGTTGATGCAAAGAATGAAACAATGGATGAAAAGAAGATTAATACAACTAAGGCAATGATACTGCAACGTTGCCTCAAGATGTATTAATGCAAGTTGCACATTACTCGACTGCAAAGGAAGTTTGGGACTCAATCAAAGTCAAAAAACTTGGAGCCGATCTAGTTCAGAAAGCCCGTTTACAAACATTAAGAAGTGAACTAGAGGCTTTGAAAATGAATACAACTGAACGGGTAAGTGACTTTGTGGGAAAGTTAAGCACTATAAAAGCCAAGTTTAAAAGTCTTGGTGGTACTTTGAAAGATAAGGTACTTGTAAGGAAACTGCTTAACTTGGTTCCAAATAAATTTCTACCAATCGTTGCATCTATCGAGCAATATCAAGAAATTGATACAATGTCATTTGAAGAAGCAGTTGGAAGAATTATAGCCTTTGAAGAACGCACTAAAAGTCAAGATGAACCGGAGGCTAATAATCAAAGGAAACTTCTAATGGCAAGTTCAAACAATCAAGGTCGTGGTAGAGGACGAGGTAGAAACTCTAACAAAGAAGAAAGTGGACGCGAAAAATGCATGGGTCAAGGCAATAAAGATGGAAGCAAGTTTAGATGTTATGAATGTGGAGAACTTGGTCATTTTGCAAACAAATGCACCAAATGGAAGAACAAGGAGAAGAACAAGCAAGGAGAATCTAATCTCATATATGATGATGATCAACCAACTCTACTGTGAAAGCAAGACAAGCAAGTAGAAGACATCACTTAAACTATATTTAGTTTAAGGGGGAGTACTGATATATATAAACTAAATATTAGTTTGTGTCTATTATGTATATATTAGAAAGTCTATGTTTGTGTCTAGTATGTAAATATGTAAATATATAAGGGTCAAGTATGTGTTAATAGAAAACATAGTGGTTGGTTCTAGGGCTATATATACCCCTCATATGTATGTGTCGATGGAAATGATGAACAATTGTATGTATGCAAGCAATTTGATAACAAATCTCTGCAAGTTTATCAGGTTTATCATCATTGTTCATCCGATTTGTATCTCTGATTTACCAACATTGAGAAAGCTACAATAGAGGGGAGAAGTATTTTTAAAACCTATGTGATTAACTGATAATCAAAAGAGATTACTTAAAATTTAAATAAGATGAGTATCTGCACTTGCTGCAAATAGAAGAAAGGCCTGATGAAAATTTTGATATGATAAAGAAAAAAGATAAATGAAGATTGCCATGCTCGGAAGATTAGTCTGGATGAAAAGATGAAGATTATTTTATTTAATAGTTTAGAGAGAATGTTGAAATCGGATGAACTGATAAGTTAAACTAAGGAGCATAGCTCATCGCTAAAGGACATTGCAACTGATAAAGGTATTCTTATCAATTTGAACGGCTACCAGTGATCTATTGTACGAAAGATATTTTCTGTAGTAATGGAACTGATGGATGCAAAAATGGAGTACAACATTACAACTAAATATTAACATGATTAGTGTTGTAACTAATAGTCTTAAAGGAAGTGCAGTTCATCAGCCAAAAAAGATCAGTTGCAAGTTATTGACACATGAACTAAGACGTATCATTAGCACCAAAGGTAATGCAACAGATGCATTCCGCAACTGCTCAAAGACGTAATAAAAGCCCTGAAAAACAAATGGTATTTGACTTGTTGAGACCACATGTTAAACAATGAATCGGTTTTAAACAATGTCTATGTTGCATTCAAAGTTAATTTAATATCTACCTTTTAAACAACACTCATGTTGCATTCAAATTTACTTTTATTTGGACCTTGTACAATTTTGTATCAAATGCTATATAAATGGGGTAAACACCACCATTTAACACCATAGTGATGCCCCGAATCTTCCAATAACGCTTAATCATACAAAAAATTCTAAAGATATGATCAACAAAGCATAAAAGCTATAACAGGGAATTATAAACGGTATATGTGTGGGGGTTAACCTTGACGGAGTTGACCCAACTTAGTTTTGCACACGTGGAGAGGATGTGACTTCATGGGATGGTGGACCTATCTTTTAGCATAGTGGTTAATGCTTCTTTTAAAATACAATAAAAACTATTATTGTTTTGAAGTATTAGATAGAGAGAGATAGTCATTAGCTTTTCTTCCGATAATTTTTGGTTCTCTAGCTTTGTTGTTTTTTAAGTTCAATATCTGAGAAGAAAATTATCCCAAAATTCTTGAGTTTTCTGTCATTTATCTCTGATTATACCAATATTTGATATTAAAGTCTCGTTCGTTAATGCCACAATATCCAAAATTCGATACCATGACAATCGCTACCACCAGTGGCGGATCTAGAAACTTATTTCAGGGGTAACGTAATTTTAAAATTTTTTTACCGTACATTAATATAAATAAAAAAAACATGATAATAAAGATAGTTAAAGAAATACCTAATTGATCTCAGAACTCTCCTCTTTGGTTTTTCATAGATTGAAAACGAAGCATTACATCCTCATTTGTTACTTCGTCAAACGTTTCCCTTTCAACCGCACATACTAGAGCATTGTTCAAATATTCGATTCCGTAAATCCGTCTTGATAAGCTTCAGTTTAGAAAAACATCTTTCAACGATGGCGGTTGCAACCGGCAAAATCAATGCTAGCTTCAATATCCGATAAAACAAAGGAAAAGATAGATGTTTTCTGGTTTCCACCATTAGCCGAGCAAGATGACACATTCCATTCAAGTTTGTAAATCTATCATCTTCTTTTACCGAGTGATAATACACCTTAAGCTCACCCAAAATACATCCTCTTTCATTCATATTAAAATCAACCGGATACATCTCAGAAAAAGCCACTATCTTAGATATGTCAAACTTTGAAAATCCATTACAAGGATTTAAACCCGACATATTTTCTACCAGTGTAGTTGATACAATTCTTAAATCGATTTCCCAATTCTTGAATTTGCAATAGGAGGCCTATCAAAGGGGTCCAAAGGAAGATGATTCAAATCAAATCCATTTGGGATTGAAGGAATTGAACCCGAAGGAATTGAATCCGAAGGAATTGAACCCAAATGAATTGAACCCGAAGGAATTGAAACCGAGGGGATTGAACTCAAAGGAGTTGTTGATCCAATATTATCATCATTATTAGAACCAATATCTTCATCTTGAAATTTTCTTTTAAAAAAATTACCTATAAGAACTTGTTTTTTCATCTTCCAAATCCCTAATTCAATTTCAAATAACACAATAAGATTACAATACAAATCTTGCAAATTTCAATACAAATCTAAATAACAAATAATCAATCATTCAATCTTCTATGTGTGAGCATCCCTAATCTCTAATTTCAATACAAATACCTAATTGTCAATAAAACCTAAAAATTAAACCAAATAACAAATAACCAATCATTCAATCTTCTACTCTAAAAATCTTGCAAGTAACAATACCATCAAGGCTTCAAAGATTCAAGGCTTCAGGGCAGCCGGATTAGCAGGCGGCAGGCCGCACTCCGCAGCAGCAGCAGCCGAGCGCCCGAGCAGCGGAGCAGCAGCAGCAGGGGAGCAACCGAACTGGAGCAGCAGCAGCAGGGGAGCAACCGAACTGGAGCAGCAGCAGCAGGGAAGTCTGGAACAGTGAACTGCCGATTGCTGAAGCCCGAAGCGATCGCAAGTTCGCAGTGACTCAATGAGGGATAGGCGGATGCGGATAGCGATCGATTGCCATTTGCCGATGACCATCTGAGGATTAATATTGGGCATTTGGGCTTTTAATTTAGATGTGTTATACAATAAATTGGGCTTTTAAGTTAAAAGCCCAAGTGAGGATTAATAAAATATTGGGCTTTTAATTTATAAAAATTAATATTTTTTATAAAATATTAGATTAATTTTTATAAAATTAAAAAATTTCTATAAAGTTTTGAGTTTAAAATTTTTTTAGGGGTAACGTAAAACCGTACAAAATTTTTTTTTACATAAAAACGTAAAAAAAAAAAAATTTTTAACACTACGCGTAAAAAGTTGAGGGGTAGCGGAGGCTACCCCTCAACCCCATATAGGTCCGCCCCTGGCTACCACCTCTGGAGTTACAAAAGAAACCTGATCGATACAACTTCAATGCCCGATGTTAACCTCTTCAAACTACACCACCTGGTTGATAAAGATGGAGGCCATATTAGATGCTCATAGGATATGGGAGTCCATTGAACCACCAGTCGGAGTAACGGTGGGCAATAAGAAGAATAAGGCGGCTGGAGAGGTATGGGAATCACTGAACATGCGATACCTAGGTGTGGATAGAGTTCAAAAGGTCCGGTTGCATACCTTATGGAGCGAGTTTGAGGCGGTTAAAATAAAGGACGGGGAGTCAAACGATGAGTATGTGTTAAAGTTATCGGGAATGATCTCCAAGTACAACAGCCTATTGGCAATTTTAGATGATAGCAAACTAGCTTGTAAATTACTCGATACGATTCTGGACAAGTATTTGCAATTGGTGGCTTCCATAGAGCAATACTCCAACATAGATTTAATGCCCTTTGACGAGGCGATAGGTGGCTTCCATAGAGCAGTACTCCAATGTAGATTCAGAATGGCCAAAAGGGTTCGAGAAAGAACTACACTACAGGAGGCCGTGGTCGGGGCTCATCTAGTGAAAGAGGTGGTCATGGAAACTCAAGAGGAAGAGGAGTAGGTCGAGGTAGAGGGGGTCGCTGGGGCGGTGGCTCGAACAAGGAAGCTAGAAGTTCCTATCGAAATTAGAGGTACAAGAAACACAATAAGTATTTTAATTATGATCGTTTTGGTCACTACAAATAGGAATGCAAAGCACAAAAAGACAAAAGTGAGGAAGCGAATTTGAATCTGCTAGAGGAGGAACTGACACTTCTTCTTAGCGTATATGTAGAAGAAGTAGAATCGATGGTGATGTTGCATGAGAACAAGGTGTTCCCTGGTACAAGTGATGAACGAAACAAAGCCAGTCATGAATTATGGCACTTAGACAATAGGGCCAACAATCATATGACTAGAGTGAAAGGTGTCACACCCCCAACCATGATGGTTTCCCATAGGGCATGAATGTCATGGAATCACAATCACTAGTCGATCACTATATGATTTAGTGAAACATACGTTTCAAATAAGTTTAGTAGTACATAATTTTTTTCGAAGTTAAATAGCAGAAGTAGTAGTACTAATGTAAATTGCTTTCAAAACATGACAAATTTGGAAATAATGTCCCAACTGCATGAATGACCCTAAATACAATGAGATCCACTCTAGCTTAACTTGATACATACCTCAATTACCTGAGAAAATACGTATGAAAATATTTCAATAAATATGTGAATAAATATACATGTTAATAATGCATATTTTTCACCATTTTAAGTGTTTTTTGTTTCAAATTCATCATTATCTATATTTAATGGTGATTAATTTGGAATTTGTAGTTTTTGATGGTTGCTTGATGATTTCAAAAGAAAAAAGACAAGAAATTCTTGAAGATTTTAGAAGTTTAGAGGCTATTATGTTCATAACTAATTCTGTCATGACCACAACAAGCATTAGGTCCCCTTTTCCAGTGCATTATGGTCATGATTGATTCTGTCATGGCCATAACACGCATCAAGACCCCTTATTAAGCCCTTTCCTTCTTCATTTTAGGGGAGACGAATTTGAAAGTGAAAACCCTAATTTTTCTCCATTCTTGTGGTTACTTGAAGGAGTTCTTTCAAGAGTTCAAGCTAGATTAAAGATCAAGCATTTCAAAGAAAGTTTCAACTCCACACAACCCACCTCCACTCATCTTTGGTTTGAAAATCTCTAGATATATCATGTTTTCTTCTGTTGTTATTAGTTTAGTTGTGGTTTTTGTAAGCCTTATAGGTTAATTTTTATTACAAGGCTATGAATGTTCTTCAATAATTGTGTATGCTTGTTGAACTTGATGAAAAGATGAATCTTGTTGCTGTTATAATCACATATCATTAGAAAACATTGTGTTTTAAAACATTTATTCATGAAATGCATACATTATTGTGTGGTTTATGATATTTGACTAGGAATGGTAAATGAGGGTTGATAATTTAGTAAAGTTAAACAAGTGTGCATCCCTATACATATGTTTGTAATAACAATTGTGTTTGTATGAATATCTCCTAACTTTGTGTATGTGTAATCATAGATAATGCGTAAATTTATGATTCGTGTATACGTGTTAGGACATTCATAAATTGAAGGATTTATATAGATATTGTTACATTACGTGAATTGAGGTGGTTACCATGTGTTTATCGTTTTAACTATCTAAAGATTTGTGAGTTTGATATCCTTAATGAGAGTCCTAACCATCTTTTCTTTAACTTAATTATATCATAGGGTCTTCATGGCATAACTTTAGGTGGCTATTGTGTGTTTATCGTTCTAGCTTTCAAAAGATTTATATATTTAGATAACCTTAACAGGAGTCAAGTTTACATCCATGTTTCATGCATAGAAGATGATCTCACCATAGGTTCATGTATGTTGTTATTGTTTTGCTAAGCAGATTCAAAGTCTAAGTGATATCTTCCTCTGATTGATTATCTTCATCTTTTTCTACTTTCTTCCATTAGTTTAATTGTTAGCTAAATTAGTTAATCATATTATTCACAAATCATCTTTCATCAGCTAGATACTTGGTTCTTACCAAAAGCTATACTACTATCCGATAGGGACATTTGCATATTGTGTGTGTAGTTAGTCATAAGGTGGAAATCATTTCTTAAATTTTAAAGTTTAATTATGTAAAATATATTATATATATATATATATATATATATATATATATATATATATATATATATATCAAATCACACATCGGTCAACATAAAGTTAATGAGTTTTATAAGTTTTATAGTAATAGTAAACAGTAAAATAGATCACAAGTCTTCCATGATTTTATTATCTATCATACAATGCTACAATATTTTATAAGCACCATAGCCAAACCCGGAGTGTTACTATAATAGATTGCCTTTACCCATGCATACCGTAAGCACACAGGTGAACAGGTTGATAATGCACCCGTTTAGACCTACGGTCAAAGTTAGGGTGAAACTTGGGTGGGGGTAGTCAAACCCAATAGTACCATCCATGATTATCTCGCTATGGGAAATAAATTAATGGTCCAATAAAAGAGGACCTCATACGATAAGTAACAACTTATATAACATGTGAAATTATTAACAAGTAATTGTGTTCACAAAAATAGTAATTTGCATGTATTCTCCCCCAAAAGAAAAACAAGTAAAAATGGGGCCGTAAAACTCACCTGTTAGGTGAGTGATTAGGCTCGAAAATGCAAGTATCCAAAGTGCTTGGGAAAATCCAACCTAAGTTCGCTCTAGAATAATTAAGCCAACTTATGTCAAAGTAATAACTCCTATATGAAATGTGAGTATGCAACTGTTTTATCCATATAACTTGGTAATAAAGTGTTTAACTCGGGGACCCGTTGGTGTATATATTACTTAGAAATTATTAATAAATTATATTTTATTTGAGGGTGTACGAAAAACCCTTGTATTTTAAAGTTGACATATTACTTGGATATTTAAGTATCTTTTATCTTCACCTGAGACATAGCTCGAGTGTTTAGTAATTAAGTGTATAATTCACATATGAAATTATGGAAACTCAGGGTTTCGAAATACTTAAATATTTTAAGTATGAACAATACTTGTATTGTCTCTCATGAATACTTTTTAATTTACTTACAGACAATGAAATATTAGTTTTCTTTTTATAACTCATACCTAATAACTACATATAAATATTTGTATATGATAATATTATTTTTATAATTGGTTCTTAGGAAGACCTAATATGCCATTGCTTACTTTTCTTTCTGTGTATCTTCCAAAAATAACTTTTCCAACCCTTGTAATATTATTATTGTATTATTATACTAGGTTAACACCCCGTCTATTATACGGATTGAAAAAATAAAATACTAAAGAATTATAAAACGATATTTTGATAAAAGATATGAATGACATTACGTACAAACGATAAAAAGACAATATCATTTTTTAAACTTTTGTTAATTTTTTTTCTAAAAAAAGTTGGTTTTTAAACAAATCGTTTTTAAAAAAGTGTAATTTTTAATAATTTCTTTAAACTTTGAATTTTAATTAATTTTGTTTCATAAGAATTTTATTTTTTAGAAAACACTGCTTTTAAAATATTTTGTGTTTTTTAAAAAGTTTGATATTTGAAAAAAATCTTATTTTATAAAAAGTTGTTTTTTTAGAAATTACATTTGTAGAAAGATCTCTTTTTTAATTTAATATAAAATTGATATGAAAAAGAATTAAATAATATTATAAGTAGTTAATGTGATATTTATTAAAAGAGAGAAATGAAAAATAAAATTTAGGAGACATAGAATTTTGTTTGTGAGTTTCAAAAATCATTTTTATTAGTATAGATAGATTTATAAGATATATTTTTATAGTCAAATTCCATAAATACATATTTAGTCGTACTAGTCACCTACTAATCATTTAAAACACCATTTTACTAAAAACCATAGTTAAAGTTATGAAATCCACATTTTTACATTTAAAGTCCCATGTCTATACTTTAAACCACACTTTTAAACTTAGTTAAACTGTCATTTAGTCGTAACCCAACTTTTATAATTACATATTACAACTCACTAACAATTTATAACTTGTAAAATATACAACTATTCATAATAATACTTGAAAAATATCTAAAATTCCATAACATAATATAACCCATTTGAAGATTTTCTTGAGTTATGAATATTGGTTAATTTTTTCTTTCTCCGATAACAACACAATTCTTACAAGGCTTGATTTTACTTTTTATGATCAACTTTAATTATCATAAATCATTATAATGACTTTGATTTTACATATATAAAAATACAACCATTATATTATAGTTATATATATATATATATATATATATATATATATATATATATATATATATACATTTACAAAGTGGATATACAGTGATGTACCATCAGCTACAGCCTAATATACAAGGAGTTGATGTTGTGCTCATCTAGCCTGTAGGTGACTGACTTGCATCTTCCGTGCCTTCCACGCCATTAACAAAGATTTCACTCATTTCTTTTGTTTTTCTATTTCTCTCTCACACTTTTATGATTGTTATAAAACCACCAACTAGTAATTTGGTCAAACATGGATCTATAAATATTTACTTTTTAAGAACAAGAATCATTATTTAGTTCATGTTAGTATGTATTGTGTGAAATACTATCCTTGAAACCTTTTGTTTGTAAAAACATCATTTTAACATGAATAACTTTTGTGGATGAAAGTTGTTACCTATGAACTAATAGGTAGATAGAGGTTGTTATCATTACAATCAAGCAAGGAAAGATGGGTATGAAGATGTAGGAAGCTTGAAATTTTCAAAAATTTCTTGATCTTTACCAAAGGCACTTGAAGCCCACAAGATATGTAGAAATCAAGTGGGAAATAAGATGAGGTGGTTTGGCCGAAAATTTAAAGATAAGAGGGGGAAGAGGAGTGTGGTGAATTGTGTTGGTAAAGTATGAATGACCTCTTGCTTTAAACACTCTTTGACTCTTGTCATCCTTTTTTTGGTTAAATCACATCATGCATGTTTCATGAGGAGAAAGCCATGCCCATTTATGGTAAGCCAACATAGTGCTTTTATTAACTCAAAAGTATTTTCGTCATTAAGGAAACCTCCATATTGTGTATAAATTTTGAAAATCAAGATCTAAAAGCACTTTTGTTTGATAAGGTTTAAAAAAGAGGGGGGGGGGGATGAGTGCAAGGTCAAGGTAGGGGGGTTGGTTTTCTTTTTTGTGTAGTATTAGGTAAGTATGACTAAGTTGGAGTTGGGTATTGACTATTGACCTTAAATTACCAGTTGTCACAAAAGGGTTATTTGTAAAATTGGATGATAAGGTGACTGGTCAAATTTGGTTTGGTGATGGCTCCACATTCATATTCAAGGGAAAGGTACCACTTTGTTTGAATGTAAAAATAGTGAGCGATTGATGATTCCTAATGGTTACTTCATACCGGCCTTGAACACAAATATGCTTAGCCTTGGCCCATTAATATAAGATGGGTATGATGTACTTATGCAACATGATTATTTAAGGCTACAAGATGCAGTTAGAAGGCAAGTTATGAAAGTACAACAGGCTGTACAAGATCAAACTTAAAATCACTCAACCCGTATGTTTGGGCGCGAGCCTAGAAGATGAGGCGTGGTTGTGGGATATCTGAGTAGGGCATGTCAATTTCAAAGTAATAAAACAAATGGTGAATGAAGATATGGTATGTGGTGTGCTCAAAATTAAACATCCTACCCAAGTTTATGATAGGTGTTTGATATCAAAATAGATATGAAAAGTATTTTCGAAGGAATCAACATGGCATGCTACTCAACCAATAGAACTAACTCACTCTAATATTTTTGGTCCAATAACACAACAAACATTGGGTCGTAACCAATACTTTGAATTATTTGTTGATGATATGTGCATGTACATATAAGTATACCTCATGAAGTCAAAAGATAAGGTCTTTGACAAATTCAAGCAATTCAAGACAGAAGTTGTGATGAGAGTTCCCAAAAGATACTCACATTGAGATCAGACCATGATGATGGGTTCAACTCGATACAATTCATAGGTTTGGCAAGCACGGGGGAATCAAGAAACAATTGATGGTATCTTACAACCCCAATAAAACTAGGTCATAGAATGCCATAACCACACAATTCTTGGAGTTACAAGATCATTGTTAAAGATGATGTCAATACAAGATGCATTTTGGTATGAAGCGGTGCTACATTCAGTTTACTTACTCAACTGTTTGCCTACAAAAGGAGTTCAGGGAAGCATACCATATGAATTATGAAAGGGAAGAAAGCCCTAACTCTAAGATGTCAAGTTATTTGAATCTATAACTCACAAAAAGAGACTAGTTGGGCGTCTCCTAAAACTTATTAATCAAAGTAGTAAACTACTACATTGGGTATAGAACTCGGTTGCAAAGGATTCTAAAGATCAAAAATTGGTTATGGGCCGAGATATTATGTTTGAAGAAAATGAAAAATGGAACTGGTCTGATGGAGACATGGGCTTTGATGACACTTCAAGCCTAGGGTGGGTTAGGTCAGAAAGTTATGGGTTCAAAGATGACATGTAGCGGTTGGCCTCTAGCCGGTGCTAATGCTCAACCTATTAGGAATTACACATAAAGCTCTCATGTGCAAACTATCAATGCACCATTAAATTAAAGTGAGTTTTCAAGTTACGACTAAGAAACACCACTTGGTAGCTCATATGAAGGTCAAATTGAGGGGTCGGCTACAACAACTAGAAGTGAAGCAGAGAGGAGTGTGAACTCTTCAATGTTCGATGATACTCTTCCTTAAAGATTTTGGTTGCTAGTAGATGTTTATGCTAAAATATTACCATTGGAGGATGACCCCTACTTGATGTTAGCCGATGGTGGGTTGGGCTGAAGCAAAGAAGTAGGAACTTGAATCAACTGAGAAAAATGATACTTAGTTCTTAACCAAGCTCCCAGACAAGAATAAACCCATAGGTTTAGAATGGTTGTTCAATTTGTAGAGAGTAAGATTACTAAGTACAAAGCCATGTTTGTGGCTAAGGGATATGTACAGGGAAAGCTAGTAAATTACGATGAGACCTTGGCAATACGAAAGGGTTGGAAAGTTCATCACCTCAATGTCAAATCTACCTTCTTAAATGGATATCTATGTGAGAAAGTCTAAGTATAATAGCCTGATGGTTATGTGATTACAGGCAAGGAACACATAGTATATCGATTAAAAAAGACACTTTATTGCTTGAGGCGGGCACCCAGGGCCTGGAACATAAAACTAGAAAGAGTATTAACGAATTTGGGATTTCAAAAATGTACCCATGAGCAAATAGTCTATAGGTTGAAGAATTGGAAAGAAAATTTAATAGTTAGGGTCTACATCGATAATCTTTTAATCACTGGGTCGAATGAAAAACAAACGATCGAGTTTAAAAGAAAGATGAAGGAGGTTTTCGACATGAGTGACCTGGGTTAGTTGTCTTACTATCTTGGAAGAGAGGTGAAACAATTTGAAGATCAAGCATTTCAAAGGAAGTTTCAACTCCACAAACCCACCTCGGCTCATCTTTGGTTTGAAAATCTCTAGATATATCATGTTTTCTTTTGTTGTTATTAGTTTGGTTGTGGTTTTTGTAAGCCTTATAGGCTAAACACTCTTTATCACTTAGATTAGATGAAGCTTAGCATACTTTGACATTCTACATATAACTTTGGGTGATGATTAGGTTAATTTTTATTGCAAGGCTATGAATGTTCTTTAATAATTATGTATGCTTGTTGAACTTGATGAAAAGATGAATCTCGTGGGTGTTATAATCACATATTCTTGGAAAACTTTGTGTTTTAGAACATCTATTCATGAAATGCATACATTATTGTGTGGTTTATGATATTTGACTAGGAATGGTAAATGAGGGTTGATAATTTAGTAAAGTTGAACAAGTGTGCATCCCTATACATATGTTTGTAAAGACCATTGTGTTTGTATGAATATCTCCTAACTTTGTGTATGTGTAATCATAGATATTACTTAAATTTATGATTCGTGTATACGTGTTACGACATTCATAATTTGAAAGATTTATATAGCTATTGTTACATTACGTGAATTGAGGTGGTTACCATGTGTTTATCGTGTTAACTATCCAAATATTTGTGAGTGTGGTATCCTTAACGAGTGTCCTAACCATCTTTACTTTAACTTAATTATATCATTGGGTCTTCATGGAATAATTTTAGGTGGCTTTTGTGTGTTTATCGTTTTAGCTTTCGAAAGAGTTATAAATTAGATAACCTTGACATGAGTCTAGTTTACATCCATATTTCATGCATAGAAGATGATCTCACCATAGGTTCATGTATGTTGTTATTGCTTTGCTAAGCGGATCTGAAGTTTAAGTGATATCTTCCTCTGATTGATTATCTTCATCTTCGCCTACTTTCTTCCATTAGTTTAATTCTTAGCTAAATTAGTCAATCATATTATTCACAAATCATCTTTCATCAGCTAGATAATGACAAAGACTTAGTATTAGGGGTTTTCGTGTTCACGAATCGATACTTGGTTCTTACCAAAAGCTATACTACTATCTGATAGGGACAGTTGCATATTGTGTGTAGTTAGTCATAAGGTGGAAATCATTTCTTAAATTTTAAAGCTTCATTGAGTAAAATAAATTATTAATATATATATATATATATATATATATATATATATATATATTTATTATATACGTATATCAAATCACACATCAGTCAACATAAAATTGATGAGTTCATAAGTTTTATAGTAATAGTACACAGTAAAATGGATCACAAGTCTTTCATAATTGGATTATCTATCATACAATGCTACAATATTATATAAGCACCATAGCCAAAACTAGACTGTAACTATAATAAATTGCCTTTACCCATGCATACCATAAGCACACAGGTGAACAGGTTGATAATGAACCTGTTTAGACCTCCGGTCAAAGTTAGGGTGAAACTCAGGTGAGGGTAGTCAAACCCAATAGTACTAGCCATGATTATCTCACTATGGGAAATAAAGTAGTTGTCCAATAAAAGGGGACCTCATACGATAAGTAACAACTTATATAACATAAGAAATCATTGACAAGTAATATGTGTTCACAAATATAGTAATTTGCATGTATTCTCCCCCAACAGGAAAACAAGTAAAAATGGGGCCGTAAAACTCACCAGTTAGGTGAGTGATTAGGCTTGAAAATACAAGCATCCAGAGTGCTTGGGAAAATCCAATCTAAGTTCGCTCTAGAATAATTAAGCCAACTTATGTCTAAGTAATATCTCCTATGTGAAATATTAGCATGTAAATGTTTTATCCATATAACTTGGTAATAAAGTGTTTGACTCGCGACCGTTGGTTATATATGATTGATGATTATGAAATATATATTACTTAGAAATTATTAATAAATTATATTTCATTTGAGGGTGTACGAAAAACCCTTTTATTTTAAAGTTGACATATTACTTGAGTATTTAAGTATCATTTTGCCTCGACCCGAGATATGACTCGAGTGTTTAGTAATTAAGTGTATAATTCACATATGAAATTATGGAAACTTAGGATTTTGAAATATTTAAATATTTTAAGTATGAACAACACTTGTATTGTCTCTGATTAATACTTTTTAATTTACTTACAGACACGGAAATATTAGCTTTCTTTTTATAACTCAACTACATATAAATATTTATATATGATAATACTATTTTTATAATTGGTTCTTAGCAAGACCTATTATGCCATTGATTACTTTCCTTTCTATGTATCTTCCAAAAGTAATTTTTCCAACCCTTGTAATATTATTATTGTATTATTATACTAGGTTAACACCCCATGTATTACACGGATTGAAAAAATAAATATTAAAGAATTATAAAACGATATTTTGATATAAGATATGAATGACATTACGTACAAGCGATAAAAGGACAATAATTACACGGATTGAAAAAATAAAATATTAAAGAATTATAAAACGATATTTTGATATAAGATATGAATGACATTTCGTACAATCGATAAAAGGACAATATTATTTTTTATACTTTTGTTATTTTTTTTTTGTTTTTCTAAAAAAAGTTGGTTTTTAAACAAACAGTTTTTAAAAAAGTATTTTTAATAATTTCTTTAAACTTTGAATTTTAATTATTTTTTTCATAAGAATTTTATTTTTTGGAAAACACAGCTTTTAAAATATTTGCTATTTTTAAAAAGTTTGATATTTTTTTAGAAAAAAATTCGTATTTTATAAAAAGTTATTTTTTTAGAAATTGCATTTGTAGAAAGATCTCTTTTTTAATTTAATGAAAAATTGATATGAAAAAGAATTAAATAATATCATTGGTAGTTAATGTGATATTTATTAGAAGAGAAAAGTATGAGAATAAAATTTAGGATGCATAGAATTATGTCAATGGCTTTCAAAAATATTTTTTTATTAGTATAGATAGATTTATAAGCTATATTTTTATAGTCAAGTCCCATAAATACATATTTAGTCATACTAGTCACCTACTAATCATTTTAAATACCATTTTACCAAAAATCATATTCAAAGTTATGAAGTCCACACTTTTGCATTTTAAGTCCCATGTCTATATTTTAAACCACACTTGTAAACTTGGTTAAATTGTCATTTAAGAATCAAGAGATGGATATCAATAGTCATGAAGTTGGTATTTTATATTCAAGAACCAAGAGATGGATAGTAATAGTCATGAAGTTGGTGCTGGACCATCTGATACAAAGGACCCGTCTAGAAAATACGAATCCTTTTACCTTACAAGTAAAACTAGGTTCACTTGCAATTTTTGAAGAAAGAAAACAAACGAAGGAGTGTATCGTTTAAAGCAACATATATTTGAAGGGTTTCGAAATGTCTTGGCATATTAACTGATTTATTTGTTTAGTCTTGGATAAGTTAAAGAGTTTATGTTGAAAAACTCCAAGGCTAAACAAACAATTGAGATTGACCCTATGGTGAATGATATTGATATGGGTGACGAGGAAGAGGAAGAATGTGTAGTTACAAAATTGATGAGGGCAGATGGGTGGAGTTCGAGTCAAGTTAATACTTTTAGAAAAGCCAAGACAAAAAGGTCCAATTGATATGTTTTTTGCTCGCAAACCTGAAGACATTCTAAAGGGTAGATAAGGAGCTGGAAGACAATAATAAATAATGAGGTGTATAAAAAAATTAAGAGGCAAAACTTGCAAGGAAATTGGTAGGTGGTTTTATGATGTGGGTATTCCATTTCACGTAGCTACCTATGATAGCTTTAAAATCATGTTGAAAGTTGTTGCTCAATTTGGGTCGCGATTTGAAGCACCTACTATGCATGAATTAAAGGTACTTTTACTTATAAAAGAAGTGAATGAGACTAAGACAAAGATTGAAAATCACAAGAAAGAATGGGTGAGTAAAAGTTGTTGAATATTATTTGATGATGGCATGATTCAATGGTGCAGAAGTATATTATAAACTTTTTGGTGAACTCTCCTAAAGGCTCTGTGTGCATGAAGTCAATTGATGCTTATAAAATTACTAAGGATGCCAAGTCGATATTTAATATGCTTGAAGATATGGTGAATAAAATAGGAGAGGTAAATGTTATGCAAGTTGTAACGGACAATGCATCAAATTATGTAAAGGCATCCTAAGAAATGTATATATTTTTTTTCAGGTGTTTTGTATATTTTCAAGTGTTTTTAATTTCGCTCTTTATAAGTAAGTTATTGGAAGCTTCAAGACTGCATTTATATTGGACACCTGGTACAACCCATTGTCTTGATTTGATGTTAGAAGACATTGGAAAAATTCCAAAGATCAAAGAATGTATGAAAATGTAATGTTTGTGAATGCTTATATTTATAACCATGTGAGTGTAGTGAACATGATGAAAAGACACAAATCAACACAACTTGCATAGACCTGCTGTTACTCGTTTTGCAACCTCCTTCATCACTCTTGCTCAATGGATAAACAAAAGAGTTATAAAAAATCATCATCTTTGAATAATTCACAACAAGTCATAAACAATTGTAACATATTATTAGCTTCATACCAAAGGAAAAATCAATTGGCTTAAAGTCAGTTAAATGAATTGGTGTTTGTTAAGTTTAATCATTCACTAAACGTTAATTTGAAAGAATGAAAACAACAGATCCTATGTTTTTAGCTGACATTGATGAATGTAACGAGTGGTTTATGGGTTTTATGGATGGTGAATATAAAAGTGAAGATGTGATAGATCTTGTGGATGGAGACTTAACATGGGGGGCTTATGAAAAAGCTAGCGGAACATCTGAATCAAGTTATTATACTAGAAAAAATAAACATCAATCTAAAGAAAAAGGTGTTGGTACTTCTAGTTCCACCGCCACCACTCGTAGTAGAAGACCACCGTCGTCTTGTAGATTACATCATTTGGTTGATAAAGATAGTGATGAGTATTTAGAAGAAGAGGATATTATAGTAAGTGATGATGGAGAGGAAGATGTGACATTTGGTTTTGATTTTGCGGCCTTCGACGAGGATGATGAAGATTTCTAGTTCTAGGATGAAAACATAAGGAGAACGAAGATATCGAGTCTGGTATGTCTTTTTGGTGTTTTTACTAACTTATTTTAGTATGTTTTGTTCTTGTTTTTGCAGATGGTAGTATATTTTGGGCATCTCTATGTTTATTGTTTATTTTTCCTTTCTAGTATTATTTTGAACTGCTTGCAGCTAAAGTTAAACTTGTTCTAGGTTTGTTTAGTGGACGGACTAATGGTCGGATATACCCCTTTGTTAGGCCTAGTGCTTATTGCTAGGGTTGGTGTACACCGTGGGGTATGTCCCAGAAGCCCAGTACCTTTTACTTTGTACTTTAAATTTACCGTCTCCTTTATTTTTATCAGGGCAATGTCCCCTTTACTTAAAAAAAAGCCCTTTTTTAATTTTTATTCATTTTATATTTTATATTATTAGTATTTTAGATGTTAATGGGTTTATAAATGATTTAGAAGTTTTCAAAAAGTATATGCACCTCGCGTACGAAAAGCCCTTCGGCTTTGCGCTTGGCCCCTTGCACCTCAAATTAAGACCTTGTCGTCTTAGTGTCCCTCGCGCTACAAATCCAACAAACAATATCTTCGTTTTTCTTCTGTCCCGTCCTACAACTTCGAATACAAGATGCAACTCTAATTAGCATATTATAAATGTAAGCAAACAAGTAAAAGGGGTGGGGATGGTTGAGGGATATAGAGGGAATCATACGGTGGTAACAAAAATAACTAAGGGGGTTGTCGTCTACATTATTGGTTGTCGGATATAAGGGAAAAGAAACACATCTGCCATCCGGAGTGATTGCATGGTCGCGATGATTCTGGTTTTCCAAATGGATGCTAAATGCCAAAAGAGTGAAGCCAAACACGACCCAATACCTGAACATAACACGAAAATTAGTAGGTTGACACGAACATAATCCGTTCTACCTGATTTCTTTAATTTTTATATTTTTTCACAAATCAGTTCTTTGTAATTACCATTTATACAAAAAATAAAATTCTATATAAAACAATTAAAATTTAATTACAAAAATATTATCACTTTTTTTCTTTTAAGTTTTAAATTATGAATTAAAATACCTGACAAATATAAATCATGACATAAAACATGTATAGAAAATTAAATTAAAAATTAAATGGATGAAATAGATTCGTGAACCCACCGGGTTGACAAAAACACAATCTGTTTAGCTAATCGGGTTTACGGTTTCGATTAGAAAGTAACCAAAACCCGTTTTTACTAAACCTAAACATTGAAATTTCATGTTAAGTTCCAATAGTATTTTTGTGTCGGTTTAGAAATTCACACCTTTAATTTTCAATGTTAAATGGTTCTGGTAACTAGAGGAGGGGGGACGTGATGGAGACAAATATAGGTTGTATCATTTTAAAGTTTAGTTTAGAATAGGGTTGCCAAAGAAAGCAAAGTGAATACTATACTCCTCTTCATCAAATTTTACTCGCTTCTCTATTCTATTAAATAATTTTATTAGTTACTAATAATATTATTTAATTTTTTTTAGATTAAAATATTTTTTTAAAAAATTAAGAAAGTGATCGTGTTATTAAAAACATTTCTAAAAAAAATTATAGTTTTATAAAACAAGAAAATTTTTTACAACATCAAACTTTTTTAAAAATAAACAATATTTTAAAATTGATATTTCTAAAATAAAATTTTTATAATTAAAAAGTAATTAAAACTGGGAGTTATAATAAGAAAGTTTTTTTTTTTAATAAAATTTTTTAAAACATTTGTTTTGACATAAAATTTTTAAATATATTAAAATATCGTTTTATGATGAATAAATTTTCGTTTAATTTAATGTTTTTTATTCAACTCGTGTAATACACGGATTTAAGCCAGTAAAAACATATACATGATAAAATCTAGCTAAGTGTGGGAAAGGTCATTGTGTCAGTAAGAATAAAGTTGTGCAGCTTACCCAAACCAAAAAATAAGAGTGCTGGTTTATGAAAAATTTGACTGCATGATTGCCATAAATATAACAAATCCATTATACATATGTTTATTAATAAGTGTCCTTCGTTAGGACACTAAAACCATATAATGAGTACCATACAATAAAAATTACTACTTTTGATTAAAACCATACCATCACTTCACACACCCTTGGTCAAATAAACTCCGATGCAAATGACGACTCCCTAACGTGCCGCTTTGTGTACATCTCAAATATCTTGAAAAAGTTGGCTCACGTCCGTGCTCCATGACCCACGATAAAAGTTGGCTCACGTCGAAGCTACCTTTTCCCTTTTGGCACGCTCTAGAGAGGGGAGTTCTATCGGTTGTGCTACCCTTATAGCTCCTACCCCTACCATGTCTTTAAAAAGGATTACATAAAAGTTAACTAGCTTTAGGAATACACGGGTTAAATAAACAAAAAATTAAATAGAATAAAATTATTAATTATAAAACGATATACTAAGACATGATATGATTGGAATTACGTATGAGTAATAACTATAAGTAATAAAACAATAATATAAACTTTTGAATTGTTTTTTTAGTTTTCTTTCAAAGAAAAAGTAAACATTTTGTTTCAAAATAAAGTTTTAAAAAATTTTCACTTTTAAAAATTTCCTTACTAAACTTCCTATTTTAATTATTTTTATAAAAAAATCATTTTAAAAAAACCAATTTTAAAATATTACATAAAAATAGTTTGATTTTTAGAAAAAATTCTTTTTATAAAAAACTATTTCTATAGAAATAAAATTAATAAAAAGATCTATTTCTTAATTTATTTAAAAACTAACTATAATGCAAAAATAAATAAACAATATTATTAGTAATTAATGTAGTTATTTAATAGAAGAGAAAAACGAAAAAAGTTTGATGAAAATAAATGTGGTTCTAACACGTATCACCCCCATTTACCCTTTTATTATAATAGGAAGATTAGATAAACTATATTCATATTTAGAAAAATTTAGACAAATGAAAAGTATGAAGTAAAAAAAAAGTTTAAAAGTTGTGGGAGCAAGGATATTAATTAAATAGGGGTAACCCTAGTATTCGTCCTAAATAAAAAGGAGAGCAGTCATCCCCTGCTTTTTTGTTGGCTTGTTCACAATATCGTAAAAAGAAGACAAAGGAAATCGACTTCAAGAAAAGAAGAAAGGCCAGAGAAGAAAGAAGGAGCGATTACCATTGTTCGAGCTCGCGAGGGTTCATGTAAACCTCTATCAGTTGAGGTTTAGATCCTCATTTCCTCATGTTTTTTCTATAAGTTCGGGGATGGTAATGACGCTAACATGTTTTCTTCAGTGATTTATAAATATTAAAGTTAATTATACAAAAAAGTCTCTAGGATTTGCATGGTGTGACCTTACCAACTCCAGCAACCTCAACCCCACCCCATCATCTTCTTTATCTTCATTGTTCACCCTACGACATCACATCTCCACCACCATCCTCCAACTCCAGCAACCTCCACCACCATTAATATCTACCACTACCAACACCCACACCCTATTCATCACCATGGTGTGACCTTACCAACACCAAAACCCATCCGTTACACCATTGCCTAAAACCACAGATCTGGTTGTGTCTTGCGATGGTATGGTGGTGATAGCATAAAGAAAGGAACGACGGTGATAATGTGGGTCTGGACTAATGGAGACTGAAGTGACTGTATGTTGAAGCATTAGATTTGTAAGAAAGAGGAGATGATGGAGGGTAGGTTGATTGGTGGTCGTCGAAGATTGGGACGATGTCGGAGATTGGTGGTCGTTGGAGATTGGGACAGTGCTCGGAGATTGGTGGTCACCGGGTGTCGGTGGTTGGAGATTAGTGGTGTCGAAGATGGCTTCTAGAGTTGTTGAATAGTGATGGTGAAATGAAAAAGAAGATGAAGTGGGTGGTTGGTGGGCCCTATCAAATTAGAGGTATTTTTTATTATATTTTATTAATTATTATTTTTTATTCATAAAGGTAATTTCTTCATTTCATGTGGACTTAACTAAAAAATTAAACTTTTGTTAGTTTTAAGGATTGTCATTGTAGATATTTTGCATAGTTCAGGTCTATTCTGTATTTTTTTAAAGTAGGGATCAAATATGAAATACGTGTAAATCTTAGGGACTATTCATGTAATTAACTCTAAGGATTATGATAAATATGGTTCCTTGATCTACGATACGATTTGGGTTCTCGATTACAACCTTGTATTTGCTCGTATAACACTAATTTGTGGCCAATGTAAAGCTAACCTACTTGGTAGAGGTTTTGTCTTTTAGAAGAGGGGTCTTGAACCTCTCTAGTTACAGAGGAATGTTAGGTTTGATAGGCTCCTTATGTCCCAACGTAGATAGTAAGTAGAATCACTTGACCCATTAAGCGGGTAATGCCTATGTAAGTGAGTTGCGATCTTCGCAACAGGCCAAACACCTCGTATCTTTATATAAACCTTCACAAGTAATGATAGTCTTCACAATTGAAAGTTAAGCATAAAAGATCTACGTTTGTAATGGTCTCCGCAAGTAGTTATCGACATGCATGTTTTATTTTATATATAATATGACGGAAGTATTAATAATGAAAAAACATTTAAAGAAACAAAAATGAAGTTTTCTGAAAATCTATATATAATACTAAACGAATAATTAAAAAGGACACTTGACACATTTTTAGCCCCTTAAGTTTATTTTTATCGTCTCTCTCTCCTCTTAAATAATTAACTAAATTAAGAAATATTAAATAATTTTAATTTTTTTTATTAAATTTTTTAATAAATTAAGAAAGATATCTTTTTGTTAATGTTATTTTTAGAAAACAACTTTTTATACAATTAAAATTTTTTTCTAAAACATTTAACTTTTTTTAAAATAAAAATATTTTAAAATTGGTTTTTTTAAAAAGTAAACTTTTTTATAAACTAAAAATAATTAAATTAGGAGTTATAATAAAAAAAATTTAAAAATAACATTTTTAATACGGTTTGTTTTGAAAAAAATGTTTAATTTTTTTTTTGGAAAAAAAGGGAAAAACAAAAGTTTAAAAATTGATATCGTTATTTTATTACTTATAGTTATTTCTTATATGTAATTTAATCATATTTTATTTTAGATTATCATTATATACTTCATAAATTTTTATTATATTTAATATTTTATTTTTTCAATCCGTATAATACATAGGTTTACTAAAGTTAGTATTAAATAAATAATAATCAACAACTATTCAGAGATATTATGAACATTTATAGTCCTATCCAAACCGATTCAATACGATATATCTATATTTGATTAAATGGTCAAAATTATTCGAGATTGATCTAATATTACACATAAGTTTTCAGTGTATAATATTCAAATCTTAATTTTCTTCATACTAATATCCTCACACCCACTAAATATCTAGGTCACGATTTGATCTGTCAAAAGTATTTGTTTTAAGTTTAAAAGAAAACAGTTTTTTTTTACTGTATATTTCGCTATGACAATAAACAAAAGTTAATGTCAATCTCTGTTAAGTGTCGGTTTATACTTAAAATAGTTTATTTTTACGTATGATCAGTTTTATGTCATCTTGTCACAAGTTAAGAGTAAAGATGGATTGAAGCTTTTAGATTTAGATTATAAGTGTAAACCTAATAATGTTTCTACAAATGTAGTTTACAAGGATATTTTTACTAATTTATAATCTTATAATCAAAAGTTGTTATGTCTTATTTAATATATAACACACTTGATTTTAAATTTATTTTTATATTATTTAATATTAACTATTCATATTTATGTGTAATGCACAGATAACTAAATCTAGTAAATAATATTAATTGATTGACGTTGCACTCTCAATTAACAATAAACAAGATGCCGTTATTGAAGCCCATTACGCTTGACTAAGAGTAAACCGATTAATTCTCACCACAAATTTTGTCATCTTGATTATATTCGTTTACTTTTGCATCATAGAGCGGCGACCATAATCGTGTTTCTAAAAGTTAGATTCGATTTGGGTTTTCGTTTCTCGACCCTCCAAATACATAAGTTCAAAACACACATCGGAATAATAATTGTGCATAAAATATTCCTCTTGAAATAATAACCATGCATAAATTATTCCTTAAGTACATAAAATAATAAAATAATAAGAGAAATATAAAAGTTTAACTAATGTTTTCTACAGTGGTAGTTTTTTAGAGAAAAATAATATTTAATGGAATTGCGTATATTCCACTCTCCATTTTAAAAATTGAGTATCTACTTAAAACACAAGTTTTAATATATAATTATAATACTATTTAAGCATAATTTGAGGAAATAGAATTGTCCCTAAAATTATTATTAACAATTAGGGTTCTATTTGACCCTCTCCCTGTTGATTTTACTTATATTTTTTTTTTTTTGAACAACAAATTTTATTATCATCAAAAGGACTAGCAAGATGCTATAACAACATGATTACATAATATTTTGAAAATCAAATTTACACTAACTATCCCAGTCTAGATTAAACTTGGCTCTATGCTTAGATCCATAAATAACCCACCAGCTTTATTTTCTCCACAAGTTTGTTGATTGTGAAGATGAGATTGTTTCTTGCCTTCCAGATCACCCAACAAGATATCCCTGAGTTAATTAACTTTCTTTTGACTGAATTAGCATTTAGGCAACTGTGAAGATCCAAAATATCCCTGGTAGTAAAGGCATAAATTTGAGGAATTCCGCACCAATGACTAACAAATTGCCAAATAGTAGAAGCAATAATGCAGCAAGTGAAAAGATGATCCATCGATTCTTGACCTTCCCCGCATAGGCGACAACTTAGAGATGGAATCTGAATCTGCCTCCTATGAAGACCCGTTAAGGTTGGGAGACTATTTCTCTCTGCACGCCAAGCAAATATGTTCACCTTGAGAGGGAGCCATTTGTTCCACTCGAAAGCCCACTGAACAGGAGGAAACTTATGGCTATTAAGATGATGTTTTTTCACCATGTCAATGCCATCGGTCAGGACCGTCCAAAAGAGAGATCCCAGAGAGCATATTTAAACAAGAATTAAGCCTTAGTGTTTCCACATGTGTCCTTGGTACACATGTGAAATCACTTGTCCCATTTCCGCCTACATTTTGAATTTGATTTATATCCCTTGCATTTATTTCTTCCTATCATTTTGAATTGCTTAAAATCCCTTGCATTAATCTTACTTTACCAGTTTCAACATCATTATTTTGTTATTGTCTTTGCTTAACTTTGGGTAATTTCATGTATTCCTTCTTTTTTTTTTTTTTGTCAGTCGGGGTTTCTTGGATAAAGAGAAAGAACACGAAATTAACGTTAATGAGAGATAATCGTCTATCTATATAATTTTGAACCCTTAGCTACATAAATTTTTAGTCTTTAGGTTTTGGCCACCAAATTCTTATGCTTTTTATATTTGGTCTTTTTTTGATTTGTCAAGTTATTTTAGTACTTCAAATTATTTTAAATACCTATTTATTTAATTTGCATCATAAAATATGTGAAATTTGCATTGATTTGACACATTTGTTAAGTTTATTTTGTTATGTTGACATTATTTCTTTAATTTTGTTTGATCGATGCCTTCGAGTTTGAAGTCGGAGTGATGGTCGTTACTATACCTTTTGAATTATGTTTTTCATGTTCAAGTTCGTGATGCAATTATCCGCACAACGCGTGCAGGATCATTTCTAGTATTAACTATTAGATAACAATTTAAAATTCATCAATAAAGAAAAAATGAGAAAAAAAAAGGCAAAAATAATATGAATATATTTGGCCATAATAGAAACACCAATAAAAATGGGTTGTCCTTGAAAGCATGAGAATTGATTTACTGTTCATAATACTTTACGCCGTCCACGTCTTTTGACATATAAGCCAGTTTCCACACGGCATCACATAGACAAATTCCTAATTAAATATAATTTATAATACGAGTGTAATATCTTGTTTTTTTTTTAATGATTATTACTTAAATCGCAAACTTATTTCTATTAAATTAACATGTTCGGCCAAAGTTAGCTATGGAATTCTTCATTTCCTGTTGATTATATGCAACAAGTGCAGAAGAATAGAAAACAAAACTTGATTCCAATTTCTATGGCAACCACATTATTATCATAAGACCATAAAATAAACGATCCGAAGTTGATAACAACCTGTATAATCAATTTTCATCAAAAAGTTTACAATTTTGAGGAATTCAGAATAATAGTTGTTAATCATCAGCAAAGTAACAAAATAAAGAAAAAAAAAACTCTCACATTTATTCAAAATTTCAATCTACCACCAATAAATACCACCAATTATAATTTTCATAAAGCTTTACAACACAACAAAAATGTAAAAAGACAGACTAACCGATTATACTGGATCTCTAAGGGCAAGCATAAGTTGTCTTCATTCTCAGCCAAGTATTTAAAGCTGTTCCTTTTTGTTCAATGATCAAGACAAGTTCACAAATTATCAAGGGTGAAAATAAATAGAAAAAAGTACACCACCGAAAAAAATATTTTCTTGCGTTTTAAGTGCTACACACCCAAACACCCTCGGTACAATTACATATAAACAAAACTAGTTAAATCCGGGCACACGCGTTGCGCTTTTAATAAACGGCCCGTCCATTAATCCAGCGACCGAAACACCGGCTAACAGCCACCCCAAGCATTACTCTAGCTTTCTCTCACTATAAATCATCGAACTCTCTCTCTCTCTCTCTCTATATCAAACCAGGGGCACATCTTTTGATACCAACCATATGCAGCATAAAATTGTTTTTTTTAACGGCAAATGTACGATTCTGTTTCGAATTATAGATGTTATCTTAATCGGGCCCACCTATCCGTTTTCCAGTCGGGACCGCACCCCCAACCCTCTCAAGAGAAAATCCATTGCTGAGAAAACCCTCTGGCTTAACTCTGAGCATTTTTTGTTTAGAGTGAGACTTAAACCAATGACCTCTTCTTTATTTACATATCATGAGTATCTCATCTTAACCAGTTAGGCTAAGAATCATTGGGTGCAGAATAAAATTGTGCCCAGATGCTTAGAGTTATACAAATGAAATAACTGTTCCTTCTGTGCTAAGTTAATATAAAGGTAAATATTACAATTTGGGTTTTCTTTAACCCTCTGCTTCTTGATTTTGCTTCCCCTCATCGTCAAATTCTTCTTGGTACACATGTGGAATCACTAGTCTCATTTCCGCCGATCATTTTGAATTGATTAAAATCAGTCACATTTATTTTTTTTTTAATTTACTAATTTCAACATCATTAGTTTTTATTATGTTTGCTAAACTTTGGGGTTGTTTCAATATTCCTTTTTATTTTTTTGTTAGTTGGTGTTACTTGGACAAAGAAAAAGAGAAAGAACGCAAAACTAATATTAACAATAACAAAGAGAACAATTTGAAATTATGAAATAGAAATGAAAAAAAGAATGAAAAAAGCCAAAATAATGAATATTTTAACGATAATAGAAACAAAAATAAACAGCATGAGACTTGATAAATCGATGTATAGTTCAAAATACGCCGTCCACGCCTTTTGACTGCATATATAACACTTAAGTTTTCACGCGGCATCACATTGAGAAGCTCCTAATTAAATATAATTTATAATATAATTATAATACGACTGTCATATCTATTATTTAAAACATAAATACTTATATCTATTAAATTAATATGTTCGGCCAAATTTAGTTATGAAATTCTTCATTCTGTTGATGGGAAAACAAAACTTGATTCCAATTTCTCTGGTGTTCACATTATTATTTATTATCATATAAGACCATAAAATAAACAAACCGAAATTGATAACAACCTGTTTAATCAATTTTCATCAAACAGTTTACAATTTTGAAGAATTAGCTGTTAATCATCATCAAAATTAACAAAATAAAACCTCATCAAGAAAACAAAATCTCAAATTTAATTTATTGATGATTTCAATCTACCTCTACCACCAATAAACAGAAGCAATTTGATGACGTTATACAAAACAACAAAAACGAAAGAAGACAGACTAAGCACTAACCGATGACCACAAATTGCATCATTTGTCATTTACCCTCATCGATCTCGATTTCAACAATCAAACAGCCAAAATCTTCAGAAATTCATCAAACGTAACCCCATCGATTTCACCATCAACATCCCCCAACTTAATCATGGCCTTAATTTCTTCATCATCAACCTCAATTCCAGCACAACTCAAATAGCTCCTCAGATCACCGCACCCCACTTTTCCGTCACCGTCTCCGTCCATCGCCCTAAACACGTCCTCCAGCACGCCGCCGCCGCTGCCGCTGCCGGAGGCGGAGTTCCTCTGCAACACCTTCTCGAACTCTTCGTACTCGACGAATCCGTCGTTGTTCAGATCGGCGACGGTGATCATCGTTCCGATGAGGTCGTCGTCGGCGCCGGCGTAGGATGCTTTGAGGTCCTGGTGGCTGATCTTGCCGTCGCGATCGACGTCGAGCATCTCGAATGCGGATTGCAGGTCGGAGATGGTCCTGGCTGGAAACGGAGAAGAGGTCGTCGGACACATGATGAAGAGAAATGAATGAAGATGAAAACTTTGAGATTGTTTTATGAGGAAAAGGAGGAGATTCGCTCCTTGTATATAGGGAGGAATCTTGGTGAAGGGGTTATTATGGGGGGCCCCTTTGAAAGTTGAAACTCAATTGTGGTTTTTATTCTTTTGCTAAAGGGAATAATAATAAAATTGTAAAGAAAGGAAGGATGTGGTCAAAAACTAAAGAATAATGAAAGGCTCGTCTAAAGTCATAAAAAAGTATCTTAATCAATTGGTATTTCAATGTACTTTCGGAGTCGTGTGGTTGTTAAAATTTTATTTTCTTGCGCCATACATCAAGAATAGATAAAAATAAAAGTCTGTTTATAATATTTTTAGGTTTAATGATATAAAATGGGTAATTAGAAAGCAAAGTTGTAACCTATCTAAACATGCCAAGATATGTTTTGCACCAGGATTGAGTAGTGTAATCTAAAGCGGATTATAAAATTCAACCATGTTCGGCAAATAAAACAATATTTTTTTTTTTATTTTGGACTTTTTCCTAAAGAGAAAAATGTTTTGCTTAGGATCCTAACATGAAGGTATATGATGACTCACATTTTGTGCATACATATTTTTTTAACAACTAATTGTATCACTAACGGTATTTCATTAACTCATCCGATCATTTTCATTACTATAGTATGGAACCTTAGGTCATTAGACTAGCACGTTCCTGAATGGAAGCTCGTACATCAGCTTTTTAATAAAAATTAACTAGTGTAACTTTGTGATTTAATTCGTGACCAAAAATAAACAAGTATAACTTTGTGATTAAATTCGTACATGAGGTAGTATGCTTAAATGATTTGTGTAACGAATATGACTATGTAAATAAGAAATGATACAGTTGATTACGAAGAAAGTCTTTGATCCCTTAAGATCTCATTCATAAAATCTCTAGAGGTGACTAATCGTCGTCTGCCTCTATTTTTCGTATTGATTGCAATGAAAATATGATGTGCTTTAAATTATACATAAAAACCTATCAAAAGCACATCAATTATTTCTTAATATCTTTCTTAAAATGATGAAAATGAACTTTAAAGTATTAAATTGTATTTTAAGGTATTCAAAAGGGCAAGATGGACAAAAAACCATACTTAGTAAGAATTTGAAAAAACCGAGCTTTAAAGTCCAAGCATGGGGTCGTGCCTCATTAAGCACGCCCCTATTGCTTGCCTGAAACACACACACGTTCTTAAATTGGCACACCCCCGTGATTGGACATCATACGGGACAAAAAGTACTCTTCCCCAAAAATGATCACGGGGCCGTGCCCAACACCTTCTTCACGTACGAATCAACCAACTTTCGTAAGCATCGTACTAGCACGGGGTCGTGCTTAAACACTCCAAAAAGCCTATAAATAGAGGCCTAAGTCTATCATTTAGGCAAGCTTTTGGTGGAATGGTTACCCTGCTGAATTCTCTCGGGAATCAAGTCTTGAAAACCCTTAGGAGGCTCGGGAGGTGCATACAACACTTGGAAGAAGCTCGGGATTGTCTAAACATCATCCATTATGGATCACTGGTTTGATTGTTCCATTTCACCGATGATTTCATATCTATCTTCTATGTTATTTGTAGTCACGTTCAAGTTTATTATAAGCTAAACTCTTATTATCATCCTATTGGATGAAACTTATGTAATTTCTGAAGAACTAATGGTGTTACTTATGTTATGTTAATGTTATGATAATCTTGGGTAAGCTTTTGATGGGTAGCATCTACATTTGAACGGTAAGTTATAAATTTATGGCTTGTAATTATGAATGTCATACAAGTTTGAAAAATGTATGAACTAACTTTTATTCATGAAACCGGTATTTATAATAAATCCATGGCTAATGAACTAGAAATGGTTATTAGAAATCATATAACTTTAGCTTTTTTATCATTTGTGGGTTCCCTTTTATTAGTCTGAAAAATCTACAGTAATTGTTATGGTTTTCTAAAATTAATGGTATGTTAGGAAAGAACTTGATCAATTCTATTTTTAACATTAAGTTATGTTTTCAGAAATTGTATGTTGAAAGGTTATACTAGATCTACCTACATTACTAGTGGCTTGGATTGATTAACATTTTAAGTTATTCGATGTTGGTGTTCTTGTCATTATGGAGCTGGCAGACGAGAAATCCGCGTTGGCTCACGTTTATAAACATTAACATAATTACTTAACTCATATATTTAACCACACCATGATATTCATCACAGTTACATAAGTGTAATCTAATTAGGATGATAGCTTTAATTCACACGCGTCAAGTTTTTGGCGCCATTGTCGAGGACATACAACAATTTTGAAAGACAATATGATTTTTTTGACTATCTTTTTTATATTCTGTTAATAATTTTTGTTCAAACTTGTTTTATTTTGTTAGATTAGTTAGTTTGTCGTAGTTTGTTAACTTAGTTACATTTGCTTGATTCATTCTAAGCTTTAGTTAGTATATTGTCACGACCTGCCTAAAATCAAATCGTGTATCTCGAATTCCGGAAGTTTCCGGAATTATAAGGAGGCATATAGGGCTGTCCGGAAGTCTCCGGAACAGCCTAAAACGTGTTGGACCTTGAAGGAACACAAGTGGGTATCCAAAACAACCTTGAATCATCAAGAATGATCAAGATATTCACTTGGAAATATCTAGGAGTTGGGTTCTCATGAAAGGTCTAGAATGGCCTTCAAAGATCTATCAAAATATCATATAAATATTGTATTATTAGAAAACTCTAGATCAAGAATGATCTAGATACACGAGACAAGTATAAATAGGTAATGAAGTCCTCATTTGTAGGTACCCAAAAATCCATACAAGTCTAGTGTAAAGCACTTGTAAAGCACACTTATAAACTACCTTGTAAGCAATACAAAGTCATTTGTATTACGAGCTTGCAAACGCTTCCGCATCGTAACTTTAATTGTTACTTCGTTTGGGTCACAAAGGCTGAACTTAGAAGGATTCTAAGTGCCGCACGAGAGTTGGGAAATCACTCCGTGACAAGTGGTATCAGAGCCACGTCGGTTCATTTGGGATGGCAACCGAAGCAAGCAAACTTGCAGCTGCTGAAGATAAGCATGGTCGAGATGAATCCCAAAAGGAATCAAAGAAAGAACGAGGTATGTCCAAGGACCTTACCTTGGAAAAGCAAGTTAATGACATGGAGACAGGCCTTGTTGAAGTGGGTTCACAAGTTGACCTGTGTCTCCAACGATTGGACGTATTAGAAGAAGACTTCAATGAGCTCCGAGAAGGACTCAAGGCTGCTATGGAATTACTTCGAGATGAAGTAAAGCTAATGATCAAAGACGCAATTGGAGATGCTACGACTAAGCTGCGAAAAGAGATGGATGATCTATCTAATGACATGCATCGCAGCCTACTTGGCATGGAAGCCAAAATAAACGATTGTAACAAAGCCATGATCACAACAGGAGGGAACGTTATGAACCTGACACCGAGAGTTGAAATTCCCAAACCATCACCGTTTATGGGCAAACGAGAAGCTCGAGCGGTTGATGACTTTATCTGGGAAATGGAGCAGTACCTAGGAGGGGTACAAGTCTTCGATGACGCCACCAAAATAAAGACAGCAACGATGTATTTGAAAGATACGGCAGCGCTGTGGTGGAGACGTCGAAGCATGGATATCGAACGAGGTACGTGTACAATCAAAACTTGGGCTGAATTTGTTCAAGAACTCAAACGACAATTTTATCCGGTAAATGCTGAACACGAAGCGAGAAGTCGACTTCGTAAGCTCAAACAAACCGGGACCATCAAGGACTATGTCAAAGAGTTTACAACACTTGTCCTTGAGATCCCGGACTTATCGGATAAAGACTCCCTCTTCTACTTCCTCGATGGTCTGCAATCATGGGCCAAGATAGAACTAGAGCGAAGAAATGTTCAAGATCTTGCTTCAGCAATTGCAATAGCTGAAAGCTTGATCGATCTTAAAGAAAAACGACCACATAGGCCCATGAATGAGGAATGTGATGAGGAGAAAGGCGGGGGAGTTAAGCCCAATTATGATCGAAGGGTGGAACCAAGGAAACCACCACGATACGAGAACGAAAAGTGCACTCCAAAATCTTGCTTCATATGCGATGGACCGCATAATGCTCGGGATTGCCCGAAGAAACAAAGTTTGCAAGCCATGGTGGTGAGGAATGATGATGCATCCCACGAAGACAAGGAGGTTCGTCTAGGGGCAATGCAACTACAAGTTCTAAACACGTTAACGGCACATGAAGGGAAGCCGTTAAAGTTGGCTGAGTCGCGCCCCACGGAGAGACAGGGCAACATCACAAACACGGAGACGAAAGGACTTCGGTTTGTGAACATAGAAGTGAATGGACGACTTGCAAAGGCACTGGTCGATACTGGAGCAAGTCATAACTTTATCACACCTGAAGAGGCTAAAAGACTTGGTTTAAGAATCTCCACGCGTGATGGATTTCTTAAAAACGCCAACGGTGACACAAAACCGATCGAGGGAATGTCATGGGCTGTCAAGACTAAGATCGGGACATGGCAAGGTAAGCTCGATTTCTCGATAGCACCGTTGGGCGACTATAAGATTGTGCTCGGGATGGACTTTTTCAGAAAAGCAAAAGCCGTTCCAGCAACTTTTTTGAACACCTTGTACATCGTCAAGGGCGATCAAGTGCACACTGCAATGCTGGAGTCAAGCACCGGCCATAAAGGGAAAATGTTATCTGTCTTGCGACTCGCAAGAACAAGCCGAGGGAAACCCAAGAAACACGACGAGGACGTCGTGGGTTTAGGTGGGGGAGAATGTCACGACCTGCCTAAAATCAAATCGTGTATCTCGAATTCCGGAAGTTTCCGGAATTATAAGGAGGCATATAGGGCTGTCCGGAAGTCTCCGGAACAGCCTAAAACGTGTTGGACCTTGAAGGAACACAAGTGGGTATCCAAAACAACCTTGAATCATCAAGAATGATCAAGATATTCACTTGGAAATATCTAGGAGTTGGGTTCTCATGAAAGGTCTAGAATGGCCTTCAAAGATCTATCAAAATATCATATAAATATTGTATTATTAGAAAACTCTAGATCAAGAATGATCTAGATACACGAGACAAGTATAAATAGGTAATGAAGTCCTCATTTGTAGGTACCCAAAAATCCATACAAGTCTAGTGTAAAGCACTTGTAAAGCACACTTATAAACTACCTTGTAAGCAATACAAAGTCATTTGTATTACGAGCTTGCAAACGCTTCCGCATCGTAACTTTAATTGTTACTTCGTTTGGGTCACAAAGGCTGAACTTAGAAGGATTCTAAGTGCCGCACGAGAGTTGGGAAATCACTCCGTGACAATATGCTCCTTAAGTTAGTGTATGTTCGACTCGTCTAGTCCTGAACTTGTTTAGCCTCTTTTGGAACCCGAACGACTTTTCCATCAAAGGTTACGTGAAAGACCATGACAAACAGCAACAATCATCGAAGAAGACGTTTTAGAAGGTACGCCATCTAAAGAAGACATGGCTAACCAAGACGAGGAAATAAAGATGACACACTATGCCACACCGTCAATTGATGGTTATAAGTCTAGCGTTGTCCAACCAGTAATAGTGACCAACAATTTAGAGATTAAGTCTAGTACTAACCAACTTGTAAAAAACTCTGTTCAGTTTCACAGATTGCAAGACGAAAATCCTAACGCTCACATATCACGGTTCCTTCATATATGTGCTACTTTCAAAATCAGCAACTGTTCAGATGATGCAATTAGACTAAGACTTTTTCTGTTTTCACTTCGAGGTCGAGCTATTGATTGGCTTGATTTACTTCTACCTGGGCCCATCACCACATGGGCGGAAATGGCTGAACAATTTTTTTTGAAATACTTTCCACCCGATCGCACTGCCAAACTCAGAAGCAACATCACAGGCTTATGCCAAGATGATGATGAATCATTACACGCAGCATGGGAGAGATACAAAGGTCTCTTTCAAAGATGCCCACATCATGGACTTGATCTGTGGCTGCAGTGTCAAACCTTTTACAATGCGATCAGTGGAGCACACAAGCAAGCTGTCGATCAAAGTGCGGGCGGAGATTTTGGAAGTTTGATGCCAACTGAAGCATACCAAGCCCTAGAAAAAGCAGCTAAGAAGAGCTTTGCTTATAATCCCTTAAGAAACAAACCCAGTTCTAAAGGCATTCTTCAAGTAGGCTCCTAAACCCAAGTTGTAGCCCAATTAGAAGCCCTAACCAAACGATTCGAACAATTGCAAGCCGAACTGAAGAAAACTTCAACACGATGCAACACATGCAGAGATTCACAGAAGACCAATGAATGCGCACAAAGCATGATGATGGTTGAAATTTTTGATTTCGCAGGAGGCCCAAGCAATTCATATAACAACAATTACAGAGAATCTGGCAACAACCAATCATCATCTGGATTCAACCGAAGGCCACCCTACCAATAACAGAATCCACCATACCAAGGTCCAAGTAATAGTAACCAAGATCGTAGAGCATCATCAATGGAAGACTTATTGCAGTAACTGTTGATAACCACATAAGCCACAAATGAATACATATGAAATCTGATTGAAGAAACAAGGAGAGGTTCCAAAGAAACAAAGCTGACATCAAAAGCAACAAAGCATCATTTCAAACCATTAAACACCAAGTAGGTCAGATAGCACAACAACTATCCGAGAGACCTCAAGGTGCTTTGCTTAGCAACACTATGACAAACCCTAATGCACAAGTGAAAGCCATCACCATAAGAAGTGGCAAAACCACTCAAGGTGATGCATCTGCATTACAACCAATCCTTGAAGAAATTGAAACCTAAACTCAATATATGGATTTTTGATTAAAAAGTTGGACTTTTTATAAAAAAAGATTGATTAAGTGAAGGATTTTGCAAAACAAATTTTGAACTTCTTATAATATTTTCATATACGTAGGATTCTATCTGAATCAAAGGTAAGATTACTTAACTATTATAGTTCACAATAGGTAAACTCCGCATCTGGTGAGCGAGTGTTTAGTGGCCAATAACACCCTAGTTGATGGCATTCCTCTCTATGGCTGGCATTCGAGGAACCACTGGGCACTCTATACAGAGCAAACAAGTCTTAAGGATGAGACGCCCACATAAGAACCTTAATTCTCATTAAGAGGTCAAACCAAGGGCCTATGGAAGTCGGTGTTAGCCCATCCCCATGGGAAACTCAACAGTGTCTAGAGGGAGGAGTTTAGGGGCCTTATAGTAGCACAGACTTCTTTTTATTTCCAGATCATAGGAAGGGGGCCAGTTCAAGATTGTATTATTTACAAGATACTAGTTCATATTGCGAAAATAATAAACTTTTAACAGCTTTGAGAATGCGTTTTGGTTTGTTGATAATCCACGTATCTTAGACTAATTAAACTTCAGGATCCTTGGTGAAGTCCTTATTGTACCGATTTCTTTAGCTAGTGTGTAGACACTAAATACTTAAACTAAATAGAAAAGCTTTTGTTTGAATACATGAGTTACATCCAATGTGACTTTAGGTGACTAGTATTTCAGGATCTTGGGAGGATTAGGTATGGTCCTTTTAAAATGGCTAGCCAATATGCACCCTTGCCAGCCTCAAAATCAATTAGGTTTGTTTCTTCCTACTTAGGTGCCTATTTCTAATTATTAGGGTTGATCGTATTCTGGAAGGTTTTCCTAATATCATGTCATTTACCTAAAATCTTCTACTTCTCAGATTATTATTGTAGGATCTTATTATCCTTTGCTGATATATTGCAGAGGCTTATTTAGAGAATAAGGATCCAAACATGAAACTACAAGGACTAAAGATGTAAATATCAAAAGTTACAAAAAAGGCACAAATTTAGGTGTACCGGCGTATGATACGCTGGGTATGGGCGTATAATACGTCGGTCGGTGTATGAGCGGCGTATCAGTGGGCGTATTTGAAAAAAAATACAGAAAGTTTGGCGTAGGAAGGCTGGGGGGTATAATACGCCGACCCTGGGCGTATCATACACTGGTTGCTGAACAACTTGCCGGATTTTGTGGAATTTCAAGTTATTTTATGCAACCCTAAAGTGCACTTGATAACCCATTGATCTTGTAGAACGTGAAACTCGGAAGTGATTATTTTTTATTATTTAATCAAATTCGTTTCAAAGTTTGTTGCTTTTTGCAATTGTGTTTTTAATTTCATCCAAAGATATAATTTTTAATATTAAAGTTCTTGTCTGTAAGTTAATTAAGTCATATTGTTAAACACTTTCCGTATATTCCCTGTGGAGACGACCTTACTTACTCTTACACATTAAAGGTAGCTAAGACCAATATAATAACTTGTTTTTAATTGAGTCTCAACAACCAGATCATATACTTCCTTTATGTTCTCTAGTTTATCTTTAAACATCATATTCGTCAATCTTTGATGGGTGACACCTGCATTTTTAAGACAAAATGACATAGCAATATAACAATATATACTTGTTAAAGTCATAAATATTGTATCCTCTTGATCAGAGGATTCCATTGGGATTTACTGTAATCCCGAGAATGTATTCATAACGGTCAGCATCTTATGGCCTGCTGTGGCTCAAGCATTGAGTCTATGTATGGTAAAGGGAAAGGATCATTAGGAAAGGCTTTGTTGAGGTCAGTGAAGTCCACGCTGACCCTCCAATTTCGATTCTTCTTCTATACCACCTCCATGTTTGCTACATCTTGCAAATTTTACCTCTCTTATCATTCCAGATTTGAGCAGCTTTTCAACCTCTTCTTTGATAACTGCATTTCTTTTAGGTGCAAACTTTCTTCAATTTTGATGGATATTTTTTAAACTATTATCAACACCAATTTTATGAGTTATAATATCCTTAGATACCTGTCATATCCTTATGTTTCCATACAAAGGTAGTGACCGTTTTTCAAAAAATCTACCGGCTTTTGTTTAATATCTTTGGGATATTTGATCCTACAAGCACCTTAGCTTCTAGGTCTTATTGTTCACAAAATGTCAATGGCATAATCGCCTTGGCCACCCTATGGCACCAGTCTTATATTTTGTATCTCATACTTTTATTTTTCCATGTTGTTGGACCAAAAGAACCAATGAGCCTGATCAGAAAAACCTTTAAGTCCCACAGACATTACAACAACTGAAGTAGTCTGCAACAGCTGAAGACATCAACTGATAACAAGGTCTGAAGACAAAGTCTGAAGTGAAAGAGCTGAAGACAAAGTCTGAAGTGAAAGAGCTGAAGACAAAGTCTAAAGCTAAAGAACTGAAGACAAAGTCTGAAGACAAAAGCTGAAGACAAAGACTGAAGACCAAGTTTCAGATGTTGTCACAACAGCTGAAGAAGACCTCTTCAGTAGTTGTGATGGTTTCCTTTCAGTAGTTTTATGTTTCTTGTAATCAGTACTTGTAGTTTCAGTAGTTTTAGTTTCATCTTGTACTTAGCGTACTCTGAGATGTTCTCAGTTGTTGTGAACATTCTCAGTAGTTTGTTTACTTTCAGTTGTTTGTAATAATTCTGTTAGATGTCACTATCAAGTGACATCAGCAGACGTCACATTCCTTTATATAAGGAATGTTGACCTAATTGTAAGGTGTGCAGCTATAGCGAAACTTAGAAAAGCTTAGCGCCGCCATACCGAAGCATTTGTGCATGAATGATATTATCCATTTTGCAGAAAACCCTCTTTCTTTATAACCGTGTACTATTCCATTGAATATCTATTGTGTTCTTGCTATATTTGTCTAATTCTTGTTCTAATTCCGCTGCGATTCAACTCTAATTGATCAAACTTAGATCACTGATCCTGACAAATGGTATCAGAGCGGGTTAATCATTGATCGGTTTAACAATTGATCATTGAAACTGCTATTTTGATATCTAAAGTTTGATCAAATTAGCATATTTGCAAGAATTGGTTATAGAGATTGGTCTTCTGCTGCTTCTGGTTAGTCAATTTGAGTTTCTTCTTGGTTCATATTGAGTTTGTTGTGTTTTTGTGCTAAATCTTTTGAAACTTGATTGTATTGGTTTGAATCTGAGAATGACTACTCCTTCTAATGACCCTCACAATACTGGCTCCTCAACCAAGCCTCCGATGCTGGTTAGGAGTGAGTATAACATATGGCAACGAAGAATGCTCCATCACCTGTCTGTTAACAGTTTAGGTTGTTGGACATCTGTGGTTCACGGTCCACACAAGCCTATGGTGAACAATCCGGAGACCAACCAAATGGTTCCGAAGAAAAAGGAGCAATACTCAGATGAAGATCGTAAACTGTTTGAGATTGATGCTAAAGCCCATGGAATTCTGGCCATGGCACTGCCTAATGAAATCTATTCTGGGCTTATGCATCATGAAACTGCTCATGACCTCTGGAATGGTTTGAAGGAACAATTCGGAGGAACTGATGAGGTCTTAGCAAACAACAGAGAAATCCTCGCCCAACAATATGAGACATTCTCTCATAGGAAGGGTGAGACACTGACTCAACAGTTTGAGCGTTTCTCCTGCTTGATCTCTGAGCTGAAAATGGTCAAGCATGAGTATACTAACAGCCAGATGAACAACAGATTCCTCAGATCACTGCCTGAGAGATGAGACACATACACCATTGTCCTACGCTCCAGTGCAAATCTGGATAGCCTATCTCTCACCCAACTCCATGGGAAACTGCTTACATTTGAAAGAGAGATAGAGCAGAAAAGGAAACTGGCATCATCAGGAAAGCTCACTGATGACTTTGTACCAGGGAACACTGCTTTGGTTGGTCATGAGTCAGAATATGCTGGATCAGAAAGCCATTATGATGAGCATATAGATTTCTCTTCAAACAGTTCTGATCATGCATTTGTTGGTGTTGACAGTCATTCTGGGTGTAATAGTGATAATTTATGCTTTATCATGGATGATTTAATGGGTATTGCTGATGATGATTTAGAAGAGATGGATATTTTGAGCCAAATGGCCTTGATCAATATCAGATCTCAAAAGTTCTACAAGAGAACTGGTAGGAAATTTCCAGGACTCTCTGGCAAAACCAAAGTTGGTTTTGACAAGAGTAAGTTGAGGTGTCACAAATGCCACAGGCTTGGGCACTTTGCAAGAGAGTGTAGATCAACTGTGTTGGAACAAAAGAACCAATGAGGCTGATCAGAAAAACCTTTAAGTCCCATGGACATTACAACAACTGAAGTAGTCTGCAATAGCTGAAGACATCAACTGATAACAAGGTCTGAAGACAAAGTCTGAAGTGAAAGAGCTGAAGACAAAGTCTGAAGTGAAAGAGCTGAAGACAAAGTCTGAAGTGAAAGACTGAAGACAAAGTCTGAAGTGAAAGAGCTGAAGACAAAGTCTGAAGTGAAAGAGCTGAAGACAAAGACTGAAGACCAAGTTTCAGATGTTGTCACAACAGCTGAAGAAGACCTCTTCAGTAGTTGTGATGGTTTCCTTTCAGTAGTTTTATGTTTCTTGTAATCAGTACTTGTAGTTTCAGTAGTTTTAGTTTCATCTTGTACTTAGCATACTCTGAGATGTTCAGTTGTTGTGAACATTCTCAGTAGTTTGCTTACTTTCGGTTGTTTGTAATAATTCTGTTAGATGTCACTATCAAGTGACATCAGCAGACGTCACATTCCTTTATATAAGGAATGTTGACCTAATTGTAAGGTGCGACGAGCAGCTATAGCAAACTTAGAAAAGCTTAGCAGCCGCCACACCGAAGCATTGTGCATGAATGATATTATCCATTTTTGAAGAAAACCCTCTTTCTCTATAACCGTGTACTGTTCCATTGAATATCTATTGTGTTCTTGCTATATTTGTCTAATTCTTGTTCTAATTCCGCTGCGATTCAACTCTAATTGATCAAACTTAGATCGCTGATCCTGACAAATGGTATCAGAGCCTTATACCCCGATTCCCTAAGCCAATTCTGGACCAACGTCTCTGTGCAAAATGGTGAGAATGATCGCCAAATCACTCTCCAGTCGTTGGTTAACCAGAAACAGGTGGTCATCACTCCAGACATCATTCGACAAACCCTAAATCTACATGATGCCACCTACGTCACAGAATACCCGAAAGGCACAACTGATATGTCTTTCATCAATAACGGGTATGAAGGAGACTTAAGTGCTACCACCATTCTGAAGAAGCACTTCCATGATGCTGAACATCTTATATTCCACAATGTGAATGTCTGCCTTGCACCAAAAACCTCCTCATGGGATCAGATGTCCTCCCGATGGCAACAGGTATTATACTCTATCTTTGAACGACAAAATCTAAATTTTTCCGAGATAGTTTTTATGGAACTACAGGATCTGGCTTTGAAACCTGTGGCAAACAGATGGATATTATATCCCAGGTTTCTCATGGCCATAATTTTAAATCAGCTAAAATCAGACGGCCTTGTTGGCCTTGGAGTCCCTGCTCCGGCTGTATTGCCTGAAGTATACTCCAGGCACAACTCTGACCCTACAATGAAAGGGGCTGCCCGGCTGCTAAAACCCAAGCAGCGGGAACCCACAGCCTCCACTTCCAGATCCAGAGTCCCCACCAAACCCAACACCAAAAAGCCCAAAAAGGCTACTCAGGGAGATGAGTCCCCTGAGGATGCCCCTGTAACACCAATACAGGAAACACTTACTGGTTCTAACCCCCCAGTAGTGTCAAAGACTCCACCAGCCCTAGCCGCTCAGGCATCCACTCAACAGGATCCTGATGCAACCATAATTGGGGATACCACAATGCTGGAACCTATCTCAATTGAGAAGGTTACCATTGAAGAGCACCAGTCACCCCGGGTGCAAGTTGCTTCAAACCTATCTCCAAATGCAACCGCCCCTCAAAGTCCAACCATTATAGTTGCATAAGTGCTGAGTCAGCTGCATTCCTCTCCTCCTCCCCAGAAACCAATCACAATGGGGAGAACCACAACAGCTGAGGAAGAGGACCAAAATGCTGCTGATAACCCACAACACAAGGGTTATAATGTTCAATCTCCCCGTGTAGAGGAGGAGGTTAGAACATCTGGTGAGGCTGCCACTTCTACTGATTCAGCAAATGAACAGGATGCAGTTGGTAACATCTTTAAGACCTCACCAGAGGCAACTGCCGATGAAGGACTCAGTCCTGAGGCAGGAAGTCCCCAGAACCAAGAACAAGGGGCACATGCTACAACTGATCTACACTCAGGGCATGTACATCCTGATTCAATCAGGAGGTCAGGTGATTCAGCAAAGACTGATGATGACCTGGGCTTTTTCTACGATGTCTTAGCCCATAACACAATCCTTGAGGCTGAGGTGAGCAGACTCAAAGAACTGCTTGCCAAAATGTCTCAGGATCAAAGTCCATCTTCCCTAATAAACCCACAGATGGCACCTTCATCTGAAGGTTCACCAAACACTCAGCCACTACACTCAACTGAGCCACCAGCCACTGCTTTTGGCACCACCTCTCAGGGACAGAACCCCTCTGAGCAGATGGTTGCTACTTTTCAACATTCCTTACCTCTCATCACTCCCATCATCAATGAGATTGTGCATAAAGCCATTGACAAGAGGATCTCCTCAAATCTACAAACACTTGTTGATGATGCTGTGCAAAAGAAGCTTTCTGCCATTCAAACCCCTGAACCCAATGCACCCAAAAAGGGGGAGTCTAAGGCAGTGAAAGAAAGAAAGAGAAAGAGAGTGGAAGATGAGAAACAACAAGAGAAAGAAAAGGAGTTAGAAAAGGAAAAACAGCTGATCACATACAAGAGAAAGAAAAGTGCTGAAACTCAAAAGCCTGATGAAGAGAAATCATTGGATGATCTGGTTAAAGAAGCTGATGAAGCTCATAGCAGATCAATGGACAAAATAATAGACCAACTCTTCAGACAGGGTTTTGATATAGCTACATTAGACACTGAGATCAGAAGGCTGGAGATTAAAGAGATACAAGAGAGATGGGCCAGTTACAGTGTGATGGAAAGGGAGAGGTTGGAGATAATGATCAGGTTTATTGCAAAATACTTGGGAAGATCTTTAATTGAGATTAAATCATGGACCAGAGACAGTATTCTGGCAATAACCACCAGAATCTGTGCTTCTGAAGCATTCAATAAAGGGTTGATTATCGAAGCCTTAGATGAAGCAGGTGCTGGGAAGAGATCTGATATGGCCAAGCTTTCCAAAGCCAAACTTACCACAAAAATGCTAGATCAGCCTTCCCAAACTCCCACTCAAAAACAACCAACCCCACAACTCTCCAAACCAATCCCTAAACCTAAACTTAAACCAACTCAACCCTCAAAACCAACTCCCTTACCCCAAAAACCACCTCAAACCACATCCAATGATGCACCCAGAAGGAGGAGAAGGGTGTTGAGGATGGAAGAAGAAGAAGAAGATGATGAAGAAGATAGTCTGCCAATCTCTGCTGTTCTAAAAATACCTGAGCCTAGAAGTCAACAAATGATCACACCAGACTTTCAGAGGCAAATGGTGAAAGTTAAGATTGAAGAAGAAGAACAGCAGAAACAGCATGATGAGCAACTTTTGAAGATGGTTGACAAAGAGTTTCCTCAGTCATCATCTATACAAGCCATGAAGAAACACGCTCAAAGGCTGTATGCTCTCAGGTATACCTTTCAATATCAAAAGGAGAGAGTAAGGATTTGGCCAGACCCCAGGGTTAGTTCTAGAATTCATAAGAAATCCATACCAAGTAGATACAATGGCCAAGTGAGAAAGACCATAGATGCTGTTATTATGTTGGCCATTATAGTCTCACCCTGGGAGATACTTGAAGACTTCAAGAGAGCCTACAAGTCAAAGATGACCCCTCAAACTCTAATGGAGAACAAAATGGTCAAGAAGGGGTTGTTATACAAGAGGCTTGAAGAGATCAAGAAAAATGAACTCCAGTTGTTATTAGAAGGGACTCACCCAGATGAATTTGCTTACAGAGAGATAACAACTGTTGAGTTGAAAAATGGAAAGACGTTAAAGTACCTATCAGAGTACTATGGCCCAGAGTTCTTCTTCGAAGGAGAAGCAGAAGAACTCACTAAGGAGGAACAAGTTGTTCTCCTTAAGGCCTACGTCAGAGAGTCTTATAGACTCATCAATGGGAAGTAGGTTTCATGGTTGGGATAACAACTCTGTGTCCAGTTCCCCAAGATAGAGTTCCCTTCCATTCTTTAACATTCACATCTACTGAAACCTGTTCCTTGGCCTGTGCTTATCCGATATCTCTGAAGCTGATCAAGAGAGTATTTCTGCCAAGAATAAGTGGGACCTCAATAAGCTTAAAGGTTTTGGCTGCATTGGTTCAGGGGGAGTTTGTTGGACCAAAAGAACCAATGAGCCTGATCAGAAAAACCTTTAAGTCCCACGGACATTACAACAACTGAAGTAGTCTGCAACAGCTGAAGACATCAACTGATAACAAGGTCTGAAGACAAAGTCTGAAGTGAAAGAGCTGAAGACAAAGTCTGAAGTGAAAGAGCTGAAGACAAAGTCTGAAGTGAAAGAGCTGAAGACAAAGTCTGAAGTGAAAGAGCTGAAGACAAAGTCTGAAGTGAAAGAGCTGAAGACAAAGTCTGAAGTGAAAGAGCTGAAGACAAAGACTGAAGACCAAGTTTCAGATGTTGTCACAACAGCTGAAGAAGACCTCTTAAGTAGTTGTGATGGTTTCCTTTCAGTAGTTTTATGTTTCTTGTAATCAGTACTTGTAGTTTCAGTAGTTTTAGTTTCATCTTGTACTTAGCATACTCTGAGATGTTCAGTTGTTGTGAACATTCTCAGTAGTTTGCTTACTTTCAGTTGTTTGTAATACTTCTGTTAGATGTCACTATCAAGTGACATCAGCAGACGTCACATTCCTTTATATAAGGAATGTTGACCTAATTGTAAGGTGCGACGAGCAGCTATAGCAAACTTAGAAAAGCTTAGCAGCCGCCACACCGAAGCATTGTGCATGAATGATATTATCCATTTTTGAAGAAAACCCTCTTTTTCTATAACCGTGTACTGTTCCATTGAATATCTATTGTGTTCTTGCTATATTTGTCTAATTCTTGTTCTAATTCCGCTGCGATTCAACTCTAATTGATCAAACTTAGATCGCTGATCCTGACAAACTGGATCTAACTCCTCTGCACCCTTTGTGACCTTTCCAAGCAATAGTTCACAAAACAAAGGGCAACATCCTGCTAGTTCTGGTCATCACTCACAACCTCAATCTCCTGCATATTTTGTCCCTCAGGGTCCAATGCCATATCCATATCCCTGCTATTACATGCCACAGCCAAATCCAGTTCAAGTTCCTATAGCACAACAACCTCAAGCCCTTCCCGAGCCTCAACCATCTCCATCACAATCTCAACCTCATCACAGCTTCTTCACACCAGGAGTTGTTGACTGGAGCAGCTCACCAGATGATCTTTCTGGTTTCAATGAGCAATTATTTGCTGGTGCTGGTCAACATGGTGGTGAACATCCTTTTGGGAATCTTGCTCTCATGGCCCTGGAGTCTACTAAGGGTTCCTGCTCCAATGCATCATCTTCACAGGTAACCCAGGTATTTTCTGAGGCTAAAGCCAAGTTATGTTCTGAATCATGCATAGCTGCCTTTGTCTCTATTAGAGAGGCAAATGTAGATTTAATCAATCAAAATCTTGAGCTTGAGAAAACTATTTCCAAAAGAAAAGCTGAGTATGAGTCTGCTCTTAATGACAAAGATGATGAGATTTACAAGCTTAAATGCCAACTTAATGATGAAAAGGCTAAGGTAGAGGTCATACTTGAGAACCACAAAAATCTCAAAGAGACACTTGCAGCTACCCAAGTTGAGTGTGACCGCTGGGTAACATCCTGCAAGGGATTTGAAATGCTTCTCAGCAAGCAAACAGCTTCAAATGTGAAGTTTGGAATAGGTTACAATCATACTGCACCACCTACTGATTTTACTTCAAAATCAATAGTAAAATCTGAAGGTGAAAGTAATTTCCAAACCACATCATCATGTGATTCATCCTCAAATGATAATACAAAATCAGAGGATGAAGTTAGTGTTAAGATCTCAGCAAATCAATTGCCTGATGGTTTAAATGCTGATAAACACATGAAGCTGAGCAATTCAGATGTTGTCCCTCAAAGTACTCCCAGTACTGAAGGGCAAGTCACAACATCTGAAAAGCATTTCAAATCTGCTGAAATAAAAGGATTAACAACTGCTGAGGAATCTATCATACGGTCTTTCAGGACGGATAGAGAACAGTTGAAGAACAAGTCTTCAGTTGTTACCGATCCTTCAGTACTTAACACAAGTACTGAAAGGAGGAAAGTACTGAAGATCACACCTTCAGTAGTTTCCACTTCAGCAGTTGATCAATCCAAGATGAAGAATAAGCCATGTGAAATATGTGGTAAATTCAATCATCTATCTGATGAATGCTGGTACAAAAAGGGTTCCAAACTCAACAGAGATAAGCTCATTAAAGAAGAGATTAATAAAATGAAAAATGAGTTTGAGACCAAGTTTGTACCACAGTCATCTCAAACTGATAAACCCAAGGCCTCGCCAAAATCCAAAAAGAAGGATGGGGTTTATCAGAAAACAGCTGATAGTGTTCCTCATGATAAACATCAGACTAAGTCTGTGAATTTCAAGAAGGAGGAAATGGTGGGTCACAGGAACTCATCAAAAACAAGTACTGATGTGTCAAATGAGCTGAAGGCTTTAGCAACAAATCAGACACAACTTGTTATGATGGTTCAGCATTTGTTGGGGAGAGTTAACCAACTAGATGCACCTGTGATCAAACCACTGAAAAGGAAATCCAAGCCCAAATCTAAGAAATCCATTTCAGCACCATCTCCACCTTCATCAGCTGTTAATCATGAGAAACAAGTTATGGTTAAATCTGTTGATGAAAACAGACCCAAAACCAAAAAGGTTTGGGTCTCTAAAGCTAACTAGTTTCTTATGATAAATGCAGGGTTCTTCAGCATGCCAAAGAAGCATCTGGTATGTAGACAGTGGAGGATCTATGCATATGACTGGGAGCAGTTCTCTTCTTAATGACTACTCTCAAGGAAAGAAGGGATTTGTCTCATTTGGAAATGATGCTAAGGGTTACATCATCGGGAAAGGATTTGTGTCAAATGGAGAAATCAGATTTGATGATGTTAACCATGTGGAGAATCTCAAGTATAATCTACTGAGTGTCAGTCAGATGTGTGATAAAGGGCATGTTGCACTTTTCACAAGCCAGAACTGCCGGATTCTGTCTTCCAAAGTTCTGAGGCTGATTGACAAGGTATTGGATGAACATACTCTCCTGAAGGCCAACAGGATAGGAAGAGTATATGCCTTGGATTTGTCAAAGAAGATTGATTTAAAAGGTCATCCTTGCCTGTTCTCCAAGGCCTCTCCTCAGGAATCTAAACTGTGGCATAGAAGGCTGGGTCATGTTAATCTCAAAAACATGAATCAGCTGATCCACAATAGTTTAGTGAGAGGTCTACCAATAAAGGAGTTCCACTGTGATGAAACCTGCACTGCTTGTTTAAAAGGAAAACAACACAAAGTTTCATTCCCTCCTATAGAAGAACCAAAGTCCACTGCCTGCTTGCAATTACTGCACATGGATCTCTTTGGTCCTGTGAGAGTAATGAGCATGGCAAAGAAGAAATACTGTCTGGTAATTGTGGATGATTACTCCAGATTTGTATGGACCTTCTTCTTGCATTCAAAGGATGAGGCTGCTCAGACAATTATTAACTTTGTGTTGTATGTTGAGAAGCAGTATTCCCTATCAGTCAAGTGTATAAGAAGTGATAATGGAACTGAATTTAGAAACCATACACTTGATGATTTCTACCTTTCAAAAGGAATCAAGAGGCAGTATAGCATCCCAAGGACTCCAGAACAAAATGGAGTAGTGGAGAGAAAGAACAGGACCCTAATTGAAGCTGCAAGGTCCATGTTGGCTGACTCTGGTTTGCCACTGACCTTTTGGGCTGAAGCTGTCAACACAGCATGCTATGTGCAAAATAGAGCTTTAGTGAATCAGAGGTTGATGAAGACTCCTTATGAAGTTCTACATCATTTGGCTCCTCTAATTTCATTCTTCAGAGCATTTGGGTGTCCTTGTTACATTCTCAACACAAAGGATCAACTCCAAAAGTTTGATTCTAAGGTGGATGCAGGGTATTTTGTTGGGTATTCATCCACTTGCAAGGCTTACAGAGTGTTCAACTGCAGAACAAAGATGGTTGAAGAAACCTTGCATGTGAAGTTCAATGAATCCCCTAAGGACAAAATTCCACAAAACCCTGTGGAGTTGTTTGATCTGGACATACTGCAATATGTTCCTTATCAGCCTCCAGCTGTTGCAGATCATGTGAATTCATCACCTTCTGCAGCTAGTCATCCATCTGGTGGTACTGATGTTGATGATGATCCCAGTACTCACCTATTCAAGTTTAGTGATCAACTGCCTGAGTCTACTAAACTTGATGTTCCTGTAGCTTCAGTAGCACCATCCACAACAAATGCTGATGAGATTTCTGAATCCTCTACTTCATTTGACTTGCCATCTAATACTTGGTTTCAAGAATCTGGATCAACATCTGTTGCTGCTGAGCGTGCTACAAACACTTGCACAGATCTCATAGTGTACCAAGAGCTGAAGAATCACCCAATGTCTCAAATCATTGGTGATATCAATGCTGGTGTCTCAACTAGAAGTCAATTGTCCAACTTCTGCTTCTATGCTCTCTTCATCAGTCAGCAAGAGCCAAAGAACTATCATATTGCATTAAGAGACAATGGATGGGTTGATGCCATGCAGCTTGAGCTTCTTCAGTTCAAAAAGCAGCAAGTGTGGGAACTGGTTCCTCTACCCCCAGGTAAGTGTGCAATAGGCACTAAATGGGTGTTTAGGAATAAAACAGATGAAAATGGGCAAATTGTCAAGAACAAGGCCAGACTGGTTGTCCAGGGGTTTTCACAAGAAGAAGGTATTGATTATGATGAAACCTTTGCCCCTGTAGCCAGACTGGAGGCAATTAGATTGTTCTTAGCCTATGCTGCATTCCACAATCTTAAAGTTTTTCAAATGGATGTCAAAAGTGCATTTTTATATGGTAAAATAAAAGAAGAGGTTTATGTGTGTCAACCACCAGGTTTTGAGGATAATAAACATCCTGATTGGGTGTATAAACTTGATAAGGCTCTTTATGGGTTGAAACAAGCTCCTAGAGCCTGGTATGAAACACTGTCAAATTTTCTTCTTCAGAATAATTTCACTAGAGGCTCCATAGATAAAACTTTGTTCATTAAGAAAGTGGGTCAGCATAAGCTCCTTGTTCAAATTTATGTTGATGATATTATTTTTGCATCCTCTGATCCACAGTTGTGTGATGCATTTACAAAGTTGATGCAACAAAAATTCGAAATGAGTGCCATGGGAGAATTACAGTTCTTTCTAGGTTTGCAAATCAAACAAAAGGCTGATGGAACTTTCATTCATCAGTCAAAATACACAAAGAGTCTTTTGGAAAAGTTTGATTTACAAAACTGTAAGCCCTGTTCTACTCCCATGTGCAGCACCACACAACTGGATGCAGATCAGAAAGGTAAAGCTGTTGATGAAACACTTTACAGATGTATGATTGGGTCCTTGATGTACTTAACAGCTTCTAGACCAGATATTATGTTTGCAACTTGTGTTTGTGCTAGATTTCAGGCTGCTCCTAAAGAGTCTCATTTGATTGCAGTCAAGAGGATCTTTAGATATCTGCAAGGTACTCAATCTCTAGGTCTTTGGTATTCCACTGGGCACTCTTGCAAATTAGTTGCTTTTTCTGATAGTGACTATGCAGGGTGTAAATTAACTAGAAAATCAACTTCTGGTGGATGTCAATTCCTAGGCAACTGTTTGGTTTCTTGGCAGAGTAAGAAACAAACATCTGTTGCTACATCCACTGCTGAAGCCGAGTACATTGCTGCTGCAAGTTGTACATCTCAGGTACTCTGGCTTCAGAATCAATTATTGGATTATGGCATTACAGAGACTAAGACTCCATTACTAATGGATAGTGCTTCAGCTCTTTGTATTGTCAAGAATCCAGTCCAGCACTCTAGGACCAAACATATTGAGATCAGACACCATTTTATTAGGGATTGTTTTGAAAAAGGTCTGATTGATCCAAAGTTTGTTCCTAGTGCTGATGAGCTTGCAGACATATTTACTAAGCCTTTGGACAGTTCAACTTTCCAAAACCTAGTGTTAAGGCTTGGTATGCTGCAGCTAGAATAAGTGACAACTACTGATGATCTCAGTCAACAAGTACTGATGAGCATTCGTATACTATTGTCACAAATAAGTACTGATAAGTTCTTTTATCCTCAGTAGTTTTCATAACTACTGAAGACTAAATTACTTAAAAGTACTGAAGTACTCTATCTGTTGAAAAGAACTGATGTGGTTACAACTACTGATGTAGTTACAACTACTGATGTCAGTATAACAGATAAGTACTGATGACCAATGAAACGTCTGAAAATCAGACAAAAAGTCTGATAAGTGTTGAGGTCAGAATGAAACAGCTGATGAGCTAAGAATTGACGACAACAGCTGATGAGAAACTTTTCTCTTCAGTTGTTTCTACAACTGCTGTTTCACTTCATACAACTGAAGCCAAAACCATGTCTTCAGTAGTTTTACAACTACTGATGACTAACACCAAATCTTCAGTTGTTTACAACACCTGAAGCCAAAACCATGTCTTCAGTAGTTTCACAACTACTGATGACTAATACCAAGTCTTCAGTTACAACTTCTGAAAGTTAAAACCAGGTCTTCAGTTGTTTTCAAACAACTGATGACAGCACCAACACTTTCAGTCGTTTTATATCAGCCTTTTCTTACCCTATAAATACCTAAACCTATTTCAAACGTTTCATTAGCCGTTTTATGTCCTTCACTCTCTCAACAATGGCGACCATGAAACTCAAACCCAGACACAACTGTGTTGCCTACCTCTCGAAATCGGCCTTTTGGAACAAATTTGATAATGCCATCGATCTTATGGTAGATTCCCAGTACCGAACCGCTTTTCTTCTGAATCCTACCATATACCCCGATTCCCTAAGCCAATTCTGGACCAACGTCTCTGTGCAAACTGGTGAGAATGATCGCCAAATCACTCTCCAGTCGTTGGTTAACCAGAAACAGGTGGTCATCACTCCAGACATCATTCGACAAACCCTAAATCTACATGATGCCACCTGTGTCACAGAATACCCGAAAGGCACAACTGATATGTCTTTCATCAATAACGGGTATGAAGGAGACTTAAGTGCTACCACCATTCTGAAGAAGCACTTCCATGATGCTGAACGTCTTATATTCCACATGGTGAATGTCTGCCTTGCACCAAAAACCTCCTCATGGGATCAGATGTCCTCCCGATGGCAACAGGTATTATACTCTATCTTTGAACGACAAAATCTAAATTTTTCTGAGATAGTTTTATGGAACTAAAGGATCTGGCTTTGAAACCTGTGGCAAACAGATGGATATTATATCCCAGGTTTCTCATGGCCATAATTTTAAATCAGCTAAAATCAGACGGCCTTGTTGGCCTTGGAGTCCCTGCTCCGGCTGTATTGCCTGAAGTATACTCCAGGCACAACTCTGACCCTACAATGAAAGGGGCTGCCCGGCTGCTAAAACCCAAGCAGCGGGAACCCACAGCCTCCACTTCCAGATCCAAAGTCCCCACCAAACCCAACACCAAAAAGCCCAAAAAGGCTACTCAGGAGATGAGTCCCCTGAGGATGCCCCTGTAACACCAATACAGGAAACACTTACTGGTTCTAACCCCCAGTAGTGTCAAAGACTCCACCAGCCCTAGCCGCTCAGGCATCCTCTCAACAGGATCCTGATGCAACCATAATTGGGGATACCACAATGCTGGAACCTATCTCAATTGAGAAGGTTACCATTGAAGAGCACCAGTCACCCCGGGTGCAATCTGCTTCAAACCTATCTCCAAATGCAACCGCCCCTCAAAGCCCAACCATTATAGTTGCACAAGTGCTGAGTAGCTGCATTCCTCTCCTCCTCCCCAGAAACCAATTACAATGGGGAGAACCTCAACAGCTGAGGAAGAGGACCAAAATGCTGCTGATAACCCACAGCACAGGGGTTATAATGTTCAATCTCCCCGTGTAGAGGAGGAGGTTAGAACATCTGGTGAGGCTGCCACTTCTACTGATTCAGCAAATGAACAGGATGCAGTTGGTAACATCTCTAAGACCTCACCAGAGGCAACTGCCGATGAAGGACTCAGTCCTGAGGCAGGAAGTCCCCAGAACCAAGAACAAGGGGCACATGCTACAACTGATCTACACTCAGGGCATGTACATCCTGATTCAATCAGGAGGTCAGGTGATTCAGCAAAGACTGATGATGACCTGGGCTTTTTCTCGATGTCTTAGCCCATAACACAATCCTTGAGGCTGAGGTGAGCAGACTCAAAGAACTGCTTGCCAAAATGTCTCAGGATCAAAGTCCATCTGCCCCAATAAACCCACAGATGGCACCTTCATCTGAAGGTTCACCAAACACTCAGCCACTACACTCAACTGAGCCACCAGCCACTGCTTTTGGCACCACCTCTCAGGGACAGAACCCCTCTGAGCAGATGGTTGCTACTTTTCAACATTCCTTACCTCTCATCACTCCCATCATCAATGAGATTGTGCATAAAGCCATTGAAGAGGATCTCCTCAAATCTACAAACACTTGTTGATGATGCTGTGCAAAAGAAGCTTTCTGCCATTCAAACCCCTGAACCCAATGCACCCAAAAAGGGGGAGTCTAAGGCAGTGAAAGAAAGAAAGAGAAAGAGAGTGGAAGATGAGAAACAACAAGAGAAAGAAAAGGAGTTAGAAAAGGAAAAACAGCTGATCACATACAAGAGAAAGAAAAGTGCTGAAACTCAAAAGCCTGATGAAGAGAAATCATTGGAAGATCTGGTTAAAGAAGCTGATGAAGCTCACAGCAGATCAATGGACAAAATAATAGACCAACTCTTCAGACAGGGTTTTGATATAGCTACATTAGACACTGAGATCAGAAGGCTGGAGATTAAAGAGATACAAGAGAGATGGGCCAGTTACAGTGTGATGGAAAGGGAGAGGTTGGAGATAATGATCAGGTTTATTGCAAAATACTTGGGAAGATCATTAATTGAGATTAAATCATGGACCAGAGACAGTATTCTGGCAATAACCACCAGAATCTGTGCTTCTGAAGCATTCAATAAAGGGTTGATTATCGAAGCCTTAGATGAAGCAGGTGCTGGGAAGAGATCTGATATGGCCAAGCTTTCCAAAGCCAAACTTACCACAAAAATGCTAGATCAGCCTTCCCAAACTCCCACTCAAAAACAACCAACCCCACAACTCTCCAAACCAATCCCTAAACCTAAACTTAAACCAACTCAACCCTCAAAACCAACTCCCTTACCCCAAAAACCACCTCAAACCACATCCAATGATGCACCCAGAAGGAGGAGAAGGGTGTTGAGGATGGAAGAAGAAGAAGAAGATGATGAAGAAGACAGTCTGCCAATCTCTGCTGTTCTAAAAATACCTGAGCCCAGAAGTCAACAAATGATCACACCAGACTTTCAGAGGCAAATGGTGAAAGTTAAGATTGAAGAAGAAGAACAGCAGAAACAGCACGATGAGCAACTTTTGAAGATGGTTGACAAAGAGTTTCCTCAGTCATCATCTATACAAGCCATGAAGAAACACGCTCAAAGGCTGTATGCTCTCAGGTATACCTTTCAATATCAAAAGGAGAGAGTAAGGATTTGGCCAGACCCCAGGGTTAGTTCTAGAATTCATAAGAAATCCATACCAAGTAGATACAATGGCCAAGTGAGAAAGACCATAGATGCTGTTATTATGTTGGCCATTGTAGTCTCACCTGGGAGATACTTGAAGACTTCAAGAGAGCCTACAAGTCAAAGATGACCCCTCAAACTCTAATGGAGAACAAAATGGTCAAGAAGGGGTTGTTATACAAGAGGCTTGAAGAGATCAAGAAAAATGAACTCCAGTTGTTATTAGAAGGGACTCACCCAGATGAATTTGCTTACAGAGAGATAACAACTGTTGAGTTGAAAAATGGAAAGACGTTAAAGTACCTATTAGAGTACTATGGCCCAGAGTTCTTCTTCGAAGGAGAAGCAGAAGAACTCACTAAGGAGGAACAAGTTGTTCTCCTTGAGGCCTACGTCAGAGAGTCTTATAGACTCATCAATGGGAAGTAGGTTTCATGGTTGGGATAACAGCTCTGTGTCCAGTTCCCCAAGACAGAGTTCCCTTCCATCCTTTGACATTCACATCTGCTGAAACCTGTTCCCTGGCCTGTGCTTATCCGATATCTCTGAAGCTGATCAAGAGAGTATTTCTGCCAAGAATAAGTGGGACCTCAATAAGCTTAAAGGTTTTGGCTGTATTGGTTCAGGGGGAGTTTGTTGGACCAAAAGAACCAATGAGCCTGATCAGAAAAACCTTTAAGTCCCACAGACATTACAACAACTAAAGTAGTCTGCAACAGCTGAAGACATCAACTGATAACTAGGTCTGAAGACAAAGTCTGAAGTGAAAGAGCTAAAGACAAAGTCTGAAGTGAAAGAGCTGAAGACAAAATCTGAAGTGAAAGAGCTGAAGACAAAGTCTGAAGTGAAAAAGCTGAAGACAAAGTCTGAAGCTAAAGAATTGAAGACAAAGTCTGAAGACAAAAGCTGGAGACAAAGACTGAAGACCAAGTTTCAGATGTTGTCACAACAGCTGAAGAAGACCTCTTCAGTAGTTATGATGGTTTCCTTTCAGTAGTTTTATGTTTCTTGTAATCAGTACTTGTAGTTTCAGTAGTTTTAGTTTCATCTTGTACTTAGCATACTCTGAGATGTTCTCAGTTGTGTTGAACATTCTCAGTAGTTTTCTTACTTTCAGTTGTTTGTAATAATTCTGTTAGATGTCACTATCAAGTGACATCAGCAGACGTCACATTCCTTTATATAAGGAATGTTGACCTAATTGTAAGGTGTGCAGCTATAGCGAAACTTAGAAAAGCTTAGCGGCCGCCATACCGAAGCATTTGTGCATGAATGATATTATCCATTTTGCAGAAAACCCTCTTTCTCTATAACCGTGTACTGTTCCATTGAATATCTATTGTGTTCTTGCTATATTTGTCTAATTCTTGTTCTAATTCCGCTGCGATTCAACTCTAATTGATCAAACTTAGATCACTGATCCTGACACATGTAATAAACAATGTTGATTTGTCATTCATACCAACTTTCCAATAGTAAACATCTTTCATTTATTGATTCAAATACCATTAATTATGCACCTTTTGATATTATATTTTGAGTTATGGACATCCCTGGTAACTAGCAATTTAAGATATAAACTCTAAATGGTATTAATTGATGATTATATCCACTTTGTTTAGACTTACCTACTTAAATTTAAATCAGGCACCTTTTCTATATTTTCACAAACTCATCCTCACCCAATTTAATAGAAAAATTAAATCCTTTTAATGTTATCTTAGGGGGGGGGGGAATTTGATAACCATGATTTCAAGAACTTTGCCCAAAATCATGGCCTCGTGTTCCGTTTCTCTTGTCTGCATACTTCCTCTCAAAATTGTAAGTCTAAACGCATGATTAGATGAATCAATGATATCATTTGTGCTATTCTTATTCATGCAGATGCTCTATTCATCTTTTGGGTCGAAGCACTCCACACCAGCACTTACTTACATAATATCCTACCCACCAAAAAGCTCAACTTCCTCATGCCTACCTTTTCCCTTTACCATTAGCATCCCACCTATCACCACCTTTGGGTGTTTGGATATGCTTGCTACCCCAATCAGTCGGCCACCCAATCACATAAACTTCACCCTTGCTTAAATCGATGTATCTTTCTTGGTAACCAAGTGAGTACCATGGATATAGTTGTCGTGACCCACTCTAAGGTATAGGTGTTGGCATTGACTGTGAGGATACTTTCAGCTCAGTGGTCAAACTGACCACTATTCGGACCATATTGTCTATTGTAGTATCTCATTCTCGGCTCATTCATCAGCTTGATGGTAAAAACACTTTTTTACACGCTAACCTTAAAATATGGTTTACGTGCATCAACATGTAGGTTTTGTCAATAAAGATTTTCTGAATTTTGTGTGTCGACATAAAAAGTCGTTGTATGGCTTGAAGCAGGCCCCCACAAGCATGGTACCGTAGATTTTCCTCGTTCTTTACTACCAAAGGGTTTTAAAGTAGTACTTGTGACAAGTCATTTATTATTTACAAACGAGGCTTACATATTGCCTATTAATAATTATATATTGATGATATTATTTTAACAGCTTCAGATTCAGTTTTGTTGCAAAACATCATCAAACCTTTTTCCTCTACATTTTTCATGACCACATCGGGCACTTACATTATTTTCTAGGTATTACAGTTGTTTGTGACAACCATAGCCTCATTTTTGTCATAATCTCAATATGCTCAAGATGTTCTACAGTGGGCCTCTATGTCCATCTCTAAACAGTGCAGCATCCCAGTGGACACCTCCATTAAAAAAAATGCTACAACAGGTACTTTATTATCTAATAGGACATTGTACCGGCAACTCTCTAGTGCTCTCCAATATCTTACCTTTACTCGTCCTGACATTACATATGTTGTCCAGCAGGTTTGTTTATTCATACCTGCTCCTTGAGAGCCGTACTTTCCTTTCATGAAGCGTATCTTTAGGTACATACAAGGCACTTTTGATTATGGTCTACGTATCAATGTGTCTTCCTCTTAGTCACTAACAGCCTATTTTGATGCTAATTGGGGCGGATGTCCTGACACCCAACGCTCCATATTCGGTTACTGTATTTTACTGGGTGACAACTTGTTATCATTGTCCTCTAAGCGCCAACATACTATTTCTCATTCTAGCGTCGAAGTAGAATATCGCGAAATAGCTAATGTCGTAGCCGGGGCCACCTGGTTACGAAATGTGCTTATTGAGTTACACTTTCCTATTTGTAAGCCACCATTGTTTATTATGATAATGTCTATGTTGTTTACTTGACTAAAAATCACGTACGACATCAGAGAGCAAAGAACATGGAAATAGATATTCACTTTATTTGTGAAAAAGTTTAGATTGGGCATGTTAAGTCCTTCACATGCCCTCATCCTCTTAGTATGTTGATATCATTACAAAAGGACTTTCTAAATCACTTTTTCAAAGCTTCAAATCCAGATTGAGCGCTCATTCTTGTACCACTTGAACTGTGGGGGACTGTTAGCAGATATATTTATTATATTTGTATAGTGATTTTATATTTATGAATTGCATGTCCATTTCCATATTTGCAGGCATTGTAAGCCTTATATAATGGGTTGTTCTTACATAATAAGAGACACACAAACTGATCCTAATCTCAAATGCATATACCGAGAAAAAAGTGGAGCAAAAGTGATAAAAACTATTGTCAAAATGTTGACATGAATCTACACATTAAAGATAAGAAAATGAAACATATGTAACTTTATATAAAAAAACAGAAATCATCACAACTCGTGCATTGCAGTTGTGCCCTTGATAATATTTGAAACTTGATGTAAAGATATAATCCTAAGACAAAGTTGGTGCAACCAAAACAACACTTAGAGCATTTTGAAGTACAATTGAAGAAGTCTTCCGAAGACAAAGCTGCTATTCCGAAGACAAATTGAAGATCTTCCGAAGCTTAAGTATGAAGAACTTCCGAAGGAAAACTAGGTCTTCTGAGACTAAGTAGTTTTCCTTCCGAAGTATATGAAGAACTTTCAAAGGTAGAACCAAGTCTACCGAGACCAAGTAGTTCTCCTTCCGAAGCATTCACACTTAGAAGATTCAAGACAAAGTCTTCTAAAGAATGAAGTCATGAAGACTTGCAGAAGACTAGGAAGAAGTTGATTCTTCCAAAGTATAAATGGCCTCGGAAGAACTTATTCTTCAGAAGCCATTTGCCTTCGGAAGAATCAACTATGAACCAGTGAAAATAAGTATGGGTTATCTGACATCCGCAGCCAACTCTGATATACTGCATGGCGCTTTCCCACGCCCATGTAGTTGACCATACTTTAATCCACTGTTCATCTTTATCAATTAGTACAGTTATTATACTTAGTTGGTGACAAAAGATAAGTCATGGATCTGTCATGACTACATAATCTAGGATAGTATTTTATCTTAGATATTTTACTTCTAGCAATGTAGTATTTGTCTAGTGGTAAATTCCAGCTTGTTTTCCAAGTATAACCGGCTGTAGGATGTAGTATAAAGTATCTCAGGTCTTTGTATTTTTTTTATGCTTTGTAACACTTGTAATAAAACTTGAGAGCAATATACAGCATCCTTGAAAACCATATTAGTCTGTTGTTGTTCTTAGTTCTGTCTCAGTTACTTGTGTTCTTAGTATCATTTACATAAACCTGGTTCCCCATTTGATCTGTTAAGTGTTCTAAAACTCTTCTTATTGTAAGACTAATTGTATTGACCATCCCTTAACTGGTCCTGCATGTTAGTTCTGTCTCAATTAAATAATATCAGAACGTTAATAAAAATAGGCACATCCCCATGAGAAAAACCAAAAACTTAAAAATATTAATGTTTATAAAAATAAGCACGTATAAATTTACAATTTATAAAACTATATGTTAGCTGAAGAGAAAAAATATATTTAAAAAATCAATTCCAGAAATCAATTTTAACGACTTATACTTTTGTGGGTTGATAATCGATACTTTATGACATACAATTCCGTTTTAAATGAAATTTACACCAAGAGTATATAAAAACAAATACATCATAATAATGTGTTCAATTAGTATTTTATAAAACAATAAATTTTAAAATTTATAAGATAATAAAATTAAATAAAAATTTTTGAATGTTTCAAAGAAAAAAAAAACCAAATAGATAAGTATATTTTGTATAACTAAAGAGTGATATGCATAAACTTTGATTGGTCAAATTTTAAATCACAATAACCACTTTTAATATGTAATTAATAGCATTTAAAACGTTATTAAATTTTTTATTTTACTTTAGCAGTAAATTAAGAATTAAGTTTTAGTCTAATAATATTAATGATTGTCTCTTGCAAAATTAATCAATACAATCAATTGCAAGTGTAATGTTAAAGGGTCCGTGGAAGTAAAAACATTGCTGTTAAAAACAATTTTACAAGTTTTAAAAAAATGTTTCTTCAAAACTGATTTGGGTTTACTTAAATTACATACAAGATTACAAGTGTTGTGTGCTCCTCTAAAAGGAGATGTGAATACTTCCAAATCATGTTTAAGTTTAAGAATGTGATATTTCAGTTACAAGCATTTGGATCGTTAATCCATTCATTATCTCGTTAGAGCAATTACCGACGGTTATAATTTCTAAACACGGCTATGCTTATTCATTTGTTTATTTAAGTTCTTTCAAATGGATCACTGTTTAGAGATTTTCAAAAGCTTTAAAAATCGTTGTATACATTTCCTTCCATTCACAATAAAATCTTATGAATTTCTTTAGGGTAGGTTGTGAGTTCGAGTCCTACCGGCAGCAAAATGTTATTGGTGGGCCGAGTTTTACTGTAGTGGGTCTTTGCATGACACGTTTTTCCTGGAATTGGTGGTTAGTGGGCTTGGTCTACCAAGTGTTGTCTCTGCTCACGGGCGTATCGGATGTCTTATTGCCATTGGGGTACACCGGGTAGCCGAACTTTAATTAATTGGCCGTTCAAAATAAATTACATATTTTCTTAAGTCAAAAAATTTTACGTATTTCTCATATTTATTCATTTAAATAAATATAACGTATTAAATACTATTATACTCTTATTTACATATATCACTTTCAACATCACTTACGTATTTTTCCAAGTTTGATCCTTTTATATAAACTAGTAGGAAACCCGTGCGATGTGGCGGAGTCATCAATTTACATTGTGGTACTTCTTTTTGGGTTATCAATTTTCTCGTGATAGATGGAATAGTACTTCCGTTATTTGCTTCTCGATCCACCCCATTAATTGGAGTATGCTGCTTTTGTTGATGGATGATTATGCACCTCCCAAACTAAATAGAGTCGATCTTCTAATCTAAGAATCAAGAGTAAGTAGTATTAGTTAGCTAGTTTATGAAAAACCTGATAGAATATTATATATATTTACCACGGAGCTACAGGCAAATGTTGTTGTGATTGCATCATAGACAACGATTGACACGAACCTTCCATCTGTTAAATTAATTAGAAACTCATTACCACCTGTTACAGAAAAAAGATTGTGCTCACTAACATATACTATTTGCCATGAGCCAAACTCATTATCACCTGCTATAGCAGTTCTGAAAGTATAGCAAAATCAAGCAGCACTGCAGCAGCTCTAAGTGTTCATTTGGAAGGTCTTGGGGGTATATGAATACACTTTAGATGGCTCTCATACCATATCCCTTTTACATAAAACATTATCTAAGTTGACCCACTTGTAGGATTGAAGGAACCTCTCAAACCATTATGCTTTCATTTTAGAAACTAACCAAAATACAGTAGTGAAATAGAAGAAGAAGAATGAAGGAGCAGGAGTAAAGCAAACCTCGAGATTTATATATATGCATGTGATTTACATACATTTTTAAAAGAGATTATTCTTATATAATTGTGTCTACCTTATTAAAAAATATATACATTCATACAATCAAATATAAAAAATAAAATAAAATGTTACCATCATTCGCTAAAATACCATGTTAGCAATACCATCTCCTTTAACATCTATAAGCTCCTGTAACATCTATAAATGTATAGTACCATTCAAGAATGCATTGAAGATGAAACTCATGCTTGCATCTAATGACCTAAAATATATTAAATTACACGAATTATGTACTCATAACAACATTTAATTCTAGTGACCTAGTATGTATATCTGCGCGTTACAGCAAAGGGTAAAACATTTGAGAATATATTCATATATGTGGTAGCCAAACTGAATTTTCAGTCATAAACATAACTTAATCTAGTTCTCAAGACATGGAATTGAGTACTCATGTTAAAGTAAACAAAATAATCACATCTCAAATAAAACTAAACCAAATAATATCACAATCTTTATAACTAAACAACCTGTGTCAACTTTATCTTCACTTCACCAATCAACAACAATTCAATCTATAGTTCGTTAGTTGTTGAAATTACAATTAAAACAAAGTGAGTTTCGAACTTTGAATCAATCAACACTAACTGAGAACATGATTAATGGCAAGTAAATCTAGTGGCAAACTGAAGTGTTTTAAATATCCATTTAAACAATCATACTATAAAGAGCAACCCTAGTGGACTTACTTCAAACTATATGCACATCTTCACACTTTCAGTGATCTCCATATGGGTCATCTTTAACCCATCTGCATTCACACAGGAAAACACAGGTGATTTTAGGTTTAACTTAAAATTGGGTATATCCATGTTATCGTTCATCATTTAACAGGTCAAACAAATAAAATTATAAATATTAGCTTCAAAAAAATGAGTCAAATGGCTCCAAAAATAATCAAATCAAAATCATTGCCGTATTTTTATTAGCTCTTTTCTTCTTCCCAACAGATCATAACCATCTTTACAGATTAAACAACCGCATATTGATTTGATTTGGTGTTCTTATTTGATCTTGCAGCCCGTAACAATTCAGACAAGACGACAGAATATGATAACAAATGTCCAAAAACCTAATAAATTATCATCACATGGTTACGTGAACAGATCAAAGTCCTTTCAGATTAATGTTTATAGCAAAAAAAAAAGACTAAATCAATGAATGAAATATCAAATCCAAAGCAAAAACACAATAGTCACCAGATTTGCAACAATTCAATTCAGAAAACGTAAAATCATGTAGATTTTAAATCAAACTCTAACACTGTAAGGCCCCGTTCCCGGAACGCTTACAGCTGGACCGTCATCGCATAATATATTCAAAATAAATACTTCTTTTGCAGCGGAATTTAAAAACTTCCATTAATAATTAAAACATGTTATCTCGTTACATAAATCGTTTACATATCAAAATACAATAACATGTCAAAATATGGATGCCAGACTTAAAACGTTCCCGGTAGCGTATGCATCCGTGCCTGCAACTCCTCAGCATCAACAAAATACCTGCCAACTATTATGCATACAAAAAGTCAGCGACGCTAAGTGAGTTCGAGTTTTATAAATAAAATACTTTACTTTTGTTAAAACATACCCTTCGTAATCGTATGCGATCACACATCATACGTACACGTTGATAATATTATTATTATCTTCTTCACTGTTCATTTCGTATATTTCGTACTTTTATCATTATCTTTCACTTCAATCTGGATCCTGTCTCATGCAATACCCCCGACTTATGTCCGAAAACTGATACTGTGCCGGGGCCTGTAAACAAACCCTCGCGTCATGTCCGAAGACCGACACAGTACTGGGGTACGTGACAAGGACTCCGTCTCTGTTTGCAACACCCCCGACTCATGTTCGAAGACGGGTACTGTGCCGGGGGCTGTAAACAAACCCCCGCGTCATGTCCAAAGACCGACACAGCACCGGGGCGAGCATCAAGACATCACTCGGGTCAATCTCTTGGATTAAACCCCTTACGAGTCTGTTAAGACACACAGTCACTCACCTCAGCCTGGCATACAAGTCTTTTGTGACAACATAGTCACTCACCTCAACCTTGGCTAATGAGTCTTTTGTGACAACACAGTCACTCACCTCAGTCTTGCTTGCAAGACTATTATTACGTTCCACTTTTCATTATTATTGTCTTTCACTTCGTTACATAATACTTTACGATCATCAAACATCAAACCACGTAAAGCCATACATCATACATAACGTATAATAAAACATAATACATACGTTTAGAAAACCGTTTAACAAAGAAAGACAACACACCACACACACAACATAAACCACAACACAACATCATGCATAAGCCACCACATCCCAACGGGACCTATCTCAAACATCACCTCTTAAAGCCCCTAAGAAAGCCCTAAGTCCAAAACTAGGCACATAATAACATTCAGGGCGCATCAGCAGATAATTCTAAGTATAAAAGCTCCTGGGCGCATGAGCCCTGTTCGGGCGCCTTAACACTTAGTCGCAGGAACACTTCTAGGCGCATGGGCACTATGCGGGCGCACCACCCATACTTGGCTATTTCCACACTTTCTGGGTGCACCACGTACACTTAGGCGCATGGGCACTCTGGGCGCATAGGCACTATGTAGGCGCATGGCCAACACTTAGCCGCCTGGACATTATCTGGGCGCATGGCCACTATTGGGGCGCATGACCCTGAGCGCATGAAGACAGTTGGGCGCATGGGAACATTCTGAACATCTAATCTGTCAAAAACATCCGAAAGGCATTCTAACACTACCCAAGCATAGATCTAGCATACTAAGGGCATCCAAACATTCTAACAACAATTCTAACCTCAGAACAAGCATCAAAACATAAAACCACAGAACACTATACTAACCACAACAAGCATAAGCATACGGTTATCTTTGAAAAACCTTTTCCCGATATGCATAATAGCCCCAAACACTTTAAAATCTGTAAAAGAGGGGACTAGAAACTCACCTGAAGCAGATCTTCAAACCAGGTACTTCCACCTGCGATTTCAGCTTCAAATTCCCTAGAACAACTTCTAAAACATCAAGAACTTCGCTTTCGGACTTAAAACCCAACTGAAACCAAACTCGTGTTCAAGAGAACTCACCTTAGCAGTTTCTTCTTCCTTCTTCTTCTCTAAAAACCAAAAGCTTTCTTCTTCTTCTTCTTTTTCTTCTTCTGGCCTAGAGCAGTAAAGCAGATCCCTGCTTTATGGGCGGCCATACCCCCATTTATATTAAAATAATAGAGTTTGTGCACTTTTGCACTTTGCCCCATTCAACTTGTGCCTAATATCTTTTCTTTCTAGATACTTCCTTTTTGTTTTCTTTTTAATAAACTTCGGGGTGTTACAATTCCACCCCCTTATATAGGTTTCGTCCCCGAAACCTGTCGCTTCTCGAACAGTCACGGGTAACGCTGTCTCACCTCTTCCTTGATCTTACATGTAAGCTTAGTCCCCTTCTGGGCTCCACTGTACTCGCACAGGTGGAACCATCTTTCGACTTATCCCTTCTTTCCCTTCTATCAAAAATGACCCTCAGTTGCTCCATATAGTTGAATCCTTCATCCATCTCGGTATTCTCCAGTGACATGATCACATCCGTATCGATTGAGCACTTTCTTAAACGAGACACATGAAATGTCGGATAACTTCACTTAACACGCAGTAGCTCCAGTTGACATGCCACTTCTCTTACCTAAGCAACAATTTAGATTGGTCCTTTATTTCTCAGTGTTAACTTTACTCGCCTTCTAATTCAGATGATCTCTTTTCCCAAAACGAGGCCTTCATCATCATTTCTTCGTCGTAGATCGGCACCGAACTTCCTTTCGGGCGCGGTCGTTCAACCACCTTCTTGCAACACTCGGTGTTTGGCTCATAGGTTCTAGCCAATCCTTCCGAAGGCGCACGTCTATCCATCCATGTCTGTCCTGAACAATCTAGCAGGAAACACGCGCTCTCTCAATTCTATCGCGCGATCCTCCACGGCATCAGGTAACCTAGTGGACTTACCAATAGTAATTTCTACATCGAATGACGCATCGATCTTCCTACTCCTAACGTGCAACTTAACACAAGGCAGCAGGAATAAAACTACTACTAGCACCACAATCAAAGCACAAGGCATAAATTTAAATTACAAGAAACGTACCTGACATCAAGTCGAAGTCCGCTCTAGCCTCCTCCTGGTCATGGCAAATTCTCTAACCTTCATCCTCTGTCGTCCCTTCTTGCACCGGAGCTCTGTGCTCTCGACTTCTTGCAGTTTCTGCTCATATGTCCAGTCTCGCCACAGTCGTAACATTTAGCCATGTGACAATCCCTCACCCTGTGGCCCTCTCTTCCACACTAGAAACAGACGCTCGAACCCCATCTGCACTCCCCCGCATGGCCTCTACCACACTTCTTGCATACCTCTTCCCTCTCAGTCATCCTCTTCCGATCATCGAACCTCATCGTCTTACCTCCAGCCACAAATTCACCATTATCATTATCCCGCTTTCCGCTCCCACTCTTATCATAACTCCGCCCCTCCTCCTCATCCATCATTGCCATTGCCTCTCACTCGTCATACAGCCTCCCCGCCAAGTCAACCACTGACATAAACGTCCATGGCCGGGCAGCGATCAGATGTCTGCGGATATCTGCTGGCAGACCTTGAATATACCTTTTGATCTTTTGTGACACAGGCGTCACCTGATCTGGCACCAGCCTTGCCATCCGTTGAACTTCGTGGTGTACTGTTGGTGAGTCATCGTTCCCGCCTCTAGCTGCAGGAACTCCCTCTCAACTTTGTCAAGCTCTCTATGAGGACAAAACTCCTCGATTACCAACCTCTTCAGCTCCTTCCACCTCATCCTCCCGATTGCCCTGGTGCCCTCAGCCTGAACAATATTGTCCTACCAGCATAAGGCTGAATCCACAAATGAGTGGGTAGCAAACTTCACCTTCTGATCCTCACGGTACTCGCTAATCTCAAGTACCGCTTCCATTTCTCTCACCCGACGTTGTGCAGCAGCAGCACTCCCATTTCCATCAAACGTAGGGGGCCTACACCTTTGGAATGCTCCATAGCTGTATCCCTTCGCAGTCTCCTTCACAGCTTCCTCATCCTCCTCATCGTCACTGGAGACAACCATGTCAGTCTCCGGTTGCTCCTTCCCCCTTAGACCTCCTTCCTCGCCTCCTCGTCTAGAGGTCTTTCTTTTCTCACTCTCCTTCTTCTCATCCTCCTTCATAGCTCTAATGACCTCGGTCACTACAGTCGGCAAAATCGTCTGCATGACCTGTTGGACTTCCTCTGCTACTGCCTCCTTCATTAAGGCTCTTAGATTGGGACTCCCGTCCTCACCGTCCTGGTGACGAAGCGCTGGCTCATCAGGAGCCGTCTCAGCAGTCTTAGCTCTGCTCCTTGTGACACGCGGTCTAACACCACGTCCATTACGACCTCCACCACGCGAAGCTTCAGAAGACCTACCACCAGCCATCTAAACACTACAAGATTCAAACACCAACACGGTCATTCAAGGTAATGGCTTAAGATATATCAAGTATAGTAAGTCCCTAATCACAGTGGCTAGTTGTGTTTAGCCACTTACTTTACTCTTTATTCCCCAAGCATTTCCTATCCTGACTACATCAGTATCTAAATCCGCACAAAAGCACCCAAGCCACGTAACATGCGCACATAATACCGGTTAACATTTTACTTACATAAAACCCTTTTACATAAAACTTTTACATAAAACTTTTACCTGCAGGCACGTAGCTACTAGGACTGGCATCCCTTTCCTTTCGTCCCATTCTCAGTTTAAGATTAGGTTCTTTTTGAAAATATTTACCCAATTCTCTTAAACTTTAGCTCAGATACCAACTTGTAAGGCCCCGTTCCCGGGACGCTTACAGCTGGACCGTCATCGCATAATATATTCAAAATAAACATTTCTTTTGCAGCGGAATTTAAAAACTTCCATTAATAATTAAAACATGTTATCTCATTACATAAATCGTTTACATATCAAAATACAATAACATGTCAAAATGTGGATGCCAGACTCAAAACGTCCCCAGTAGCGTATGCATCCGTGCCTGCAACTCCTCAGCATCAACAAAATACCTGCCAACTATTATGAATACAAAAAGTAAGCGACGCTGAGTGAGTTCTAGTTTTATAAATAAAATACTTTAGTTTTGTTAAAACATACCCTTCGTAATCATATGCGATCACACATCATGCGTACACATTGATAATATTATTATTATCTTCATCACTATTCATTTCGTACATTTCGTACTTTTATCATTATCTTTCACTTCAATCTGGATCCTGTCTCATGCAATACCCCCGACTCATGTCCAAAGACCGATACTGTGCTGGGGCCTGTAAACAAACCCCCGCGTCATGTCCGAAGACCGACACAGTACCGGGGTCACGACAAGGACCCCGTCTAAAGATACAAGTACTTGAGATACTTTATACTACATCCTACAGTCGGCCATACTTTGAAGGCCAGCTGGAAATACTAATCTAGACAACAAGATCAATGTAGAGTCAAAAGGTAGATTGCCTTTTGACTAGTGACTATAACATGCCATAGCTCACATCCTAATATATTACAAAAAGGATAAACGTACATAGTTGGAAAGTTACAAACAAAAGACCTTAATCTATAGTTGACAAAAGCATGGACTTTTCACCAACTCATATAAGTTGGTAAGTCTTCAAAAGTGGCAGCGGAAAGTGTTTCAGCTTTTGTCAAAAGGTGATTCAGAGAAAGCATGTCTTCTCTGTCTTCGGAAGAAATCAGTCTTTAGCTTAGAAAGGCTTTGTCCTTGAAGCTTCGGAAGACTTCATCTTTGGCTTCTGAAGATATGGTCATTTGGCTTCGAAAGATTTGATACTTAGCATAATTCACTGAGTTATATCAAATCTTCCAAAGTAACTTCCTTGTACTTCACATATGCATGTTGAGAGCTCTTTGGTTGTTCTTTGGTTGTAGCAGCCTTTAAATGCATTCTTTACAAACTCCTACTAGGCTGATGCTACCAAAACTGAAGAGATCTTTGAGTCTTGATCTTCATCTGTTGACAGTCCTCATCAGAATCAAGACCATTCCCTTTATCATTAGTTGGTCAGGATTCCTCACACTCTCAAAGTATCTCCTCATGTCACAGAGATCATGCAAAGGGAGGTCAAGTATGTTTTGCTAGAAGTACATGTCTTGACCTTCTTGATCTATATTGATATACCATTTGTCTAGATTGGGGCAAACATCCAAGACACGATAGGTTTCTCAGCAGCAAGAGGCTCTACTTGAATAGGAGCTTGATGAGCAGTCTGTAAGGTAATATCAGAAGATTAAAAGGCTGATGAAACAAAAGAAGCCAAAACAACCAAAGGTCCTTTCATCAGAGGCTTCAAGAAGTGCAAGACTGCCAAGCAGCTATGGGGTGCTTTGAAGCTTATGTATGAGGGGTCAAATGAAGCAAAAGAGAACAAGAAGGACCTCTTAAAGAAGCAGTTTGAGAACTTCACCTTTAAGATAGGTGAAACTATGACTTAACAATACTTCAGGTATGTGGAGATTGTGGATACTCTAATGGATGTTGGAGTAACTCTTGAGAACAGTGACATTGTGAGGAAGTTCATGTCCTCTCTTCCCAGACAATAGACACACTATTATGTGGTCATTAAGAGCACTGAGAACCTCAAGACCTTTACTCTCACTGAGTTGTATGGTATTTTAGTGGCTACCAGATGGAGATGAACATGCAAAATCCATCTGGTAACTCCAACAACCAACAGAGTTCAGCCCTTCATGTGGTTGAAAGGGAATGCAGAGAAGCACAGCACCATCTCAACTGCTACCCTGACAAATCATAAAAAAGTCATTTCATCACCTTTTCGGAGACACCAAGGGAAGGCTACATCCCTGGAAGCCCATTCTAGGAGACAAGTTCTTCACAAGCTTTTGTGTCTTCTGATGAAAGTTCAGGAAACTTTGTCTTTACCCTAGAAGATTTGGACTGTATCCATCTAGATGATCTGGAGTATATGGAAATAGTCCAGTAGATGGCTCTTCTCACTCACAGGGCCAAGAAGTTCTACAAGAGGACTGGAAGGAAGTTTCCTAGCAATGCGGCCAGTGGAAAGTTTAGGCTTGATAAAAGCAAAGTGAAGTGTTACAACTGTAACCAGATGGGACACTTTGCCAGAGAGTGCAAGGCACCAAAGTCAATTGGTGGGCAAGCACAAACAAGGCCAAACTACACTGAAAGAGCTCACCAGAATGATAATACAAGACAGCAAGCCGCAGTTGCTGTTGAAGAAGGAGGCTTTGACTGGAGCTTTCAGGTGAAAGATGCATATCCAAACCAAGCATTGATGGCAGATCATGATGAAGCCAAGGTATTGGAACATCTCTATACACCTGAATGTATTGCTAAATTTAATAGATACAGGTCCTATAACTTAGAGATGAGATCTGATATTAAGTCCTTAAATATCTTAAAAGCTGATTTTAAAAGAGCTGAAAACGATTATAAACTTAAGATAGAAGATCTAGAGAAAACCATTTCAACTTTTAAGCATGAGCACACTAACTACAGGATACAAATAAAAGATCTCATCTCAAGGTTAACTGAATGCCAGGTTGAGCTTGTGATCAGCAAAGCCAAGGCAAAAAAATATGTTCTTGAAGAAGAGACCCTCAAAAACATAATATCCTCATCCCTACATGCAAAAGTTTGTTATCAGAATAAGCAGGGACTGGGATATACTGAGATAGCTCCTTCACACACTCTATTGTCTGTAAGATCTCCAAGGTGTGGAACTTGTGAAGATGAGCTTCCTCTCATAGACCTCATTGTTGAAGAGGATGAAGAGGAGATAGTGAAGGATGAATCTGAGAAGAGAGAAGAAGATTCTCCTGAGGAGAGGAAAGAGTCTGGAATGACCAAGTCAAAGAGGAAGAACTTGATCAGAAGTGCTAAAAGAAGATCAAAGAAGGCTCAAGTGATCAAGGCCACTTTTGACTCCAAGCAGAAACAAGTGTTCATCTCTGCAGGGTTTGAAGTGGTAAAGGCTGAAGACTCAATTATGAACTCTAGTACCCGGAGTTCTAGTTTAGTTCCAAACCATTTCAGCAAGAAGGGGAAGACTGACCAGCTGTGTACCACTGCTACACAGCCTGAACCATCCAGCTCCAAAAGCAAGCCTCTCCCTAAGAAGCTTGTTGCATCATCTATGAAGATGAAGATGGAAAAGGAATATGATCAAACCCAGTCTTGCTTCAAAAGAAGACTCCCAGAAGGAAGCAAATGGACTGTATCATGTGTGGTGGTACTTCTCATCTGGCTAAGGATTTCATCTACAATCCCAAAAGCACTATCCATATGGTTAAAGAGAAAGCTTCTGGGAAGAAGAAGGAAAAGCAAACTTCAGAAGGAAAATTTGTTTCCTTCGAAAGTTCCAAAGTGAAGAAGAAGACAAGTGAGAACTTGCCTTCGGAAGAAATGTTGGTCTCAGAAGAAAGGAATGCTTCCGAAGTATTAAAGCATGCTGTAGTGAAAGCAAGATCTTTTGAAGGTCCAGTATCCAAAACTTTAAAAGTTATTGAAACTTCCGAGGTGTTGAAGGTCAAGTCCAATCTTCCAAGGATGGTGTGGAAGATGAAGAAAGACTTGGTGATTAAGAGTTCTTCATCAACAGCAACTAATAATCCTCAAAGCTTGAATATAGGATCTGTTACTATTACATTGTCTTCAGATCACTTTGAAAAGCCCAAGACCAATGAGGCTTGGGTTTCCAAGTGTAACTAACCACTTCTTTTTATGCATGAACAACTAAAGACCAAGGAAAATATATGGATCATTGATACTGGGTGTTCAAGGCACATGACTGGCAATGATTCTTTGCTTCACAATTTTGAGAAAATTGATAGAGGACCAGTTGCTTTTGGAGGAGATGCTGGTGGTTACATCACTGGAAGGGGTATGGTCACAAATGGTAAGCTCACCATTGAGAAGGTAAATTTTTTTAAGGAGCTTGGATACAATCTACTGAGTGTATCCTAATTTTGTGATCAGAGACACAACATGCTCTTTACTGAGCATGAGTGCATTGTTCTCAAGCCCGGGATGGTCATTCCTCAAGAGCATATCCTGCTCAGAGCTCCCAGGAAAGGGAACATGTACAAGATGGACTGCAAAAAACATCTCCCTCAGGAGAGGTTTCTTGCTTTCTATCTAAAGAAAATAGTAATGAGGCTTTCCTATGGCATAAAAGAATGTGCCATATAAACTTTAAGAACATGAATAAATTAATTAAAAATTATTTGGTAATTAGAATGACAAAAAAAGAGTTTACAAGTGATGATCATTGTGTTGCATGCCTGAAAGGGAAGCAACATAAAGTGTCTTACAAGCCAAAGGAAAAGAACTCTATCACTACTCCCCTACACTTATTACCCATGGATCTCTTTGGACCACTAGTGTAATAAGTTTAGGAAGGACCTCATATTGTTTAGTGATCACAGATTATTTCACAAGATTCACTTGGGTCTTTTTCCTTAGAACTAAGGATGAGACTCCTGAGATCTTGAAGAACTTCATTCTAAAAATTGAGAATCAATCTGATCACAAGGTCAAGACCATAAGATATGATCAAGGAACAGAATTTAAGAACCAAATCCTTGATACATTTTGTGATGAAAAGGGTATTACAAGACAATATAGTGCTCCCAGGACTCCTCAAAAAAATGGTGTTGCTGCGAGGAGAAACAGGACACTTATTGAAGCAGTTAACACAGCCTGCTATGTGCAGAACAGAGTTTTAGTGGTTAAGACTCATGGTAAGACTCCTTATGAGCTGTGGCACAAAAGGAGACCATTTATTGGTTTCCTCAGGTCATTTGGATGTCCTTGCACCATCTTGAATACCAAAGATCAAGTAGCCAAATTTGATGAGAAGTCAGATGATGGACACTTTATTGGATATTCTTCCTAAGCTAAGGCTTATAGAGTATACAATCTCAGAACTAGAGTAGTTGAGGAGTCAGCCAATGTCACATTCAATGAGCACACTCCTAGTGTAAAAGGTTCTGGTTCGGATTGGCTATTTGATCTTGACTTAGTTACCAACTGTTTTAACAAGTCTTGTGAGAATGTTTCAGGATCTACAAATAACATATCAAGAGGAGATCCCGACCCAAGATTTCAGTTGAGAAGACCAAGTAGGATTACTACTTCAGCTCCATTGGTGACTAACCCTGCAAATGAAGATCCTATTAGCACAAACATGACAAATTCAGCTGATACATCTGAGATACCTTCAAATTCCAGCTTAGAGGTTCAAAACACAGGTGAAGAAGCTTCAAATGTAGGAGGAAATGGAGGTGGTGATAGTGATCAAGAATTTCTTGATGCTGATAACCACTCCGTAGAAGACAACATCAAGGATGTCACACACTCATTGGATCAAGTCTCACTTGATAAGTGTGCTGATGTGATGGGTGACACTCCATTACCAGATCTGAATTTCTCTAATCTAGATCTTTCAAATCAACTTGCTATGATCCCTCAACTTAGGATCCACAAGTCACACCCCACCACAAATATCATTGGAAATGTTGATACTGGGGTAAGAACAAGAGGACAAACCCATGACAAAATGTTTGTCTATATTCTTGCTTCTTGTCCCAAGTAGAGCCAAAGAAAGTTGATGAGGCTTTGATAGATGGAAGCTGGGATGAAGCAATGCAAGAGGAGTTGCTTCAATTCAAAAGACAAAAGGTTTGGAACCTATGTCCTCTTCCTCATGGGAAGACTGTCATAGGAACCAAGTGGGTTTTTAGGAACAAAAAGGATGATAGAGGACTTGTCATCAAGAACAAGGCAAGACTAGTTGTTCAAGGGTACACACAAGAAGAGGGAATTGATTACACATGTATTTTTGCTCCTGTGGCAAGACTTGAAGCTGTAAGAATATTCCTGGCTTTTGCTACATCCAAGGATTTCAAGGTCTACCAACTTGATGTTAAGTGTGCTTTTCTGTATGGGGTGATTGATGAGGATATGTATGTCAAACAACCACCTGGCTTTGCAGACCCAGATCATCTTGATTATGTATGGAAGCTTGATAAAGCTCTTTATAGGCTACACCAAGCTCCAAGGAAGTGGTATGAAACACTATCTCAGTATCTCTGTCAACATGGTTACGAGGGGTACTATAGATGGAATGCTCTTCATCAAAGGGACAGGGAATGACTTAATGCTGGTTCAAGTATATATGGATGACATTATCTTCGGGTCAACTTATCCAAAGCTCTGCAAAGACTTTGAGAGACTGATGAAGAACAGATTTGAAATGAGTGCCATGGGGGAACTAAATTTCTTTCTAGGAATTCAAGTGAAGCAAGTTGACAATGGCATTTTCATAAGTCAGTTAAAGTATGTACAAGACATACTTACAAGATTCAATATGACTGAATGTAAGGTTGCTATGACACCCATAGCCAGAAACCACTCCCTAGGACCTGATCTTGAGGGGGAGTATGTGGATGAACATTTTTACAGGGCTATGATTGGGTCTCTTATGTACCTAACAACCAACAGGCATGATATCATGTTTGCCATATGCATCTGTGTAAGATACCAAGCCAACCCCAAGATATCACACCTGGTTGCTATCAAAAGGATTCTTAGATATCTCAAAGGTGCTCCCAAACTTGGCCTTTGGTATCCAAAGAGTTCTGACTTCAATCAGTATGCTTATACAGATAGTGACTATGGTGGTTGCAACATGACTGCAAAGTCTACATCTGGGGGATATCAATTCTTTGGTGGAAGGATTGTCTTATGGCAATGCAAGAAACAATCCTGTGTCTCTGCATCTACTGCTGAGGCTGAATACATTGCTGCTGCAAGTTGCTGTGCTCAAGTGCTTTGGATTCAGAATCAGATGCTGGACTATGGATTCAACTTCAAAGAGACTCCTATCCATATAGACAACAATAGTGTTATCTCCATTACAGATAATCCGGTACCGCACTCAAGGACCAAACACATCAACATCAGGTATCATTGATTAGAGATAATTTTGAGAAGGGATTAATCAAATTAGTCAAAGTTAACACAAATGAACAATATGCTGATCTGTTCACTAAAGCTTTTGATGAACAGGGATTCAAATATCTTGTATCAGCTATTGAGATGATTAACTTTGAGTAGATTTTCTTAAAACTTAAATCAACTTTATTTCTAAAACTTGTGTGTCCTAAGTTGTCAATTTTATCATCTTCATAAGCCCAGTTTATTTTGAAAGAAATTTTTTTATGATATTCCTTAGATTTTTGAAAATTTTTCAAACATATTTTCCTTCGGAAGATTTCAAGTTGACTTCGGAAGAAATTTATGTCTTCAAATCAACTAACTACTTATAAGAAATTTAACTTCGGAAGAAATTCTGAGAATATCTTTCGAAGCTTAAATATGCTTCTAAGTACTTACATGTATTTGAAGGATAAATATCTTCCGAAAACAATTAAGTCTTGGAAGATTTTACTAAGTATTTTTATTCCGAAGCCAAATTTTCACAACTCTTAAGAATATCTTCCGAAGCCAAATTGCCTTCGGAAGCTTTTTCTTAAAAAGCTTCCGAAGCTAAATTACCTTCGGAAGATTTTCAACTTCCAAAATAACTACCTTTTTGGGCACTTTTTCAGAGGTGGGAGCTACTTTCGGATTTCAAAGTTTATCCTTTTGCATTAACTTTGTTTCAAATCCATTTCATATATATTCTCAAACGGTTCCCCCTCTTCTCACTCTCCTCATCATCTACATTGTTCTCTAACCTAATTTCACCCACAAACCGCCTTCGTTCTTATCTTTCTTCATCGAAAAGCTTCTACAAATGGCCAACCTTGACCGCAGAAATCAACCCGATTTTTCCATGCATCTTCACATGCAACATAATCAAGTTGCTCTGTTAGACTCTGAGAAAGATCCAGGTTTCTCAAAGGTTTGTCGTTACCTTTCTTTAACCAACTACTTTCCCTCCCTCACCATTGATCCTCCTTTCTATGAGGATCACTTGTTGGAGTTCTAGTGGACCTGCGAAGAGGTCACCATAGACGGGGAGAAGGCACTGTCTACCACAGTGCAGGGGAGGAAAATCTTCATCACTCCGGCCACCATAAACACACATCTTCTACTGGATGATGTAGAAGGTGACTTGTCCTTCCCCACAGCTGCAGTCAACCACTCCTTTGCGTAGATGGGCTATGAGGGTGACTTCTCAATCAAAACCTTCAGGAATGGGAAGGTCTCATCCTAATGGAAGTACCTCCTTCATGTTATCATACACAGCTTGTCAAACAAGCATGGAGGATATGATCAGATTCCAGAAGACCTCTCCTTCATAGTCCATGGAATGGTTCAGGGGGTCATGTTCAGGTATTCTCAATTTGTATATACCAATTTGCTTTCTAACTTGGACTCCCTAGAGTATTACATGTTCCCTAGATATGTCCAACTCATTCTTAACTGTGAACTGGGAACACAGTTGAGGGGAACAGGTAATATTCTTAAATTGGGACAAATGAAATCCAGCATCTTCAAAATAATGAGGAAGCCAACTGTTGGCTTCTTTAGGGTAGAAACAACCCTTGCCCTAAAAATGTTTGAGCTCATTGCTCAAGGTGGCAACCTAGCAGCACCAGCTAGTGTTGAACCCACACCTTCTATCTCTCAACCACACATACAGCCCACAATAACCATCACCTACCAGAGAAAAACTAAACGAACCCCTGACATGTTATTCAGCTTATGCAGGGCCCCATATCACCAACCTTACAGGAGGAAGTGGACACTCGAGCTCGCACTTCCCCTGAGGAGCAAACCACTCCCATCTCTCATATGATCAATGCTGAGGTTCCTCATGCTCAGCCTGATGAGCTCACATCCCAAACAGCTTTAAGCCTTCACTCAGAGTCTTAACACTCTACTGAACAACCTTCCGGGGACAGTTACCATCCCCAGCCGCTGGATCTAAACCAACCAATTCCCAGCCTTGACTTTTATGATGATGAAGACATAGCATTCAGTGAGTACCATGAGTCTCTCTTCTCCACACCTACTCAAGGAGAGATGAGTACTCCTGTCTCACCCAGGTCTATCCCACATCATTCACCTATTACTGAGGTAGATCTCCTTGAACCTGTTCAAGAGATCCATATGGTTGAGGCTCTCACTTCAGCAAGTGATTACATCTTTAAGACCTCAACCATGGCAACCAGGCCTTTTGACACTTCTCTTGAAGCTATCATAAGGCAGGGGAAATCCAGCAACCAAGAACAATATGCTGGTGATGAGGAGGAGGATCTTGATCCAATTCTCTCATCCCCTCGTGATTCTTCTGATGATGATGAGGGGAGTTTGAAACTAAGGGTGCAAAAACTGACTCAAACATGCACCTATTTAGTCTCAAAGATAAGTCACCTAGAATCTCAGGTGACTATCTTAGAAAGAATGGTCAATGACCAGCAACTTGAGATCACCGATCTCAAGGGCCAGCTAGCTGAGAGACCACCAAGACGAACTCAACCAGGTCCACAAGAACCTATGAATATGACAGACTTAACCCCCAGCTCACTTATACAAGAAGGTGATGCTAACAAAAAGGGGGAGAAAGTCCAAACAGTCACAGAACCTGGGAGTTCCTCTTAGAGTATGTATATAAAGGTTCACCACCCTCTCTTGCAATTATCCATACTCAGCAACCTCCTCAAGTCTACATGGATGTAGACTCTCTCATTCAAAGTTTATTTGAGGAGGGTATACCTAGAGCCATGTCTACCCCATCTTCTCACTCTGAGAACCCAATCATAGGATGGAGGTATGACACAGAAAGAAGAGCTCTCATCATCTCTAGAACTCAGGGTCAACAAGAAACTTTCAACTTTTCAAACCTAAGTTTCTATGAGTGCATAAATCTGGTTGATCTTCCAATTATCAACCCAAGCCAAAACAGACAAGCTGGAAGACTAGCAAACTGGATACAAGAAAGGGTGCTAGAAGAGTTCAAGATGAGATCAAGATTATATAGACAAAGGATAACAGGTGAGATCTTTGGTCAACTGGATGTTAAGGTGGACCCTAAGATTAGCTTCAAAGGGAAAACCTTGACTGAAGGCCCAGAGGTTGAGCCTGTGAACCTTGAGACAGGATCTCCTTCTGCACCCACTACCCTCAGTGAAGCACCAGCTGGTGATGGTGCTCCATAACCTCTCTCTGGCCAGAGCTTGACTGTTGAACCAAGCAAAGAAGGCCAAAGCTCTCTCCACCTTGAGTCACCAAGGCCTGTGCGTGAGAAAGGGAAGAGGAAAATGACCTCCGAGGAGTTAGAGGAGGAGAAGAGAAAGAGGAAGAGGAAGCTAAGTGGAGAGAGTTCAGGAAGGTCCTCAGGCTTCATGCAAGTTGCTATCCGAGCTGCCCCCAGGCCAAACACTCAAGATGATAAGCTGAGGGCAGCTAGGCTAAACTACTTGGGGACCAGGAACTATAACGTTGATGAAGTCATATCTCACCCTTTAGAAGAGTTGAATGAGCTGGCTAACACTGAGCTGTCAAATGAGAGGAGGGAGGCAGAGGATACAGCATTGCTCCTCAAGATTAAGGAAGAAAGGAGACTGAAAAGGCTCTACAAACATGCTCCTGTCCTCTCCCCAGTTCAAGAAAGTCCTAAGACAGAGACTGTGGCACATGCACAACCTTAGGTAGATAGGGAAGCTGAAAGAATGAATATGATCAACTACCTGAGTGCCACAGGACTCTATCAGGCAGCTGTACTTCTTCCCTTATCCTTTGAGTACATAGAGTTTGAATATCTCAAGCAGCTGGAGGAACAAGCCATAAAAGAAAGAAAAGCTGCTAAGAAAAAGTTAAAGGAAGAAGCTGCAAGGTCAAGGGCCATCATCCACAAAAGCCAAAAGAAGTCTGAAGATAGAAAAAGGATGATGAGCTTCTTGAAGCTGTATGGATTCTTCAGAAGGAGGCTTGGTCCTATGTCTCTATCCACCATGGATGAGCATATAAGAGTGATCAAGCAGAAGATTAAAAAGGAAGAGCTTGTAGATTTGCATTCCCCACCAAGTCTAGCTCAACCTGAAGTTGAGATGAAGGTTGAACCCCCTGAGACAACACAACCTGATCCTAGAGCTGCATCTAAGTCAACTTCATCTTTTGATCCGTAGCAGGGTTCTCCTCTCTCTCCATCTAAACCTATAAGAGAAGAGATCCTAACTGAGAGGGACACAACAGAACAATCTGGTGCTGAAGACCAGTTATATCAGTTGAAAACTTCAAAGAGGAGGAAAAGGATGGCCAGGAAAAGTGTTTCAAAGAAGAAGAAAACCAAGGCATCCACCTCCACACCTCAGGATGAGTCAGAGCATTCTGAGGCTACTCAACCAACTCCTATTCAAGTAAAGCCTCTTGCCATTAGAAGACCCATCTTGTCCTGAAGTTTTGCTGTCAATCCGGACAGATGATATGTCATCAGGGATCAAGGAGGTCAAGATGTCTACTTCTGGAAAGACATGCTTGATCTTCCAATACATGATCTCTATGACATGAGAAGATACTATGAAAGTCTGAAGGATCCTGACCAAATGATTAAGAGAGGCTTGGTCTTGATCCTAATGAGGACTATCAACATCTGAAGTACTTCTCTATTTTGGTTCAGCCTAGGGGGAGTTTGTAAGGTAATATTAGCAGATTATAAGGCTAATGCAACCAAAGAAGCCAAAACAACCAAAGGTCTTCCTGCATGCATGCACTGGACGTATAAAGGTAGAAGTGCTTCGGAAGTTTTACACACTACATCAGAAAATACTCTAAGTGTAAAATCTTCCAAAGCCAAAGTCCAAATCCTCCAAAGCCAAAGATGAAGTCTTCTAAAGCTTTAGAGACAAAGTCTTCCGAAGCCATTTTGCTGTGAAGATTGATTTCTTCGGAAGATAGAGAAAGACATGCTTTCTTTGATCTACTTTACATAAAGCTGACACACTTTCCGCTGAAACTCTGAAGACTCACCAACTTGTATGAGTTGGTGAAAAGTCCATGCTTTTGTAAACTATAGATTAAGGTCTTTGTCTGTAACTTCCTACTTTTGTACCTATAAACTTTTTTGTAATAGAAAAGGATGTGAGCTATGGCATGTCATAGTCACTAGTCAAAAGGTAATCTGCCTTTTCACTTTAGATTGATCTTGTTGTCTAGATTAGTCAATTCCAACTGTTCTTCTAAGTATTGACGGTTGTAGGATGTAGTATAAAGAGTCTCAGGTTCTTGTAATTTAGATATGCTTTGTAAAACTTGTAACAGAACTCGAGAGCAATATACAACACTCCTTGAAAACCATATTTTTGTGTTATTGTTTCTTGTTCTGTCTCATTACTTACTTATGTTCTTAGTATCCTTATTATCTAACCCGGATCCCTATTTGAACTGTTAATTATTCCAAGTCTCTCCTCATTGTGAAACTGATTGTGTTAGGCACCCTTACCCGGTCCTACACAGCCTCTTCTTGATCACCCTCAGGATGTTCTGACCCATCCTGAGGTGCAGAGGTGGATGCCTTGGACTTCTTATTCTTCTTCTTTTCCTCCCTTCTTATGGCCATCCTTTTCCTCTTTCTGTACTTTAAATGAGGAGACTGGCCTGCAGTACCAGATTGTTCTTGTTTGTCATCCTCAGTTGGATCCTTGTCCTTCACAAGTTTAGAAGGAGAAGGATCAGGACCCTGGTGTGGATCAGAAGATGAAGCTGGCTGTGATACAGCACTAGGTCTAGGTTGTGTTGTCTTCTGGGGTTCAACCTTGACCTCAGCTTCAGGTGCAGCCTGACTTGGTGGAGAATGCAAGTCAATCAGCTCACCCCTTTTGATCTTCTGCTTGTTCACTCTAATGTGCTCATCCAAGGTGGATAGAGACATTAAACTAAGTCTCCTTCCAGAGAATCCATACAGCTTCAAGAAGCTTACCATCTTTTGTCTATTAGCAAACTTCTTCAGATTGGCTCTGATGGTGGCTCTTGACCTTGCAGCCTCTTCCCTTATCTTGCTCTTTGAAGCTTTTTGCTCTTTTTGCACTTGTTGCTCTAGCTGCTTGAGGTATTCAAATTCAATGTAGTCATATGGTAAGGGAAGAAGGTCTGTTGCCTGATAGAGACCTATGGCACTCAAGTAGGTGATCATGTTTTGTCTGTCTTGTTCCCTACCTACCTGAGTTTGTTGCTTAGTAGACATAGTCTCTATCTCATAACTTTCCTGAACTGGGGAGAGGGTAGGAGCTTTGTAGATTCTCTTTATCCTTTTTTCTTTTTTGATCTTGAGAAGCAGTTCTGTAGTCTCAGCTTCCTTCCTCTCCTTTGACACTTCCACGTCAGCCGGTTCATTTAATTCCTCCAAGGGAAGAGAGATGAGTTCATCAATGTTGCAGTTCCTGGACCCTAAAAAGTTCAATATAGGGGCAACCCTGATTTGATACTTAGCATAATTTATTAAGTTATATAAAATCTTTCAAAGTAACTTCCTTGTACTTCACATGTGCAAGCGGAGAGCTCTTTGATTGTTATTTTGTTGCATCAGCCTCAAAATGTATTCCTTACACCCTTAACACTCAAACTTTCACTTTTATTTTTCTAGCTATTGCCTTTTTATTACTTTACTTAAAATGAAAATTTATGCGTATTTTATAGGTATTAAATCACCTGATGTAATGATAGAAAAGAAAATTTATGGGTCTCCACTAGTACATAAATTGTTTTTTTTGGGTGGTGTAAATTATTATTTTCAGCGGTTGTTTGGCCTCAATTGATTTTTCTGGGGAATTTTCTAACCGCCCAAAAAAATACATGAAACGGCCCAAAAGAACAAATATTTTTTATTAAATAAAACCATTATAGATTTTTCCTTGCGACTCTAAAACCGCCTAAAATAACTTTAGATATAGGTAAAAAATGTTTTTTCTTTAAATTAAAGAAAAAATTAAAATTTATATAAATCTAGAAGTTTATAAAAACTACAGTCAAAACTAAATTTATCAAAACAAAAAAGCAAAATTTTATAAAAAATACAACCAGAATAGAAGTCAAACAAAAGACATACTATTAAAACATAACCAAATACAAACTCATCTAGTTTCTGCTAAATACATATAAATAGAGTATTTGTCCAACTACAAAGTCATACTATATAAAAAATCTACATATGATATCTATTTTTTCCAAATACCTTTTTAAAAAACTACTTCATGATGTTTTCGAACAACTAGTCAATCTCCTCTTGTGTGACATAGGATCCGGTTGCTTCCAAATCTAAAAAAATGAAACAAAAAATAAATAAATTTGATGAGTCATGAATTAATATATATATATATACATACATACATATATATATGTTATATACACACACGCTTAATTAGTGACAAACCCAAATTTTGTTAACTAAAAATTTAACATATTCGAATCACATCTTAGTAACCCGAAACCCAAATAATCCAAGATCCAAAGTTTGTCAATTGAGGGGTTTAGATGTTTACATGGAGGAGCAATAGCGGACTGATGGATTGCTAAGGGTTATGTATGGTGCTGCGCGGAATGAGATCAGATTAGGGTTTGAAAGGGTTTTGGTTACAAGAGGGTAGAATGCTTGGGTCGTGAAAAGATCCGCGTGAAATAGTCTTTGTGGTGAACACTTCAAGTACCCATATATAACCCGCGTGTTCTACAACTTAGGTATGTAAAAAATGTGCGGAAAATAATAGATTAAAAGATAGAGTGACACGTGTCCTATAGATGTAATTTATTATTAGGATTAGAATAGTATGAAGTCACTATACAATGACGCCTCACTTTTTATTGAATGCTCACTATTTACATATTGTCTTTACTTATATAATGTTGCATCAATCAATTTCGGATTGGTTCCCTCGGTTTGTTTCTGAATTCCGATTCCCTAGTTTGTTTCCAAATTGAATTCAGACCAGTTTCAAAATCGGATATGGATTAGTATCCGGTACAGATACCCACCTTTGTGAATGCACAAAACGTACTGAGAGCTAATTGCAGCAATTCATTGTGATCTCATTTGATATATATTCATACTAGATTAAATACCCGTGTTTTACACGTGTTAAATAGTGAATATGAAATTGTGAATATGAGATTGTGAAGTAGTAAAACATACCTAGATTTGAGAAGAGTGAATCGTGATGTGTATTGAAGCGAGAATGTATTATAATGAATAATCGCTAATTGTAATTATGTTTGACTCCGTGAATCTTGATATTTTAAAAATATTTGCTTAAAAAATGATGTTTAAAGTATTTTAATTTTAATGATGATTAGCTAGAAATTAAATTAAATTTTAACAAAATTAACTCTTATTAAAATAGTTTTAATAAATATTTTATTTGTTTTTAGAAAAGAGTTAATTGATTAACATAATAATTAATAGCCATTTATTATATAAGAAAACTACATTTATATACTAATTTGTAACTTTTATTATAATAAGCACATGTGTCCAAATCCTAGGTGGAGCATAGATGGACAACTTAAAAAATAACACATGTCTTATAAAGATTTTGATTTATTAGTATATAACTAACTAGCTTTAGTTACCCGTGTATTACACAAAAGTATGAATAGTTAATTATTAAATAACATAAAAATAAAAATAAAATCAAGTGTGTTATATATTAAATAAGACATAACAACTTTTGATTATAAGGTCTCAAATAAGTAAAAACATCCTTGTAAACTACAATTGTAGTAACATTAGCAGGTTACACTCATTATCTAAAGCTAAAAGCTTCAATCCATCTTTACTCTTAACTTGTGACAAGATGCAATAAAGCTGATCATGCGTAAAAATAGGCTCTTTCAAGTATAAACCAACACTTGACAGAGATTGACCTTAACTTTTGTTTATTGTCATAGCGAAATATGCAGTCAAAGAAAACTGCCTTCTTTTAGACTTAAAAGAAATACTTTTGTCGGGGTCAAATCTTGAGCTAGAAAAAATTAAGATTTGAATAATATACACTGAAAATTAAGATTTGAATAATATACACTGAAAATTATGTACAAAATTAAGATTTGACGGGTGTGAGGATATTACTATAAAAAAATTAAGATTTGAATAATATACACTGAAAAGTATGTACAATAATTAGATCAATTTCGAATTATTTTGACTGATTTGAATAATATACACTGAAAAGTATGTACAATAATTAGATCAATTTCGAATTATTTTGACCCTGTAATTAACTTTTGTTTATTGTCATAGCGAAATATACAGTCAAAGAAAACTGTCTTCTTTTAGACTTAAAAGAAATACTTTTGACGGATCAAATCTTGAGCTAGATATTGAGTGGGTGTGAGGATATTACTATGAAGAAATTAAGATTTGAATAATATACACTGAAAAGTATGTACAATAATTAGATCAATTTCAAATTATTTTGACCATGTAATCAAATATAGAGATGTAGTATTGAATTGGGTTGGATCGGGCTATAAATATTCATAATATCTCTGGTTAGTTGTTGATTATTATTTATTTGATACTAACTTTAGTAAACACGTGTATTATATGGGTTTAAAAAAGGAAATATTAAATATAAAAAAGTTTATGAAGTATAAAATGATAGTCTAAAATAAGATACGATTAAAATTACATATGAGTAATAACTATAAGTAATAAAATAACAATATCAATTTTTAAACTTTTTTTTAAACGTTCTTTCCAAAAAAAGTTAAACATTCTTTTTCAAAACAAACCATATTAAAAATGTTATTTTATGAATTTTTTATTGTAACTTATAATTTTGATTATTGTTAGTTTATAAAAAAATTACTTTTTAAAAATACCAATTTTAAAATATTTCACATTTTAAAAAAAGTTAGATGTTTTAGAAAAAAAAATTAATTGTATAAAAAATTATTTTCTAAAAGTAACTTTAATAAAAATACATCTTTCTTAATTTATTAAAAAATTAATCTAAAAAAGAATTAAAATTATTTAATATTTCTTAATTTAGATAATTATTTAAAAGGAGAAAGAGACGAGAAAAATAAACTTAAGAGGTTTAAAAATATAACAAATGTCCATTTAAATTACTATTTTATTATTATATATAGATATAGATATAGATTTAGTAGAATAATTAAAGTTTATGTTGGGTGGGTTTGGTTATTTAAAGTACCAACCCTTTTAGACCTAGTGGCATATTTCACACACATCCGTACAGTTATTGCACAATGTTACTAGTTTGCTACTATTCTTTAAGTTTGTGTAATTTTATGTTTGAAGTTTCAAAATCTTATAAATGTGACAAGCAGGATGGTATGCATCATGGAGCAATTACGATTTATGACATTATCTAGGACATGTGTTGGTTGAAATAACACTTTAATTTTATAATTAACTTTGGGTCTCGAAAAAGATTGAGCCATCTAAATGAGACGAAGTTTTAACGTATTCAAAATATTGATGCTTTTGCAACTCATAAACAATAAAATTAGTACTCAGATAATATGTAATTTAGTAAAGAATAAGAATACATGTATATATGTTTAATACATTCATTTTATCTCTACTACTATATAACTTAAGAGAGGTGTGTAGAAAAGTAATTTCTCACGTCTCGTGCCCGTTCAACTACACCTCCTTCGCCCTCGACATCGCCTTCTCCGGCTGTTCACCTCCGGCTCGTTCACCTCGGACGTTACCCAATTATATCTCTTCAATGCAAGAGGCTTTTGCAAAATCATCGGCTCTTCAATCGCCGCCCCTTCAAAAGGACGTTTTCAAATCCAATTTAATCATCAATGTCACGTTCCGTTCGACCAACGCTCGATTCATCGCCTCTGTTCCACTCAATCGCTGCTCAAGTCTATAAAGGGGTGCCTTGATTCAGTTATCATCGCAATTCCCACTAATTTGGTTAATTTTTCTCAACTATTCATAGAATGATTCTGTAAATGTGTTGGAGAGTAACGTTGACGATGATGAAGAAGTTAATCACCGGTTTACCGTTACCGCCTTCCAATAAGCTTATTTCATCACTATCAAAGGTTGTGTGTAATCTGTAACTGAATCGGAAAACGAAAAGACGACAAACGTTCTGTATGATTTTCGATCTTCAAGACTCCAGACTTATCCGACGTTCCAGATACATATGGACTTTTAACTTTTGTTGGTATTCATCCTTCACTAAATTTATCTGCTTGCTTTTGATCACCATATCAGTTTAGATTAAACGACTAATTAGTTTAAATGGCGTGGATTGGTGTGTTTATCCTTGTTGTAATCATTCGATATCTTTTGGTTTTTCCTTTAAAGTTTCATTTGAACAATTTAAGATTTCGTTACACCTACGCAAAGTTTACATACAAGGCTATTTTTCATTACGTCTGCAACTTGGAATAAAGCGAATGAGGATTTTTAATCAAGGGCACTGCTTATACTATGGATACCATTTTCTTTGCAATTCAATTTTGGTAAGGAATTACAATATTTTTCATTACATCTGAATTCTCAAGTTTTTTAACTAAAGCTCTAGGAAATTCGCTCCTAAGCTTTGCCATTTATATTTGTTGCTGACCTGAGTTTTGAATAAACACTCCGTTGACTTAGGTCAAAAGGAGGTGCACAAGCTGTGTTTCTGGGCTATGAAGGTTTTTATGAGCTTTAGATGCATTTATAAATATGAGAAACATGGATTAGATGCCTTAATGGCTTAATGGTTCATCGCTGGTGGAAAGATTTCCAATGGGTGCTCTATACACCTGAGGAAAGATTTATGGCACTCCGTTTGGGTATTTAAATGCCAAGGCAAGTTTATGGTCACAAAACATAATATGAATTATATGACCATATTCTCTTCCTGCTGGAAATTAGTGTATGTCAACATAAATAAAATTTGTTTATTGGGATTAATACTTGATCTTTAGTTTACAAGTAACCATTACGAGTTTGCTACAAACTGATTAACTTATATAGAATGGCAGAGATAAGGTCTAGAATCTTGTCAATAGCTATTGAGAGGGAAAAGGTGTCCCCTTATGATATATACCTTTTGTAATATTATTTTCTTTGCAATTACTGATTAGACTTGAATGATCTTGTTTGTGTTTTGATTGAGTTTGTGTTGTATTATAATTACCTTTGCATTCAATAATATCATTTTCTTTACAATTAATGATTAAACTGAAATGATCTTGTTTGTGTTTTGATTGACTTTGTGTTGTATTATAATTAGCTTTGTGTTCAATGCTCAAAAGTATTTTGTAGAGTTCTTTTTTACGTTATCAAAACTGTACATCATGCATTATGGGACCATTGAAGATCTATTACAGATCTTAAATGGTTCTTCACAAACACAAAACACACACTAATATGCAGAGAATAATACACGAAGGAAACTTGTATTCACATATTCAAATGGTGTTACAAGATGGGGTATTTTTACCCACTGAATTTTGCGGTTACATATTGGCGGTTATTGGCGCCAAGTTAACTGCCGGGTTTATAAACTACCACTTGACCCATCTAACTTATCCGACCCATTTCTTAAATACATACTTACTTGGCCTATTTGTTTCACATATGAAACACTAACTAATTACACATAATACTTAAATATTTGATGACAAGATTACTCTCCAACAACCATAAGAAGTTACACATATAATACTTAAATATTTGATGACAAGATTACTCTCCAACAACCATAAGAAATGTGTTGCAGATAGATTTACAGATATTTTTGTAACTATAACGAACTGTTGTAACCCTATTGTAATGTTGATAATCATTGTAATTTAACTTCCAATTTTATTCACATATTTAAAAACAAATTCCCTCAAACATTATATTTAAATTTCAACCACGTGGTTATATCTTTTCTGATGTTTATGTGCCTATTCATGTGAAGCTCTTAAGTAAATTCTGAGCTAATTAAATTAGGATTTGGATGTTTGAGTTTCACCTCGTAACTATCTTTGTATATACAAGTTCACGTCGTTTATGTATTCATATCCTTTAGATCTATCTGTTTCTCTAGAATTGCATGTTTACTTATCTGGTGTATTATTATTATCATTATTTTGTGTAGTATTCATGGATGGAGAAATTTGTAAGGGAAGTAAAATAACTACTCTTGTTCCAGTGGTTTTTTCAAGAACTACTGGTTTAGGTGGCTTTGAGGCTTCATTTTCAAAAGGAGACACCTTCATTGTGCGGATGAAAGAATCATCTTTTTTTATGGTTGACGGGTGTAATCACCTGCGTAATTAGTATAAATGTTGGTATTGAAGCTATTTTGTTTAACTATGATATATAATGACTCACTACCCTAGATCATTTTGCTCACGTAAGGGATACCTTACTGATTCAACATAAAGACGAACCTGGACATGTTATAATCTTAGAGCAACGCAACCCTATAAAAGAAACTATTGGGGGAGGTATGGATATCAAACTATCTGAATAAGAATATTTACCTTTAAATCCTTTTAGTGGTGACCTTTTCTTTTTAAAGTTTTACCTATCTATTTACCTTCTTTTAATGTTGCAAATAATATTGGTTTGAAAAAAGATGGTATGGGCACCAAACTATCACTTTTGATCAAAGTCCATGTCGTTCATTTGGTCTCTTATATAGAAGACATACATCTATAAAAATACAATGCTAATTGGGTTTGTATTGCTTTTACTTTAATAAAAGGCATTATTCTTTTTTGTTTTAAAACAAGTTGATATTTTTCTCATATTCCATGTAATATAATAAAAATAAGATTTTGCTCCTTTAAGTTAACATATTGCTAAAAGCATGGGTATTTAATTCGGACAGCACGTCCAATTATAAGCATGAACCACTTTTGGAAGACTTGCTAACCACATTGCGCTGATTATTATCATGTTTTTTGTTTAACTGTTCTTGACTGATAGCGTATGAGGATAGTGAATTGTAAGCAGTTTGGTCATTGAACTCTCCAAATGTTCAAATCAGTATTTTTTGATAAATTTGTTTTGTTAATAATTTGGCACACTACATCGGAGACACGTATAAACTATTGAATTTATTTGAAGTTGAATTGAATGGTACTTTTAAAATTGCCATATGAATCCCCATCATTCTTTAAAGTCTTAGGCTAGTATTTTTGTACATAAAATGATTTAGCAATGTGCGGACGAGTTCAAAAACTCCATTCTTAATAGACCATGTGTCCTTAATGCGCTCAACACTCCACTAGTTTGATTACTTATCTCTATAACTTAAACTTACGAAGTTATACAATTAACCTATATGTTAATTTAGAATGTTATGAACAGAGTATTTCTCAAGGTTATTTTAAGAATTTCTTGATGATCTACTGGGTTTTACACGATGCCTTCTCATGATCCGGCCAGGTGTCAGGCATCTAATACGTGTCATCTCATTATCTTCGGTTACTACACGTTTTGATGAGACTTTCTGCCCCAGTTTATTACCTTCAAAAGATCAAAGACCTTATATGCATTCATAGGGATTTCGAGTTCTTCATCTCCGTCTTACTCCACAACTTTGTCAAGGGTTTGATTCAAACCCTAACTATCAGTGGGTGGTGTTTCTAATATTATTGGTTCCATCGCATCAGAACTGTGTAACATAACTTTCTATTCCCGCCTCGACATCTTAATTCCCATAAAGGTTTGTTTTCACTGGTTCTATTTTTCGTATGTAATTATTCGATTTGTAATCAATGGTGTTTTCGTTTTGTTTATCTTACTTGTTTGATTACTGCCTTACATGTTCGGCTTTATATCGTGGTAATTTAAGGATTAGTGGTTGTGTAATTCTCATATTTAATGTGGATTTGGTTACTCTTTGCATTGCTAAATCATAGCATATTTTTTCTATGGGTTTTATTTGATTTGTTTTTATTTTTCATGGATTTAGAAACATTTTGTGAAGCTGACGTTTTCAGTGAAAAAGAAGAAGCTTATCATCGTTGTAGCTCTTTCTAACTTGTGATGTTATGAACAATTATCAGCCGATACTCAAATTTATGTGGGTTCTCATATTCCATGTAATATAATAAAAATAAGATTTTGCTCCTTTAAGTTAACATATTGCTAAAAGCATGGGTATTTAATTCGGACAGCACGTCCAATTTATAAGCATGAACCACTTTTGGAAGACTTGCTTACCACATTGCACTGATTACTATCATGTTTTTTTGTTGAACTGTTCTTGACTGATAGCGTATGAGGATAGTGAATTGTAAGCAGTTTGGTCATTGAACTCTCCAAATGTTCAAATCAGTAATTTTTGATAAATTTGTTTTGTTAATAATTTGGCACACTACATCGGAGACACGTATAAATTATAAAATTTATTTGACATTGTATCTAATGGTACTTTTAAAATTGCCATATGAATCACCATCATTCTTTAAAGTCTTAGGCTAGTATTTTTGTACATAAATGATTTAGCAATGCGCGGACGAGTTCAAAAACTCCAATAGACCATGTGTCTTTAATACGCTCAACACTCCACTAGTTTGATTACTTATCTCTATAACTTAAACTTACGAAGTTATACAATTAACCTATATGTTAATTTAGGAATGTTATGAGCAGTATTTGTCAAGGTTATTTTAAGAATTTCTTGATGATCTACTGGGTTTTACACGATGCCTTCTCAAGATCCGGCCAGGTGTTAGGCATCTAATACGAGTCATCTCATTATCTTCGGTTACTACACATTTTGATGAGACTTTTTGCCCCAGTTTATTACCTTCAAAAGATCAAAGACCTTATATGCATTCATAGGGATTTCGAGTTCTTCATCTCCGTCTTACTCCACCTCTTTGTCAAGGGTTTGATTCAAACCCTAACTATCAGTGGGTGGTGTTTCTAATACTATTGGTTCCATCGCATCAGAACTGTGTAACATAACTTTCTATTCCGATACTCAAATTTATTTGGGTTTTCATGTTGATACTAAACTGTTAGACCAACACTATTTGATCGAGTTTTAAATGATTTTAAAATTCTATATACACACACACATGCGTTTTCACAGCAATATTTGGATAGGCATGCATGTTTTAAGAGAATAGAACTACTTTAACTATTAAATATTTACATGGTTTTTATATGGTGGTTGCATTTTTTTCCTATAGATTATTGTAATACATACTGCTTTGTGTGCTCAGAATTCTCATATTAGGTTATTAATTGTAGACTACATGCAACACATAGCTATTGTATACGTAACATTCTTTGTGTTAATATATGAACAGAAGCAACAAATTGAGCATTCAAGAGCTTTGTTTGTACCAGCTAAAGGGGCATTTGTAGGTACTTTTAGCTTTTGTTCACGCCCGTGAACAATTTTTATTAGTATGTTAATTCTTTATCACTAATATTATTATATTTTTTACTGTAGATGCAGAAGCCGGGAATAATCAACAGTCACTAGCTTGTAGTAAAATTAAGCAAGGTGAGTAAATAACTAAATATTGAGTTATTTCTTTAGCAACTAGCGAAATGCTCCAATGATCAACCTTTTGATAACAGATTTAAACCAAGTTCATGATTTTGACAGATTTATAGATGATCAGATGAATAGCACTAGCATTGCGAAATGCTGAAACCCCAAATTAGATCAATGAGTAATCCAATCGTTTACTTAAAAATTCTGTAACTTTTTTCAAGACAAGATCTTAACGATTGATTAATTGTAATGATCTTTGCATCAGAAGCTCAAAGTTGCTCCAGCTCTACAGTGGCAAGTGGAAGTGCAGAGAAAGCCTCATGAGCAAACAGAGGTAAAAAGTATAAAAAAAACTAGAAAAGTGTAATTGTCTTGCATGATGCAGTACTTTAGATAATGTAGGGTAAATAAAGCAAATAAAATTCAAAAATCTTGCATCTGCCTCTACCTGATGGTTTTTTTTTCAGGTACAAAGACATTTGCAGTTGAGAATCAAGGCTCAAGGAAAGTATACACCATCTTGTATTTATTTAAAAGAACACGACACACTTGCAGGGTATGATTCATTTACTATTGAATTGGACATAACAGAAGCTACGTTATTAGAATTAATTTTCATGGTGAACAACAGGTGCCAAGTGGACTGTTGATTCATTCAAAATTGTCTGTAGAAGGTATATAATGCTCTAACTATACATACACTTTATGTAATTAGAATTTTGCCGATGAAGATGAGTAATGACAACAATACTATAACTATACATATACTTTATGGAATTAGAATATTGTCGTTGGAGATGAGTAATTACAACAAATGCACTATGTTATATACTGCTACTTATAGTATTTAATTAGAGCATGTCATGAATCTTTCATGTAGTAGTTTAAAATAAGATTGCTATGGTTTTAAATCTTTAAGTGCAAACTGTATTTGTTAGGTTGCTAACAAGAAAAAAAACAACAATTTCATTCCACAAGTTTTGATTGGGTAATTGAACAGTGCGTCGGAAGCATGATTTTAAACTTGCAATTTTAATTCTGAAAATGTCAGTTGTATTTTTTGAGTTGCTAACAGGATGACAAGTAGCTTGATAGAAAATATCCTTTTTTATTGTCAGCATCAAGAGACCTTTTGTATGTTGTTACTTGGATGGCAACCGATTGTTTTGCAGGAATATTCAAGTTATCTTGATTGTTATATGCGTGTTTAGAAATATTAGAAGCATGGTTTTTTTTTCAATTACATATGAATCAAACATTCATGTTGAAATAATATTAGATCCTATTTGCAGGACCCAATTTACATGGACTAAGACTGTTGCTGAACAATGCAATTTTATGGCAGAAAAATTCATTAACACTATCAGCTAAACCCTAAGAAGGTATTAATTTTCATGGTTCATATCTTTGTCCGCCACTGGCCGACATGTAGGTCTATTCTGTGCTTTTGTGCATAGACCACTATAGATGATGTAATGAAATCTCGCACATCAATGGTGATTACTTGTACCGAGAACATGATATAAGGTTGTTTTTCAATAGGTTGGCATAGATTGACCAAGAACAACTGCATGTCTGTATCATAGTATCATATAGGTGGAGCTGTTCTTTTTAAATCAGGACGGTCTCTTTTGTAATAAGCATTACACACACGCTATAAAAAGACAATGTTATTCATTTTATAATGAATACTTGTATAAAGAGGTTCTCGCCCGTCGTCGCAACGCTCGACTGGAATAACTCTAGTTACCTAAACTTCCAAATATAAAATTAGATACAATATGTAAAAAAATTTGAAACCTTTGGATAGTAATATTGCATAATTTAAAGAGATGATTGGTATAGTGGTTCATGTGGAGTTTTGAATTTGTAATTGGTTTTGTTTATATGATCGTTAACTAAGAGCTCTTGATTGTGTGTATGTATACATCTGCTCGGTAGGGATGAAGATGACATATTTGATTTTATGGTTTGATGATTTCATGTATACATCTCTTGATACCCATATGTATATATGTGTGTGTATGTATACATCTCTTGATTTCTATGCGTGTGTATATCTAAATATCTATATGTGCGTGTTTGTAGTGGTGGATTGGTGGTGGTGGTGGTGGTGGTGGAGGTGGTGGTGGGGATGGGAGTGTGTGATGGTGGTTAGTATGATGAAGAAGAAGGGATTAGGGGTGGTCTTAAGTTAACTTAATAAATTTTTTAATTTTTTTTAAGCTGAGGGGGTAACTAGTCATTTTACACATACTTAACGGACTTTTTTAATTGCCTTTAAGGCGAGGGACGAAAAGTGTACGTTTTTTCAAATCTTAGGACTAAACCTGTAATTATTCAATCCTAGAGACGAAAGGTAAAATTTAAGAAAAACTCAAGGACAATCCGTATACTTTATCTAATATTTAAGTTCTGGTTTTTACTTTCAACGGTACACACTTGCACATATCTTTGAATTTCTACTCCTAATAACCGTGCCCAAGAACTTTAAAAACTAGGTGAGCAAATATCATGGGTTTTATAAATAGAACAATTTAATATTTTATAAGAAAGTAAAAAATTATCTAATATCCTTTCATGTGTGGCTGGTATAGATAATCCTAACCCAAACAAGAAAGCGTTGCACCCGTAGCAACGCGCGGACATTCCACTAGTTTACCTATAAATAGGAACTGAATGTTTTTTATGCAAACAAACATTCAATATTAAACAATGATACATAACAAATAAAATTGCGAATTTGAACACAATTGGTTCTTCAATCCTTGAAAAGTGTTCTTATGTTCAAAGGGGAGATATCCTTGATGTCTCCATCCATAAGTCGCTTGGCTATGATAGTGTTGGTGGCGTCTGATGGATGATACGGGTCCCAAAAGACGTACTTTGATCTATCTGGACAGACTTTAGATGGCGGTCCACATGGCACTATACCACCATGTTTACCGGTCAAGTAACAACAGGCAGAATCTGCATTGTCAAAACCTATAACAACAAACACATGATAACTTTAAACCTTTAAATAGAATGTGCAATGCAATCGACGGAGATGGTGGTTGGTGATGGTAGTCGGGTTGGCGAGGGTGGAGTAAGGTGGTTAAAGATAGAATGTGGTGGCTTTACTAACCAAATTTTTATAAAAGTATGTAGGTTGTTTGTCTTTGATAAACCTATTGTATGCATAATTAACGCATTAACTATTTATAAATTTTGATAAAAACGAATAAATGAGTATTTATACGAAAACCCAACAGGTCCCCATTGTCTTGATTTGTTACCCAACCCACGTGACTCTCGACCCCCCTCTTGTCACCACTAATTCTGATAAATTTTAGTACTGAAAAGTAACAGGTTTGACATTAATACAATACAAGTGTCTTTTTATAGTATTAACATTTACTCACCATATGAGTTGTAATTCTGAACAATATCTGCAACGATACGGTAGACATCAGCAAAAATGAATGTTGAACCTTTAAGTGAGATGCTAAGTTCTTGGAGCAAGCCTTTTAACTGGACACTGAACAGTTGAGCTAGGTGATTTGGTAAGTCTACACAGTCATCTCCTGCAGACGGATTTATATCCCTCTGATACGGGATGCATCCAATGGGTCCCACATTCGGGACGACAATCTTTCTAGCACCCATATCGTAGAGTCTCTGAATACAAATAATCAAGAAATCAGAGAAAAAAAAATTGAAGTATTGGCTATGACTTTTCAGACATACAATTTTGCACATATAATATTAGGTCCTACAAAAAATCAAGTGTTAGTTAAAATATTAAATGCAACAGTGTCACAGACAAGAGAGTCATGGGGCATAAATTAAGTGAGTTGGTAGGTGGTTAAATGAGTGTCAGGATTACCCATTCAACTTCTTTTTCTGGTTGTCTATTTGTTTTATAAATAACTAGAACATTGAATAAATTTACAAAAACAATTGAGTATAATTCTGGTAACTTTTAAACATTTTGACATGCTTTGTTTTTGGATTAAGTTTTTGATATTCTGCAATTGACCCGACAATTGACCCATTTTCATCAAAATGGGATGATATACGCCTTCAAGGCGATATCTATCCAGTATCCGGTTCCTAATAACCAATTAAGAATAAGAATCAACTTTTCAGGCAGATTCAGATACAAACTTTACAATTCTAATATTACCCACACACACTACTCTAGATATTTATCAATCAAGAAAACAAAAAAGAATTCATAAAGTTCCTTCACTTCATTCTGTTTTGCAAACAGATTGAAAATATGGGTATAGATCAATCAAGAAATTACTAAAAAGATGAACTTTTCAATAAAAAGGTTTTACATAAAATCTCCATGAATCTATATCTATGGGGTATAAATCAGTCAAAAAATAGGAAGAATGAAAATGGGTATGATATATTTCAAATAAATAAATCTGATGCAAGTAATTTTTTGTCACATGTTTACAGAGTTGGGTTAGCTGATTTTACCGTAAGTTGACCTCTGAATCTTGAAATCAATGTATCAACAAATTCTTCTGGAGAAACTAATTTTTGCTCAACTGTTGAAACAACTGGTGTGAGGTAGTTATTTATGAAATCATTTGATCCAATAGTTACTGAAAATAGAGCTGCATTGAACAATTCTTCTGCTGCAGGAGCACCTATTGTTGATATTATATCCTGCCTCGTATTCGCAAAGTTGTCGAGTTGTGCGTCCAAATTTATTCTTCCAACCTACAAATATAAACCACCATCATATTCTGGATTGACCCACATCAACATCAAATAAGGTGTGAATTCTTCACATGGTATAATACATAATTTGACCATTGTTGGGGATTCAAGATTTCCAAGCAGGGTACACTTTATCATCATATATTAACTTATATTGACATCTAACATAGTCTTTATTGGAATATGGGAGTAAATTGACCTTAGAGGTGAAATATTATACTCTTTTTAAGCGGAGGGACTAAGAAATAAGAACTTGTAAGAAAATTATTTTAGTGGATTAAAATATGAAAAAAAAAAACTTACAAAAATCTTTCCAGTTTCATTCAGAATCCCTCCTCCACCAGATGCATAATTGACACCACGAAGAACGATTGGGCCGACGGTGGTTGGAGCCAGGTATGGTGGTGTGTAATCCTGCAGACCCAATTCCTCTCCTGGAAAAAACAGGAAGAAAAAGAATCAAAATAATGTAAACAACATTCTATTCTACATCCATGAAAATTGGACCATTTGACTTCACAACCACTTTAAATGTCTAAAATAAAATAATCTTTGTGAACCAACATCAAAAGTGACATGCAAGTATTTTCTTTGAGAATAACAGATCACTTACCTAGAATGTCTACTATAGTTCTTCCATTAGTATATCGTCCGGTTGGCATCCCAAAGTCAATCCCATTTGGCACATAATCCGCCTTCGACAGAGACTTAATGTAGTTATTGTTGCCCACTTCGACCAACGAATCACCAAAAACAAAGTTAGCAGGGAGTTTTTGTGACAAACAAGTACTCCCTGACCACAACAAGACTATAAACACTCCAAGAACAACCTTAAACACATCTTTTTTACAACAAAGCATACCTACTAGTCTCATCACTAACACAAGATAAAAACCATTCAATGAGTGGGTATCAGAATGTAGATTTCTAAAAATTGAAACTTGAGATTATTTTCTCAAAATGTACATGAAATAAGCCACACCCAATTCATGAAAGAACAAAAACTGCATGAATTGGACTCACTAAGGACTTGTATCAAACTTATAAGCAAAACAAAGATATGGGTTTGTTTTGATGTTGAACACGCGTAGAATTAAAGAAAGACGGATCAAAGCGTATGATTGGTATGAATGAGACACAACGAAGATACAGAAACACTTACCATTTATAGATTTTATGATCAGTGAGCAATAGAGCAGAAATAAACGAACGGTTAGGAAGATAATAGATGACCGCCATTAAATGAGGCTGCATTAAATCTGTGAGAACTAACTGAACAATTTCGCCAGCCCATTCCTATCCAGTGCTTAAGTTTTTAAAAGTCAACATCACAAGAAGAAGAAGATCAACAACAAATTCTGTTGCTTTGGGAAACTAAAAAGTTGTAATCATATGTGAAAATACTTGCGACACAAGGCTACTACTTGCGAATGGAGTATAATAAAAGATCCCGTTTCTTTTCAAACTATTTTAGGTTTGGTAGCGAATCTTGCGGGGAGTTTGACCGGTTTGAAACAAGGTTGGAAAGCGAGCTTTGACAGTTTTTTTTTACCGTCCATGTACGATTCATCTATATATTCCCTATAAAACTTTTAAAATATCATATACATTTTAGATTTTTTTTTAAATATGATATGTATGTCCAAACCAAACTGAATATATTGTATTCACCTAAAAAGCTTCCAAAATATCATAAATATTCTTTTAAAACTTTTCAAATATTATATATATCTAAATTAAATTTAAAACATCAACTATACTTTAATCTATAAATAAAGTATTAGAGTTTCTCTTATTAATTTCTTTTTTAAATATTTATAAACTTTTCGAAACCTTTAAAATTTCATATTTAGCAATTTTTCATATTTTTTTTATTTTGTTAAATATTTATAAACTTTTCAAAACCTTAAAATTTCATATTTAGCAATATTTTCATAATTTTTTTCAAAAAATAAAAATTAAATGAGGTTGGGTGGAACCAGAGCTTATATTAAGTATCTTATTTTTTTAAATTATACTTTCAAGTATGTATATGAGGTTTTAACGTTTCCAAAGTCTTAAATTTCTCAAATTTTTTTATACTACCCGTAAAATGTTAAGAGGTAGCGGAGGCTACCCCTCAACTCAATGTAAGTCCGCCTCTGTATGAGATCTTAACTTCTTTTGTTAGCTTATTATGAGTTGCTTGAATAGTTATGTTGATATGTGCACATTTCAAATTTGTCGGTGTCTTCAGTCATGTATTCAATTGGCATTTTGGTGGCTTTAGGTTTCTTATGTTTGAGGTGAACTACTATTGTTTCTATTTCTACCAATGATGTTTTGTTTCTGCTTATCTTGCCTTGATGTTGTCGTTGGTGATGATGATGGGGCTGTTTTGGTATTTCCATTGGGTTGAACCGAGTTGGATTCATGTTGTTGTTGGAAAAATCGATTTGTTGATGATGATGATGGGTCTTAGCTTATCTGATACTGAGTTTGAGCTTATTTGACTTGATGCTAATGTTGGGTATGTTGTTTCACTACGACTGTGTTGTTGTCTTGTTGTTGTAGTTGGGAGCATATTTTTGTCAATGATGACGGGTCGTAGCTCAGCTGAGACTTTGTCGAACAACTACAACTAAAGTTAAATTTGTTTATTGATGTTTAAGCTGTTTGCATATTGCGGGGTTTGATTGTACGAGGGGTGTGATGATGCACCAAAATGGTGTCGGTTGCTTTGGTTTAGCTGTTTACGGTTAGCAGCCACTACTAAGTCCCGGTTCTGAGCTTGATCTAAGCATTGGTTTGGCTCGTCCATCACACGCGCAACGTGCGTGGATGGACAAACACTAGGTTGTATTTAAAATGATACTTATTTGTTTCGAACCCATTGATTTATATTAGTAACTTTATATGATTTGATTTTAACCCAACATCAAGGACAAAACAAGTTTCATATGTATGCAAGAAATTCTGGATCCACTAAACCTTATTCACAAAATTAAAGTCTATAAATATTGACTTTGTCTAGAAAGATAAATAAATGTATTAAGTTACAAATTTCTTTATTAAAATAAATAAATAAGAGATCATAGAATTAGAACAAGTGATACACTTTTTTACTTATTTATTATGTTATTTTACTTACTTATTTGCTAGTGAAGGTAATACTAACCAAAGAAATCATAGTGACAAGCTTAAAAAAATGAATGAACTATTAGAGACGTTACTAATATTAATGTGTTGAGATTGAGTTAAAAGAGAAGTTTCTAGAAAAGGTCAAATATATTTAAGATGAAAAACGATTATTAGTTATTTTGAGACTAGAAAATCTATTATCTGTTACTCCTAATTTTTCTATTCTAATAAAATGGTAATTAAGGGTGACACATGTCATCACTATATTCCCTCTAATCAAAATTTTTTTGTTTCTCTCTCTTATTAACTATATACATTAACTAGGCTAAAGAGCCGTGTAACACACGGGTTCAATCCAAAAATATTGTTGTTGTTTAAAAAGATTCGTAAGTTATAATGTTGTTGATAATACTTTGTATATAGACTTTTGTGAAAATATTATTAGCAGATAGATATTAATTCAATTAAACAACAAAGTAACTAAAAATCTAAATTGATATACAATACTTGCTGGTACATAAACAGGTTGCAAGTTGCAGTACGCATCAAACAATTTTCGCAGGTACGTAATAAGTTTGAACTTATAGGTATATATGTTATGATTTTTTTCAATATCAAACAACAGACAAAGTAGCAATGAAAGTTGTATATCATTAAATAATAACAATACAACTCAGATAAAGTAATCATCTAAAACAATAGTTTGCATATAATTAAACCATCTAAAGTAATATATAGTGAAAGGAATGATAACTTGATAATTGCACATAACTAAACAATTATAATACTACTCACATAAAGTAAGCATCTAAAACAACCTGTTGTATATGAGTAAGTGGAAAGTCAAAGAAGATACTTCATTGATGTTCATAGTAAGGTAAAATGATACAAACACAACAAAAAACCACAATAATTTAAACTAAATGTTACATCATAGTATACCGATACAAACAATGAGTTAAAAAAAGTATAAAATTTGACTCTTTAGTTACTCTGCATAATATTTCATACATACACATTAAAAGGTTATATGAATTGTATAGATAGTTGTACTTATGTTATTTTAAAAATTAATTTTTTTTATAAACTAAAAATAATAAAAATTAGAAGTTATAATAAAATATTTTAAAAAATAACATTTTTAATACGGTTTGTATTGAAAAAAATGTTTAACTTTTTTTGGAAAGAAAGTTTAAACACAAAAGTTTAAACATTGATATCGCTATTTTATTACTTATAGTTATTACTCATATGTAATTTTAATCATATCTTATTTTAGATTATCATTTTATACTTCATAAAATTTTATTATATTTAATATTTTATTTTTTCAACCCGTATAATACACGGGTTTACTAAAGTTAGTATTAAATAAATAATAATCAACAACTAATCAGAGATATTATGAACATTTATAGCCCGATCTAGTCCGATCCAACCCGATTCAACACTATATCTCTATATTTGATTACAGGGTCAAAATAATTCGTAATTGATCTAATTATTAGACATAACTTTTCAGTGTATATTATTTAAATCTAATTTTTCAAACTAATATCCTCACACCCACTCAATATCTAGCTCACTATTTGACCCGTCAAAAGTATTTCTTTTAAGTATAAATGAAGACAGTTTTTTACTGCATATTTCGCTATGATAATAAACAAAAGTCAAGATCAATCTCTGTCAAGTGTCGGTTTATATTTGAAAGAGTCTATTTTTACCCATGATCAGCTTTATAGCATCTTAACATAAGTTAAGAGTAAAGATGAATTGAACCTTTTAGTTTTAGATAAAGAGTGTAAACCTACTAATGTTACTACAAATGTAGTTTACAACGATGTTTTTGCTCATTTGTGACCTTATAATCAAAAGTTGTTATGTTTTATTTAATATATAACACACTTGATTTTCTTTTTATTTTTATGTTATTTAATAATTAACAATTTCATCAACGAAAGTTTAAAAAGATATTAATGTTGTTTTACTTGAAATATTTACATATTTAATTTAAACATATTTAATATAAAGATATTGTTTTATATTTTCTAAAATTTTATACAAACTATTTGATATTTTATTTATTTAACGGGTAAGGTTATTTTACAAAGTGTATTTTTGCTACAAAGTGTGAGAAGACACAATGAGGCTAAAAAAAGTCACAAAAAATATATATCTCACAATCTAAATCAAATTTCAAAAAAGTAATTTGGAGTCTCTGTTCCTCTCGTCGTCCTCTTTCAGAAAAAAAATAAAAAAAATTTTATTGTGTCTTTTATGACACAATGACGTCATTGAGTCTTTCATAATGACACAATGACGTCATTGTGTCTTTTATAATGACACAATAACGTCATTGTATTTTTCATAAATGACACAAAAAAACGTTAATTTTTTATTTTTTTATTTTTCGTTTATTTTTTTTCTTAGTGAGGACGGCTAGGGGAACAAAAGCTCGGAATTACTTTTTTCAAAAATTCAATTTAGATTGTGAGATATAATTTTTTTTTTTGTGAATTTTTTTGACTCACTGTGTCTTCTCATATTTTGTAGCAAAAATACATTTGAATCTCTTTCTTATTCAATTTGTGTGTTACAAAATCGGGTATGATTTTATTTTCAAAGAAAGATACCCATGAATTCCTTCGAATTGAAGTGGAATCGATGAAGAAATCCCGTAATTTTTATCACGATTCAAATATAAACCGAGCATTTTATGGATTTGAAAGTGATCTGTAGATGAATTGTTTGAAGAAAGAAGAATCATCGGGTTTGATTTCATTTCCAAAAAAATATGCACTCTAATTTAGGGTTAAATTTTCAAAATTTTCACAAATGTCTCTAAATGAATCTAGACTAACATTGAGAACAGATACATATTTAGGCGGAAATTAAAAAAAATAGAGCCTTAAAAGAATGACACGTGACACTAAAATTATTGTTTTATTAATAAGTATAGATTACTAATAATTTTATTTAATTTTTTTAGATTAAAAATATTTTTTAATAAATTAAACAAAAATCTTTTTATTAAAGTTATTTCAAAGAAACATATAATATTTCTGAAACATCAAACTTTTTAAATACAAAATATTTTAAAATTAATATTTTGAAAAAGTAAAAAATCTTTTCTTAAAATATTAATATGTTATTTTTAGTTAATATATTATTTATTTAACCCGTATAATACACGTTCACATACGTGTTCCAATTCTACACCATTTCCTATGTCATTTTCCCGCCTCTGCTATTGACACGAAAAACAATTACGTGGATCCTCTGGATCCATTTTTAATCACTACGTAACCGAACAACCATGTTCTCTTTCATATCTTCTTCAATCTCTCAATCATTTTCACCCTTTGAATTGTATCTCTAGAAAAACCTTAAATACTAATCGCGTCTCTGTTCATTGAAAGTAAGTTACATTTTTTCACTTTAGTTTCGTTTGTTCATATGGATCTGCTGATTTGTATGTGTGTTAAACGTATAATAAGTTTTTGTTGTGTTTGATTTGCTCTGTTTAGTCCGTTCATGTTCTGTTTGTTTTGATTATGACTTTATGTTTTGTTTGTCTTGATGAGATGAAAATGAAGATCTGAACAGATGAAGGTGAAGATTGAAGACTTGTACACCACATCTGTAAACCCTAAATTGCTAGATGAAGATGAAGATCTCAAAATATACCGGGTGACCGTTAGTGGTGGTGGGGTGACGGAAGATATCAGATCGTCAGGTGTGCCACCATTAAAAGCACTAGCAGCAGCAATTGATTATCATGGTCTTAATCTTCATTACTAAGTAATCTTCTTCTTCCTCTCTCTAATTATTTGTTACAAGTCTAAATTTACTCACTTCATATTGTTTTCGTATGATTTAACCCAAAACTCTTTGATCTAATTCTCAAGAATCAAAATTGGTGCCTATTGGTCTTGGATTTGGTCTGAATTAATCAAATATTATATATTACTAAAAAAAGATTTGAAGTTTACTTTTGCTATCCCTAACTGCAGTTATCTAGCGCAAGGGCAACGAATCGACAATGTAGATCTTACTACCTGCGAATTTGGTGTACATAGTTTTGTTCAACATAATTCATACTACTACTTTTACATAATACTTTTAGATGGCATGAACATTGTTGCTCTATAAACAGGAGCTCGAAGAATGAGTTTTTTATGCCTTTATGTGTAAACAGGAGCTCGAAGTTTACTTTTGCTATCCCTATGTACTTTTGTACAGCTCAAGTTAGTTTTCAAATTAGATAGGCAAAAGTTAACTGCATAGGTGAAGGTTCACTTTAACTGGACCCATATAAGGATGAGTTTTTTTATGCCTTTGTGTATATTGTTGGTGAACTATGGTTGAAATAAGCAACTAAATGTTCTTAGTATCACTATTCACTGCTCTTGATGCTTGCTTACAAATATATTGAAAGATACGTAATAGGTTAACATTTGCAACTAGGTCTCTAATTTTCTTTTAAAATATCATAGAATATTTGAATTGTATGATTACTTCACCTCAGAGTCGTTTATGACATTGATCAACAGAAAAAAATAGGTGGCGTTACTACATGATAACAAAGGTGTTTAAATTTTAGACCAGTGTTTAAAGATTATTTCATATGGGACTAATATAGTGCTTAATAAAGGAGATTACTGATTTGACTAAATTTTCGAGATTCGGTACACTTCCGCCATTTGGATTATGTATGTGGATTTACCATATTAATGGAGACAAATAAAGGCGATCAAAAAACGAGTTTGGTTTTTTTCAACTCAAATAGATAGGCCCCTTAACGTCCATCTCTGCTGTGACATTTTTATGGCCCGAGTCTGCAGTTCATGATGGTCAAGAAGTGTTGCAACCTCACTACATAAAATAGAACATAAGATTTTGAAAAGGTTGGAATATGGTAAGATATGCATCTGATTTTTTTTTACTTTATATTTAGATGGTCTTTTTAGTTGTTTAACCATTTCTTTTATACTCTTTGATTCATGGTGATTGAGTTACATAATGCTCTAATCACCGTTAAACAAGGCACGATACTCTTCTTGAAACATTATTTGACGGGTATAGGTCGGCGGGTTTGGTTGCAGGGATGTCTTCAAGGCGTGAAAGGAAAAAAATAGGTCAAAGCTTTACCATAAATTATACTTGAAGTTTACAGGTTTTCTTTAACCTAATCCAAATTTTGTGTTTTGATTATATAAAAGTAAATAGTTGCAAGTATTCGTCTTTAACTTCAGATTATTGGCACTAGAAAGACAACATAAATTACAAGGATCTATGCCAAATATGAGCACTATGTTTCTTTAGAAGTAATCTTAAGATGCATTAACCACCTTTGCATCAACTTTACATATGTCAAGAGTTCTTATTTTTAGTGTAATCATATTATAATATTTTAGGTTTTAAAAATGAAAGAGAAAATCACAAAAAATAATCATTTTCTTGATGTATTATACATGTGTAGCCATGTCCTAGACAGATCCCTCAACGGGGACATTGAGGTCGGTGATTTGTTGCAGATTGAAGAGAAGAATGGAAATGCAAAATTTCTAGATTGATGTAGTTACTATTTGAAAAATTATCCGATGTTTGAGTCACTAACTGAAAAAGAACTTTTAGACGATCCAATGATAAAGTTGTTGAGCTATACAACAGAAGGACAAAAGTGTCAAGGGATGGAGGAGGTCAGACTTTTAATGCAGTTTATAGACGTATTGTTCCTAAAGTTTAAAGTGAGTTTAATAGGCCTTTAGTATTTTCGAATTCATTTTCATGATTTCAAATTGTAGGTTGCCATTCTTGAGTTGGTTATCAACCAATAACTAAGTTTATTGTGACATGCGAAGTAATATGGGTGTCTTTATATTCTAAGAAAACCAATACTGTAGCTAAAGCTTTCTGATTTTTTGGTCAATATAATTAGAAATTTTTGAAAATTTTAGGGGCGATTGCTTTAATTTCAGATCGCAAACATCATCATTTTAATTAGCAGAAGCATGTTTCAACTGAGTTTTTCTAACCAAAAAAAGGGCAAAAGGTGATGCATTTGCCATAAAGGTGAAACCTTCATACACATGAAGTAGTTAATAGGAAAGAAGATAAAAATTTAGTTTGATAAATTATGATAACAAAAAATTATGTGGGTTAGTAGTGTAGCTAAGAGATTCAAGTTTTGCTGGTTATATCATTTAGCAATCCTTTGTGGCGAGACTAGAAGTTCTTAAAAATAATTCTTTTAGAATATAGCTGCCTTGAATTGTTTGTAACATGCACAAATCCTCAAGAAGTTGATTTTTTTTAAATGCCATGGTTTTAAATTTACTTGAAACATTTATGTCCAAGCCTTTTACATGTTTATTAAATTGTAGTGGTGTGTTTGGTATATATTGAAAGGCTCCGTAATTCTTTTTGAACGACTAATTTGATCACTGACGACCATTAGTCCACCTGATCATTTCCATCACTCAAGTACAAAATCTCAGTCTTAAACCTAAGAACACCCTCAGGAGAAAACTAATCATAGGTGAGAAAACCCCTTGGCTTAACTTGGCACCCTCAGGAAGAAACTCATCATAGATGAAAAAACCCTCTAGCTCAACCTGAAACCTTCTTTTTTCTTTTGTTCCAGGTGAGAGTTGAACCCAAGACCTCTACCTATTTTATTGAAGTCTTAAGATACTTTCCCGTAAATAATATATGGTTAACGAAGCATGCAAGTTAGTAGCGTCGCATGGGTTATCCCTGCGGAAACAAGATCGAATAAATGGAACAAATTGTTGGTGTTCCCGGTAATGCTTTTACATAATATTGACCGACACAATGGTCTTTGTAATGCCATTGGTTTGCAAGTTATATCTTTTGGGAAACGTGTTATAGAATTTGAAATAATATTAGGAAGTAATATCGGTATTATAACATTTATTTCAAGAATTAATCTTGTGACATCTGAAAAAATATCTATTTTAGGTTCTAGAGAAGACGATTTTTACTATTTGTATGTTTTGTAATGACAATTAACAAAAGCGAATTATAATTATTATCCAAAGTTTGGTCTTTATTTAAGGGAATCAATTTTTCATTTATGGACAGTTGTAGTTGTATATTGCATTATTAATAATAAAGAGTAGAGACAAGATAAAAATACTAATATTAGATAAATGCAGTAAGATTACTAATGAGACAATAAATGTTGTATACATCAATGTAATTGCATTTTTATTATTATCCATCAAACAGTAATGACTTTCATTATTTATGATAATGACATTGTTTAATTAGTTACGTAAAGACGTGTTATTGTTTAAACCAACCGTGTAATACACGAGTACTAAACTAGTTATATAATAAAGAAAATAAGTTATTTAAAATTGTCAAAATGAGTTAACACTACTCATACCATTGTTTGTTATCACCACCTACAAGTCATCGCTAATGCCACCATAGTCATTACCACCACAACCAACACCAACACCAACACGAAAATTATATAATAGAGAAAATAAGTATTTTAAAATAGTTTTTTGAACCCAAGCCTATTTTAGTAGGTGGCAGTTTTTGACTCAAACCAATTTAATAATTTATAACAAAACGGTCCATTTAAACTAACCAAATTGGTGTTTTCTAAAATGGTCCATTTGAACTAAAACCTAGTACGACTCGACTTGTCTTAAGCTGTTACCTGTCATGTTTATTTTTTTTAAACCCAATCAACTCTAATCAAATTATAAATGTAAAATATCAAACGTATCGACATAAGCACAACATTTATAAGAGTGAGACCCTTGTGGGGCCACTTAATTTAATCCAAGCATACAAAATAAATGCATCCACACATTAATAGTTAGCCCAATAACCAGACACCATCGACAAGAGACAAGATTTGACAGGCTGCCAGCTGCTGCCTAATCAAAATTAAAGCACCCAACCACAAATAAATGGCATTTTTCGCTCCAATCGAATAAGCAACAAACTCCAAAATAGAGATTCGGATTTTGTTCCTTACAACTAAATAAAAGACATATCGTATTAGACTTCATACTAAATACCTATTTCCTAATTTATACTAATAAACTAAAATGTTTAAAACGCACATGATATTTTTCTATACTGTCCATCAAGACTCTAACTAGGATTTGGGTATGTGTCACTACTAAAATGAAAGTTAACCATTTAACAGTGACGGACTTAGAACTATTTTTCATGGGTATCGGAATTTTTATGTATTCATATGTTTATCAAGATTAATTTATTGTCGGGTCGGGTCATTTGAATTTTTTTTTTTTTATGTCGGATTGAGTCGGGTATTAAATTTTTAACACCAAATTGTGTTGGTCACCTAAATATTTTGATTTTTGAGTGTTGATATAAGGTTTTTGATTGGGTTTGTAAGTTTTTGAGTTTCTTATTTGGTACTAACTTCATATTTGAAAATATATATATTATTGCTTGAAATTGATAACTAACAAGTTAAGATTAACAACAAATAAACTATTAATGCAATACTTGAAGATTATGAGATTTAACATACTATTCAACTACGAACACAACTTAGCTAATGATTATACCAAGAAGCACCACACAAGATATGTGAATATTTATCTTATTGAACATAAAAATAAATCTTACATACGAATATAAGAATTGGTAAGCTTCAATTCAAAATCAATCGCATTCCATGAGTAGAAATTATAATATAAGTATTGAAAATATATTAAAGTCATAAAAAATATAGAAATTGTGAACTTTAATATATTAAAAAGTCAGCACAAAGTACGAAAAAATGCAAATCCACTACAAAGTGCAAATGGTTTTTGAAAGGTGAGTTATGAACAGTAAAACAAGTAACACCATAGGCTAAAGTTCTTTTAGGATAAAGCCATCTTCTATCACTCAAAAAATCCAAGAAAACAAAAAACTTTTGGTGCATTGCGAAATGGAAGATTTTAATCAAACCTACACTCAACGAGCAGGTAAGATTGAAACCAAAGTAACCATCTCAGCTCTGCCCCCTCCCTCAACCTCTTGTTGCTTTTGTGCAGCGACGTCACACCCCTCCCTCAAGCAATGCCTTTTCTGTCTCCCTCCCCTCACTTTCCAGTAAGTTAGATTAAATAATTTTTTTGATTGTCATTGGTCTTAAGAGATTTTCATGGGTGTCCTATCAAAATATCTTAGGTGTCGTTTACATTACGATTACATACAATGTTCTCAGAACCAGATCGGACAGCGAACCGGTCGCCTTACTGGTCGTCTGGTAGGACCGGATTTAAAAACCGGATAACGTCATAATTATATATATATTTATCTTATATATATAATTATATATATAATTCAATATAAGTATTTTATATGTATATTTTATAGTTATATATAAAACTCAATAATAATTATGCATTCAACACTGAAATTTATCATCCGATCTACCTGTTAAACCGATTAAAATAAAAAATTTAGAAAAATGGTAATCCGGTCCGAACCGGTTCTCGGTTCAACCGCCAACCGGTTCAAACCGACCGGTTCTTGAAGAAAGAAACAATTTGTGGTGGATTGCACCAGTGGCCCAACCGAATCCCGATCGAACCGATTGGCCTGGCCGATCCATTCCGGTCTTGAAAACCATGATTATATATATTATACTCAAAGGGAAAAGTTCATGGGTGTTAGGTGACCCCAATCTCCCCTCTCTAGGTCCGCCTCTGTCATTTAATGGTACATTAAATACAAATGATTATTTATAAACTTTTCAAATTATAAAATAGATTTTTTGATAAACTAAAAACATGTTTCTTTTTTATTAGTAAACATAATTTCTTTAGAAACAAAAATTTATGAAATATGAAGTTTTTTTAATACAAAAAACTTTTAATAAGTGATACCGATTAAAAAAGGAGTGTTTGAAAAACAACTTTTTAAAATTAAAAGTTTTTTGAATACGAAAGTTTGAAAACATGATATTTTTGTTTTATTAGCTAAAGTGTTTAATTATACATAATAACCATCATATTCTATATCAAATAATATTTTATAATATCTAAATTTTAACATGTAACTTTTAATTTAATATATTTCATTGAACCCGTGTACACGGGTGGAAAAGTTAATAAATAACTATTAATTTAATATTTTCATACAAAACATTTTCTAATAGGTTGTTACGTTAAAACGAAAGGTTTTATTCATTTAAACTGTTCACTTCTAGAGAAACTTTGAGAAGTTATACTTTAGTTGAGTTTACGAATCATTAGTGATTGGTATTTAAGGATGTGATATGATGCATGACTGTACGAAAAAGATTATACTCGATTATATTCGTTGTTTCTCGATTTTTTAGTTCATAAAAGTTATAATTAATTTAATGCGTACATATATATACCTTACATGAAAGAGACAAGGCACGCGTGCGCGCATTTACACATTCATATATATATGTTAAATATTGAAAATAAAGCTGAAAATTTAGCTCATCTTTGACAAACTTTTATCGCCTAAATGAACTAATGTAGTCATGGAAATTTGACCACGCTTAGTTATAGATCTTATCCTGTTCAAAATATAAATGTAATAATTTTTAAAGTAAGTCTAATGGCCTCAAAATAAATTATTTTGCTCAAAAGGTAAGAGTAGCTATTTCCGGGAGTAATAAAAATATTTATGTTGGTTGAGGGTAGAAACCTTAACCTTATCAAAGGACGTCACATGGTTTTTAAACCTAACAAAAAATACTAACTTCCAGAAAAAGAATTAAGTCATTTGGATACAATTTGAATAACTTATGACCTTTTAAAAGTAGATAAATGTTTCTATCAAAAATCTAGTTTTGACCTTTAAATTTGTAACAACCATTTAACTAATTGAAAATTTACTAAACCACTTGGGCTTGATAGGTAATTCTTTAAACTTAATGTTAGGTTCAATAATCATCCAGTTTAATTATGTTTTCTTCAAGTTATGGTCCTTCAAATTAGGTTAACGTTTATGTCTGACTTTGTTCCCCAAGTATTCAATCCCGAATTATCTTTTAACAAAATGCTTAGGTTTACGCATCTTAGATACGTTTTACATGTTGATATAACATTTCATAAAACATACATTATATATCATGCTTATTAGGTTACAGATGCATTTGATAAAGTTATACAAGTATACATAAATGTAAATCAAACGCATGTAACACAAAATTTGACATGGTTCTTGTCAAAATCCACAAGTGTTAATTCATCGAACATCTTGAAATTCACCAAACATCTCAGAAGAGATTAAGGATGTTAATCATCTCTTGGTTTAGACTTGGGGTTTAGATTTATCCTTTGTGAAATATTGCAATAAAAAGCATAAATGTCCACTTATTTGTAAGATTGTGATTTCAACAAAAGGTGATCTTTATAATATAACTGTGTTTTGTGCTTAGTGTTTGATTATGTGTTAATTATGTTAGAAAATATTAAATGATACATAAATAAACTTACATAGATTATACCGGTGAATGAAGATGTAAATCAGAATTCTTGTATGCTTGATCTTGAGATATGTAGAGTGTATGTGTGTGTTTGCTTATTTTCAGTTTTAGGAGGGTGACAGAAGAAAGAAACGGGGTTGAGAGGTAGGGATGAGAGGGATGGTGTTGAGAGGTGTGATTTTGTGGTGGTAAAGGTTAGGTAATTATAGAATGGGTAGGGGATATTGATCACACAATAGTCAACACTTCTTTTCCAAGTTTGGTGAAGTTGAATATGATGATTGAAGTGGTGAAATGGGTATGGTGGGGAGGGTAGTTGCTATGAAAAAAGAAGAATATAGAATGATTTAAGGTGATATAGTATCGTATGATGTGATATGTAATGGTCTTTATGTAGGAGAGATAAGAGATTTTATAAAGTATATTGAGGAGAGAGAGGAGGGGAGGTGGCGGACGAGAGGTAAGAGTGAGGTGAGGCTGATATGGTGATGATGAATGTGTTGTTATTTTTTAGTATGATAATGTATGTTTTCTTAATTTTTAAATTTCATAATGGGAGAGGATGTTGAGGATAAGTCTCATGATTTTTAAGAAAAAAATAATATGAAGGTGGTTTGTTGTTTTTAAGGTGTAAAATATGATAGTTTAATTAGTTAATTTGACTATGCAATTGATTTACATAAGTGTAATATAGTTAATTACATTAATGTTAATGTGTGATGATGTATATATATATTTTATATGAAAAGTCACACAATTTATTTTAATTTAAAAGAAATGTTTACCACCTTTACACTAACAACACACACAATAGGTAAGTGCACAATCGCATAGTAGTATAGCCCGAGATAAGAATCAAGTATCGGTTCGTGGAGACAATGGCTCCCAATATTAAATCATCATCACTATTTAAACGATCAATTGAGTTTGAATTTTTAAATATTGAAATGAACTAGAACGATTAGCAAGTTAAACTAACAAAGTAAGAAAATAAAGATGAAAATACATAATCAATTAAAGATACCACTTGCATAGAAATAAAACTAGCACAAATTTGAGGTGAGACCATTTTACATATGATACATGGAAGTAGCCTTAACCCCCTAAAGTAGACTATTCCTTAAACCACAATAGCCACCTAAAGTTATACCATGAGTAACTAATGATACAATTATATTAATATTAAGTATGAACTAAACTCTCATCAGGGTTACCTAATTCCAAAAAAATTTAAAAAGTTAACATGATAAACACATGACAACCATCTCAACTTGTATAAAACAAACAAAACTATAACTACCCTTTAACTCATGAATATCAAACTGTGATTACAAAATCAATTCATAACCAATGACAAGAGAGATTCATAACATACATCATGGTTTTCTCAAACATAAGTATAAAGATGCACATTTGCCTAATTTTACTAATCTTTCAACCTTCTTCATCATTCCTAGTAAAATATCACAAAATTACACACAAAAAATGCAATCATATGTGTAAGTCTTGTAAGAAAACATAGCATGCTTACAACACCTACAAGGTTGAACATTTCATCAAACTAGAACAGATACAAATAATCATTAAAGAATAACAAGTTTCATCATGATATTAACATAAAAAACATCAAAAGTCATGCACAAGTTGTTAAATTATGCTAAGTTTCATCTAATTCAAGTAATAATAAGAGTTTAGCCCACAAAGCTTATAACAAAAAATACATCCAAACTCAAGAACATGAAAGAACTAATAGTAAATCTAGAGGAATTCAAACTTATTTTGAATGAAATTGGGGTGGATGATGTTAGATCCTTCTTGAAAGTATGAAATCTTCAATCTTTGCTTTAAATATCCTAAAAACTCTTAAGAAATGCTAAAAATTACCTAGGGGTTTAAGCTAGGCTAGGATTTGAGAGAGAATGAAAGTTATTTATGGAAATGCGGTTTCGGGTTATAAATCCATTTTTTGCCCAAATGTGGCCATATCTGAAGCAATATGACCATATTCTGCTTCAGAAATGACCTATTTTGTTGGATCATATGAGGCTGGTGCAACCAAAACAACACTTAGAAAAATTTTGATGTGCTAAATGAAGTGGTCTTCCAAAGATAAAGCTGCTCTTTCGAAGACAAGTTAGAGATCTTTCGTAGCTTAAAGAATGAAGAACTTCGGAAGGAAGAACTCAGTCTTTCGAGATTAAGTTCTTCTCCTTTCAAAGTATACAACTTAGAAGATCAAAGGCAAAGTCTTTCGAATAATAAAGTCCTGAAGACTTGCAGAAGTTTGGAAGAAGTTGTTTCTTCTGAAGTCAAAATGACCTTGAAAGAATTATTCTTCCTAAGTCATTTAGCTACAAAAGAACTAACTATGAACCGGTGAACATAAGTATGGTCTGTCTGACAGTCCGCTACCATTCTGATATACTGCATGGAGCTTTCCCACGCCCATATAGTTGACCATATCAGATTAGTACAGTTGCCATTTTTAGTTGGTAACAAAAGGTAAGTCATGGAGCTGTCACGACTATCTAATCTAGGATATTATTTTATCTTAGATGCTTTATGTGACCTCCGGTAATTTTCCATTACCAAACTCCGTTAGTTCCGTTAAGTCTTGCATACACGTGTCGGGAGCACACACTAGTTGTCGTTGAACGTTGGTGACTTAATAATAATTGATAATGATAAACAGATAATTATGTAACTAATAATGTTGGTTATTAGTTGTGCTTATGCGATCTAAACATTATTTGTGAATTTTATGACTAGTGAAAATAATGCATATGATTAAAACCTTTTAACAAGTGTTTAAAAGCTTAGTTTTTATAAAATATAAACAAAGGGGGTTAAGTGTAATTTTCTAAAACTAAAACTTAACAAAAATAAAAACAAAACCTAAACCCTAATACCCCACATCCCACCCTCGGCCGCGACCCCTTTCTCTCTCCCTCTCCCTTGCGATTTCGGCCAAGAACACCCACAAAGCATCGGTTTTGGGTCGAGTTCAAGCTCCACAACACATTGGAACATCGATTCTTGTTTCCTTTCGCGAATTAAAGGTTAGTTTTGGTGTTTTCATGCATTATTGATGTTAGCCGAAACCCTAATTCGAAATTGATGATGTGGAGGTCGATTCTTGATTGTTTGGTGATGTTAATATGTTAGTTGGATTGTATATATGCTAGTTAACGTTGATTATGCAAGAAAGTTTGGATTTTGATGGATTGTTCATAGGTTACTAAGAATAGTAACTTTATTTTGCATGAATTGATGATTGGATGATGAATTGGTGTTATGGATATGCTTATGATGATGATTAGATGCTAGATGGTTGATATGAATGTTAGAAACCTTGGATTGAATGTTGTAGTTCATACCTTGCCAAAAGTAGAAACTTTTGGGTATGAAAGTTGATGTAACATGATGGTTAGATGTTGTTGATCATGTTTAGTTATTGTCATGAGCTTGAATTGGTATGCAATTGGTAAATTCATGAATGTAATGTGAGTTTGATGAATTTGGGATGTACTTTCCCAGAAGCGAAGCTTTAATTATGCAAATCCTTGAATTGGATGGTTTGAGCATGTTTGAGACATTAGGACCATGCTAGTGTGTTCATGGATGGTTTCTAAGGTGATTAAATGTGTTGTTTAGGTTATATGAATGTTGATTTGGTTTGTTACCTAGTTTGGCCTGTTTGTGGAAAAATCATGGCATGAGTCATATAGGTAAGCTAGGACTTTTGTTGATTGATGGTTGATTAAGAATGAACATTTTGGTTGATATGAGCTATGGAAATTTTTTATGTTAATGATCATCATACACACGTGCGAATCTGAGGCCCCTACTTAGTAGGATTGGCAGGGTTTAGGGTGTGAAGTCATGAGTGGCTTCACATGGCATGTGATGCGTGATTTGATCCTTGTATGATGTATTAGTTATGTTATAGTTATACTGAGCATGATAATAGTTGAGATTCGCATGACTTGTATGATATCTAGTTGTATGATGATCTAGGTAGTACATGTGGGTAATGAAGTGTCATATGTGATCAGTTTGTATGTTAATCATGTGTGATGGACTGTTATGCTTGTTTGAATGGAATTTCATCTATAATGTCACCAACGGGTCAAACGGGTCAACTGGGTCAAATGTGTCTTGTCTTCTAAAACTTTGAGTTCTTTGGTTTGTAAAGCACTTAGGGTTTCAATATGATTCTGTGTACACGTACTTATGTACTCTCGTGTTCTAGGTAACATTTGAAGGGTTGTCTTTGCACCTATCACCAGTTCTCTTTATTCATTATCTTTACACACCAGGTGAGTTCATGCCCCTCTATTTTTATAAACCTTCTTCTTGGGGGAGGTAGCATACTTGTACTCAAACGCTATTTTATTATTATAAGCTGTGTATGTTTTAACATAGTGCTTAATAACTTGAAAGTCCTCACACTTTCGGATCGTTAATAATGGTAACTAGCGGGAAATCTTGGGTAGTACTACTGGGTCTGACGAGCCCCACCTGTGCGACTAGAGGTCAAACGGGTGCAATATGTTCCTAGACACAAACATCGTCACGACCTGGTAAGTCGTGACGGGAGGCAACAAACGCAACACAGTCAGCTTCGATCGTGAAATCACTATGGTTATTACTTGTGAATATAGACTAGCTATCTATTTCAATGCACTTCTTATGTTATGCAAATGTTATTGTTTATGATAAACGCAAACTCTTGAACTCACCAACCATTGTGTTGACATTTTAGTATGCTATTCACAGGTTGTTAACTCTGTTTGCCATTAGGAGCACCACACGGGTCCAGCATGCATTCTAAGACTCTATTTTAAAGACATGTTTGTTGGTATCTAGTTACGAGTGTTTAAATGTTTGGGTTGGCGCATGTTTTGCCAAATATGCATTTTTATATTTTGGGTTTGTCTTATTTACAAAACACTTCCGCATGGTTTTAAAGTTTGAACTTTGGTTGGTTTTATTTTAAATGTGGCATATAGTGTCGTTCTGAGTAACTATTGACTGTGATCTTGGTTTGTTCACACGCCTCGCGGTAAAACTCTGCACGTGGATTTTGAGGGTGTGACACTTTACTTCTAACAAGGTAGTATTTGTCTAATTGTAGATTCCAGCTAGTTTTCCAAGTATAACCGTTGTAGATTACTGTATATATAGTTTCTCCATATAACTTAGTAACTATGCTTGTAAGAGTCTTGTAAAACTGAGTTGAGAAGTAATATATACAAGGATCTTGAAAAACCATTCTAGTGTTCTTGTGTTTTCATCAACTTATTATATTACTTGTGTACTTAGTTGAGGTTCTGCTTCATCAACCCGAGTGACATTAAGTGAGTTTGTGTGATTATCTTGTGTTGTGAGACAAACACCGATCCTGCAATTGGTATCAGAGCTTTTTTAGGCTCTTGATTTTGAGATATTACCATCCTAAATCACCCTTCTCTTCATACTCATTCACATCACTCAAATGGCTCTCAACCATAAGTTCTCTGAATATGAGATGGGAACTATGACCAAGGCTCCCATCATCACTCCTGATGATTTTGGGACTTGGTGCAAACGTATTGAAGGCTTCATCAAGTATCAAGACAGTCGCATGTGGAGATTAGTTACTCATGGTGTGACGAACCAAAAATTAAGGATAAACTTAATATTAAAGATTAATATAGGTTAATTATATATATATATATATATATATATATATATATATATATATATATATATATATATATATAAATACATATTAAATTAAAAACTCTAAGGTGATCGTATGTGATAAATTTTGTATCTATATGTGATTTAGCATGTATAAATAAATGTGTATGTTTCATAGCTTGCATGTATGTATAACCTTTTACGTGTGCATGTATGTATATTTTTGTGATTTTTGTGTGAAATATTAAGGATACCAAATTATAAGATTATGTGATTAGTTATTAGATCTCTTATTATGCTTCCATTTAATGTATATTAAACTAAGATTACAACTTAATCAAACAATAACCAAATGAGATAACTTTTGGAAAATTTACATGAAAAACCTAAACCAAACTAATCTTAGATGTTTAAACACTAAACTAAAACACACTTAACCATAGTAATCGAGTTATTAGGACCATAATTGACCTAGATTAGTAGCTAATTAACTAGCTAACCTAAACTTAATTACTAAGAAACTAACTAACACCAAATAGTGACACCTATCCAACCATACACTAACCACACTCTAAGCTTGACACCTAAGTGCCAATTAATGAACCTAAACACACTAATTCATCAAAGCTAGCCTAGAACTAAAGATGCTATCCCCATTTCCCTTAAAATCTTCGGCCGATAACACCAATTACAACATCACCATCAACCATTAAACTAATCATCACCTAAGTTTGACACCTATCCTAACATACACTTATCATGCATTCACACATGACACATATCAAGCTAGGATTACAACACACAAGTATAAGGTTTAGAGGTGATTATGAATGAAATCTCTAAACATTTCCCTTGAAAGCTTCAGCCGATGGAACACCACTACAAACACAAACCACCAACAACTACCACCATCACCTCCTTCAACATTTTTTCTTATTTCTCTCGGCTACAAAACCACCAACACCACCATAACCATCGACCGAGGACCACCACAACTACCTCTAAGCTCTCGGTTCTCTCTCTCTCGATTTCCATATAACATCAACCATCATTACCACCCCTTACTTCCTTTCTTCTCGGTTCAACACACCAAAACAACATCAACAACACCACTATACTACAACCAAATCATCCTATATCAACATCTTATACATCCAAGTTCAAGAACCTTCTCCTTCAAGCTTGGGATCAAGAAGGTAGAAGTCTTTATCAACCATCTTCTACATCTTTCTTCTATCCATAATCAAGATTAGATTAATCAAAAACTCTATTGATTAAGAAATTTGTAAGTTATGCATGTATCTAACATGTAACTTAAACCTTTGTGTTATGTAGTATAAAAATTTAATTACAAACCTTATGAAAACTTTGATTTTCAACTGGAATCTGTGACTAAATTTATAAAACAGGAAGTTTGAGATTTTTATAAAAACAAAAAGATTCAATTAATAACAAATCTAGAAAAACAAAGGGTTAAAAGTGTTAAAATATAAGCACAGTGATTCTTAAACTAAGATGATCATCTCCTCTGTTATACGTAAGTATAGACCTAGAGCTCGCATCATCTGTTCCCTAAAATAAAAGCACAGTGATTCTTAAACTAAGATCACTGTTGTACCTCAAATGAAAGTCAAGCAGAGTTAATCATATTACTCAATAAGCCCTGATGATGGGATAAGTTCTTTGCCGGATGTCTATGGGAACCAAATCACCTGAGCTTCTCTAATTAAATCTAAAACATGATAAAATCTGTTACAGATCACTTGCTGAAAAGGATAAGGCATGGGTTTAAATTGGACAAATATACCAACAATCATTTTTGAACTGTTTTTGGCTTTTAAAAACTTAAAATTTTGACCACACTCTGTATCAGTGTGATCTCACTAACTTGTTGATAATTAAATACATCTTTGTGCTTTCGTATATCTTGAGGATGTGATCTCATGATCAAATTAGTTTTGGTGTAATATGATAAAACAAAATAAAATAAAATATTCATTTCAAATCATTTTTTCAAGTCTTCCATATTATGCTATTAAAATGTTATCATTTTCACATGCATTTCAAGGGAAATTGCACACACAGACAAACACGGGTTTTTTTGTTAACTGAAATGATCTGATAGGAAATTGCAAGATTGTGGTTGTGAGTGTGTTACAGATTTTTGCTTCAAATGATGGCCGATCATCAGCTGAGCAAAGTTCCATACCAAAGAACCTGTTCCTCAAGTTTGCAGAAGATACCGAGCTAGGATTCCTCCTCCTACATCTTCTAAAGCACTCAAGAATAGAGAGTTAGAAAAGTTGTTCCTGATCATTCACATAGAATGCACACGAAGAGGGGGAGCATACAAAAAAGGGGAGCCTGAAAGGTGAAAAATCTTCAATACCAGATCATCAATCTAGGGGGAGCTTGAAGATCATTATATGGTTGACTTATCAGAGCTGAAGATGAAACAAGGTGTTGATAATGATAGACTAAGGGGGAGTATTGTTGGGTCTGAAAAGGATACTCTATATTATCAACACAGTCAAAGTCAACAAATGTCAACGTCACTGTCAAAGTCAACGCAAAAATCAAACAGACGCGTTCGAGATGAAGAACCGAGTCAAGAAGTTAAAGATAAATGAGTAGGAGTTTATTGTTAATAAATATATTTTGTGGCAACAAAATATATTTATTTATGTTTTAGTCTCTTTTATATTTTATATGTCTTTTATCTAGTTTATCTAAGTATAGGGGCTTAATATGTCATTAGTGCATATTATCACTATATATAGATTAGTGACAATTAGTTTAAGTGAGCTTGAATGAGCTAGATTTGAGGGTTTCCATATAAACAATATCTTATGCAAATCAATATAGATCAAACAAGGGTTTTATTGAATGTTCATCTATATTTTATAGTGTTTGATCTATATTGTTCATAAATATCATTGATATTTGTGTTATCAGTGAGATTTGTTTGTGTTTATCAATCAATTGCACTTTATTATCGATCGAGAGGACCAACACCCATATCGATTGGCGCCATCAGAAATGAATGAATTGATGAATCAATTACAAGAGCTATTGGATAAAGGATTCATACATCCTAGTATTTCACCATGGGGAGCTCCAGTCTTGTTCGTGAAGAAGAAAGATGGAACCTTTAGAATGTGCATTGATTATAGGGAACTTAATAAAGTAAGTATTAAGAATGGGTACCCTCTCCCTCGAATAGATGACCTATTTGATCAATTGAAAGGATCGAGTTACTTTTCAAAAATTGACCTGAGATCAGGATATCATCAGTTAAGGGTACAAGAAGATGATATACCTAAAACTGCATTTAGAACTCGATTTGGTCATTATGAATTCCTTGTAACGCCATTTGGGTTAACTAATGCACCAGCTGTATTCATGGATCTAATGAACAGAGGATGCAAACCTTACTTAGATAAATTTGTCATAGTCTTTATAGATGATATTTTAATCTATTATAAAAGTAAGGAAGAACATGAGCAACATCTAAAGCTAACCTTGGAATTACTTCAAAAAGAAGAACCGTATGCCAAATTCTCAAAATGTGAATTCTGGAAACGAGAAGTACAATTCCTAGGACATGTGGTTAATCAAGATGGAATTCAGGTTGACCCAGCAAAGATTGATGCAATTAAAAAGTGGGAAGCTCCGAAGACGCCAACTGAAGTATGTCAATTCTTAGGTTTGGCCGGTTATTATAGGAGATTTATAGAAAATTTCTCTCAAATTGCTCAACCTTTAATAGAATTGACTCAGAAAGATAAACCATATGTATGGGAAGAAAAACAGAACACCGCATTTGAGATCCTGAAACACAAACTATGTAGTGCTCCTATTTTAGCTCTTCCAGAAGGTACTGATGATTTTGTAGTATATTGTGACACATCACATCAAGGTTACGGGTGTGTTTTAATGTAAGGAAGTAAAGTAATTGCATATGCGTCTAGACAACATAGAGGATGTAAAAGGAATTATACTACTCATGATTTGGAATTAGGAGCAATAGTATTTGCACTTAAGATTTGGAGACATTATCTATATGGAACCAAGTGCATAATTTATACGGATCATAAAAGTTTGCAACTATATTCGATCAAAAGATGTTGAATATGAGACAAATAAGGTGGGTAGAATTATTGAGTGATTAAGATTGTGAAATCAAGTATCACCCAGGAAAGGCAAATGTAGTGGCAGATGCCTTAAGTAGGAAGGCAAGAATTAAACCATTATGAGTTCGTGCTATGAGAATGGAGTTACACTCAGATTTAATAAGTCAAATTCGAGACACTCAACAAAAAGGTGAACTGAAAAATATGATGGGGCAGGATGACCAACTAGAAGCTACATCAGATGGGATCCTGAGATTTAGAGGAAGAATTTGGATTCCTGATAATGACAGGCTTAGAGAAAATATTCTGAATGAAGCACACAAGTCAAGATATTCATTGCATCCAGGAAATAATAAGATGTATAAAGATTTAAGAAACCAGTACTGGTGGCCAGGTATGAAGAAACCAGTTGCAAAATTCGTAGAAAAATGTGATGTCTGTTCAAGAGTCAAAGCTGAATATCAGAAACCCTCTGGATGTTTGCAACAACCAAAAATCTCTAAGTGGAAGTGGGACCAGATTAATATGGAATTTATAACCAAACTACCCAGAACTTCAAGTGGGTATGACACGATATGGGTTATAGTTGACAGACTGACTAAATCAGCTCACTTCTTGCCAATCAGAGAAGATTACAAAATGGAAAAATTAGCCAGGATTTATATGAAAGAAATTGTGTCTAGACATGGAATACCAATTTCAATTGTATCAGACAGAGACAGCCGATTTACTTTAAGGTTTTGGCAGACTTTACGCAAAGCATTAGGAACTCAAATAAACATGAGTACGACATATCACCCACAAACATATGGACAGAGTGAGAAAACAATCCAAACATTGGAAGATATGTTGCGGGCTTGTGTATTAGACTTTGGTGGTAGTTGGGATATACACTTACCCTTGATAGAATTTTCATATAACAATAGTTATCATGCTAGCATAGGGGCAGCTCCATTTGAAGCTTTATATGGAAGGAAGTGTAGGTCACCTTTGTGTTGGAATGAAGTGGGAGATAGACAACTTACAAGCCCGAAACTCATACAGGAAATGTCTGATAAGATCTTTGAAATCAAAAATAGGTTGAATGCAGTATGTGATAGACAGAAAAGTTATGCCGATAGAAGAGAAAGCCGTTGGAATTTCGAATCGGGGACATTGTATATCTTAAAGTATCACACCAAAGGGAATTATCCGATTCGGGAAAAGAAATAAGTTAAACCCTAGGTATGTTGGACCTTTTGAAGTAATTGATAGAATTGGCCCTGTAGCATACAGGTTAAACTTGCCTCAGGAGTTAAGTGGAGTACATAACACTTTTCATGTATCTAATTTGAAGAAATGCCTAACTGATGAGTCATTAAAGATACCAATACAGAAAATCAAAATAGATAAGAAACTCCATTTTGTGGAAGAACCAATAGCAATCATGGATAAAGAAGTAAAGAGATTAAAGAGAAGTAAAATCCCAATAGTGAAGGTCAAATGAAATTCAAAACGAGGACCTGAATTTACATGGGAATGGGAAGATGAAATCAAAAGAAAATATCCATATTTATTTGAGGTCAAACTGAATGAAAAGGACAGTTATAAAGACAAACTTTTCATGTCATCAGATAGTGACAACAGATGAATTTCGGGACGAAATTCTTTTTACAGGGGGAGAATGTGACGACCCGAAAATTAAGGTTAGATAAACTTAATATTAAAGATTAATATAGGTTAATTCTCTCTCTCTCTCTCTATATATATATATATATATATATATATATACATATTAAATTAAAAACTCTAAGGTGATCTTATGTGATAAATTTTGTATCTATATGTGATTTAGCATGTATAAATATATGTGTATGTTTCATAGCTTGCATGTATGTGTAACCTTTTACGTGTGCATGTATGTATATTTTTGTGATTTTTGTGTAAAATATTAAGGATACCAAATTATAAGATTATATGATTAGCTATTAGATCTCTTATTATGCTTCCATTTAATGTATATTAAACTAAGATTACAACTTAATCAAACAATAACCAAATGAGATAACTTTTGGAAAATTTACATGAAAAACCTAAACCAAACTAATCTTAGATGTTTAAACACTAAACTAAACACACTTAACCATAGTAATCGGGTTATTAGGACCATAATTGACCTAGATTAGTAGCTAATTAACTAGCTAATCTAAACTTAATTACTAAGAAACTAACTAACACCAAATGGTGACACCTAGCCAACCATACACTAACCACACTCTAAGCTTGACACCTAAGTGCCAATTAATGAACCTAAACACACCAATTCATCAAGCGTAGCCTAGAACTAAAGATGCTATCCCTATTTCCCTTGAAATCTTTGGCCGATGACACCAATTACAACATCACCATCAACCATTACACTAATCATCACCTAAGTTTGACACCTATCCTAACATACACTTATCATGCATTCACATATGACACATATAAAGCTAGGATTACAATACACAAGTCTAAGGTTTAGTGGTGATTATGAATGAAATTTCTAAACACTTCCCTTGAAAGCTTCGGCCGATGGAACACCACTACAAACAAAAACCACCACCAACAACAACCATCACCTCCTTCAACATCTTTTCTTTCTCTCGGTTACAACACCACCAACACCACCATAACCATCGACCGAGGACCACCACAACTACCTCTAAGCTCTCGGTTCTCTCTCTCTCGGTTTCCATATAACATCAACCATCACTTACCACCCCTTACTTCTCTCCTTCTCGGTTCAACACACCAAAACAACATCAACAACACCACTATACTACAACCAAATCATCCTATATCAACATCTTATACATCCAAGTTCAAGAACCTTCTCCTTCAAGCTTGGGACTCAAGAAGATAGAAGTCTTTATCAACCATCTTCTACATCTTTCTTCTATCCATAATGAAGGTTAGATTAATCAAAAACTCTTTTGATTAAGAAGTTTGTAAGTTATGCATGTATCTAACATGTAACTTAAACCTTTGTGTTATGTAGTATAAAAATTTAATTACAAACCTTATGAAAACTTTGATTTGCAACTGGAATCTGTGACTTAATTTATAAAACAGGAAGTTTGAGATTTTTATAAAAACAAAAAGATTCAATTAATAACAAAGGGTTAAAAGTGTTAAAAATAATTGTTATTTCATGATTTATTAGGTAAAATAGATTAAGTATTTAAATAACTATGATTGTGGGAATAAAAATTTAGAAATCTATTAAAAAATATTAGAAATAATGATCTGGAAATTTTGAGAAAAATTTATAGGATACATTAATTTATATGATTAATTCAAGAAAATAGAAGAAAAATACCAAACAGGAGATCTAAACTTGATAAAAATATGGAAAAATTATATGATGACCCTAACAGTATGTTGGAATTACAGAATAAATTTCGTGAATTAATTCCAGAATATAATAAAGTTACATATTTTAGAAGGAATAATATCAAGAAAATCGGAAATAATAACAAAACAGTAGGTAAAAATCCTGAAAACTGGATATAAAATTTTAAATATTTTGTAGAACATTTTGTATTAATTTTTGAATTTTTGGAGATATGTAGCTATTTCTGCCATTCAATGTGAAAATTTTAAAAATTAAAGGAAATTATCTGTAAATAAATATTAGTTAAAATTTTTATATGTTAATTTGGATTTTATGATGTTACTTCTTATAAAATTTGGTAATTTTTGGATGGCCGTAGCTACTGTTTTGGAATTCTTATTTGATTTAAGATATAAATGCTGAAAATTTTAAAGAAATAAGATTTATTTCTAACTCATAATTGTTTTATAGGAAATAAGTGAATTGTTGCTGGAAATAAGGTAAGTAACATAGCCCCTTTTTATATTTATAAGTTTTGGGGGAAAAAGCATACTATGATGGTTATGATTGATGCTAACATGAATAAGAATTTTTATAAGTTACTGTCATTGACTGCCATAAGTCACAACTATTAATTCGTATAAGAAACCGTCAGATAATATAGGTAGCGCTACTTAGGAACATGTTTCTTGCACCAACAAAATAAATGTTATGATGTTATATTATTTGATTCTGTGATTTATATGTATGACAGTTATTAATCGCTTGGCATATAAGTAGGCTTGGCATATAAGTAGGTTTGGTTATAGAGAATTATGTATTATTAGTAGATGCCTAGACTATAACCATAAGCTCGTATGATAACAATTTATCAACATGATAAAACACATGTGTTTGTATCTTTCTAGGAACATGTCTATGCTTAGAATGAAATTTGCATATATGAGATATATATATGATTAATGTATGAATGTGAGATTTGTGAATTTATTTGACTAGTGACAGTATAAATTAAATTTTGTGAGAGTTTTTGCAGTATGAGTACGGGAAATTCTGATAGCCACTGTAATGAAACTGAATATTCTGACACCCTAGTAGCCACAAAGAAACAACCCCAAAAATAGATCCTCAGAACAATGTAAAAACACTTCAACCCGATACTCAGACCAACATAAAGCCGAAGTTTTACGTCCGACGTGCACCAATAACAGTGGGGGGTTATACAATTATGACACCAAGAAAGAGTGTATGACGTAGTAAGAAGTTTTTAACTAAGGAAGTTAAAGAGCAAAAAAACAAAAACCCAGAAACCATTTCCCCGACATTTGTTATAACACCCGCAAATCAACCCGATAATTCTAAAACTGAAGAAAGAGGAATTAAGAGGCAAAGGTTGGAAGAATGTTAGATGGAAACTACCAACCAGATTCTTAAGAAGGTTAAGAAGATACAACAATAAATTCAGGTGCTTCAAGCAGATGTCAAGAAAGTGAAGAAAGAAAGTAAAAGTATCTTCATTAAGATATGGAACTGGGTTTGGGAAAATTAGAAAGATAGGAAACCTCTTCTGTTATGTGATAAATATGTAAAATAAGAATATAATGAAATATTTTGTTTATGACTGTTTAATATTGTGATAGAGTGTGAGTAAAATTATGTAATATTAGTATAATTGCTATGTAGTGAAATATGCCGCCAAGGAGATATACTCAACCGGTACAAAAAACTTCACGTGTTGGATGACCAAGAACTAGGTTGGGAGAAGAAGTTCCAACAGTGAATACCACCACAAATCAGAATGAGAGGATTTCTCAAATAATGACTCAACAATTGGAAGTTGCAATACCTACACTAGTAACTCAACTCCAACAAAATCTGAATATCACAAGCATACCACATGGAAATGCTGAACCAAGAAATAACAGCAGATTAAAAAGCCACAAGGAAGAGATTGTAGATAGAATTAGAAAAGGTGTTCTTATAAGACTTTCATGCCTTGTAAACCCCGAGACTTTGATCGAAAAGGTGGAGCAGTGCAAGCGTTACGTTGGTTAGAGGAAATGAAGTCAGTATTAGATATCAGTGATTGTGCTGATAATTGCAAAACTAGATATGCTTCACATTCTATTAAAGGAGAAGCACAGTCTTGGTGGAAAATGGAAGTCCAAACAAAAGGAAGGAATGTTATGAACAGGTTAACTTGGGAGGAATTTAGAAACTTAGTGATTAAGAAATACTGTCCTTATAATGAGATAGAAAAGATAGAAGCAGGCACTAGAAATGACGGGTGCTGCACATCGGGAGTATACAAATAGATATAACGAGCTATCTAAATTAGTGCCACATCTAGTGACGCCAGAAACTAAGAGGATAGGAAGATATATGTAGGAACCTCTGAGGTTATGAGGCTGATGCAACCAAAGGATACCAAAACAACCAAGTCTTCCAACATGCACTAAGGAACAAAGAAGAACTAGCTTTGGAAGTTTTACACACTCAAGTAAAATGCTAAGTGTAAAATCTTCCGAAGCCAATGTTCAGAAGAAACGACTGAGGAAACTTTACACTAAGTGTCAAGTCTTCCGAAGCCAAAGACTCAACTCTTCCGAAGGTTAAAGATGAAGTCTTCCGAAGCTTTCAAGATAAAGTCTTCCGAAGCTGAATAAAGATAAGACTGATTACTTTAGAAGAGAGAGAAAATACACTTTTTCTGTCAACTTTATCATAAAGCAACCTCCTGTCCGCTGCATGCTCTGGTGGTTCACCAACTATCATAAGTTGGTGAAACTTCCATGCTTTATGATAAAGTAGATAAGGTCTTTGTCTGCAAGTTTCTGTATTTGTTTCTTTTTTTGGCTTTTTGTAATAGGAAAGTCAGCGAGCTATGGCCTGTCATAGTCACTAGTCAAAAGGCAATCTGCCTTTTGACTTTAGGCTGATCTTGTTGTCTAGATTAGTCACATCCAACTGTCTTTTTGCATATTAACGGTTGTAGGTTTAGTATAAAGAGTCAAAGGTTCTTGTATTTCAAATATCAGTGCAAACACCTACAATAGAACCTAAGAAGAAATATACTACTTCCTTGAAAATTATTTCTTATGTTCTTGCTCTTACTTTACTTGTGTTGTGCATTGTATCATTTGTTTAAAGTTCTAAGTTCCCTATTTGAATTGTTAAGTGATCCTAAAGATCCTCCTAAGTGTGTTAACTAAGTGCAAAGTCCCTTTTAAACGGTCTTGCATTTGGTATCAGAGCATTCTAGGCTCTTGTTTGCAAGATCTCACCATCTTCAAAACCTCTTAGTAACACACATCACTTAACTCTTCAAATGGCAGCTATCTCCAAAGCTGATATGGAAACTGGAACAATGACAAAGTCCCCACTGATCACTCCTGAGGATTTTGACACTTGGTGTCAAAGAATGGAAGGCTTTATCAAGTCTCAAGATTCCAGGATGTGGGAGTCTGTTGTAGATGGACCTCATGTACCATGCACTTCTTCAGCTGTTGCTGGTGGTGGAATGATACCAAAGGAGAGGGCTGACTTTTCTAATGAAGACTGGAAAAGAATTGACATTGACCAGAAAGCCATGACAGCCTTCCAAACTGCTCTTCCAAACTCCATCTACAGAGGTTTCAAGAAGTGCAAGACCGCTAAACAGTTATGGGATGCACTGAAACTGATGTATGAGGGTTCAAATGAAGCCAAGGAGAACAAGAAGGATCTCCTGAAGTAGCAGTTTGCAAATTTCACATTCAAGATAGGTGAAATCATGACTCAACAATACTTCAGGTATGTTGAGATTGTGGATACTCTGGCTGATGTTGGGGTAACTACATGTCCTCTCTTCCATGACAATAGACACACTACTGTGTGGTCATTAAGAGGACTAAAAACCTCAAGACCCTTACTCTCACTGAGTTTTATGGGATACTCAGTGGATACCAGATGGAGATGAATATGAAAAATTCATCTGGTAGCTCCAACACTCACCAGAGTTCAGCCCTTCATGTGGTTGAAAGGGATAGCAGAGAACCACATCATCATCTCATCTGCTACCCTGAGACTTCACAAAAGGGTCCTTTCATCACCTTCTCGGAGACACCAAGAGAGAGCTACATCCAAGGAAGTCCCTTCCAAGAGATAAACTCCTCTCAAGCCTTTGTTTCCACTGATGAAAGTTCAAGCAACTTTCTCTTTACTCTTGAAGACCTAGACTGTATCCATCCAGATGATCTGGAATATATGGAGATAGTCCAGTAGATGGCTCTTCTCACTCACAGAGCCCAGAAGTTCTACAAGAGGACTGGGAGAAGGTTTTCTAGCAATGCTGCCAGTGGCAAGTTTGGGCTGGACAAGAGCAAAGTCAAGTGTTACAACTGTAACCAGGTGGGACACTTTGCTAGAGAATACAAGGCACCCAGATCAAATGGTGGCCAAGCCTTATCCAGGCCAAACTACACTGAAGAAGGGCACCAGAATAAGAAGCCAAGACAGCAAGAAACATCTCCAAACCAAGCACTCATGGCTGACCACGATGAAGCCAAGGTACTTGAACATCTTTGCTCTCCTAATTGTATTGCTAAAGTAAACAGATACAGGTCCTACAACTTGGAAATGAGATCTGACATTGAGTCCTTAAATATTTTAAAAGCTGATTTTAAAAGAGCTGAAAATGACTATAAACTTAAGATAGAAGATCTAGAAAAAACAATTTCAACTCTTAAACATGAGCAAACAAATTATAGGACTCAAGTTAAGGATCTCATTACCAAGTTGACTAAATGCCAGGCTGAGCTTATGATCAGCAAAGCCAGAGCAGAAAAATGTGTTCTTGAAGAGGAAACCTTCAAGAACATGATATCCTCATCTCTGCATGCAAAAGTGTGTTATCAGAACAAGCAGGGACTGGGATCTAGTGAGATAGCTCCTCCACACTCTCTACTATCAGTTAGATCTCCAAGGTGTGGAACTGGTCAAGATGAGCTTCCATCCATAGACCCCAGTGATGAAGAGGATGAAGAAGAGAAGGTGAGGGATGACTCTGAGGTGAGTGAAGAGAGTAAATCCAAAAAGGGTCACCATGCTCCTAAGGAGGAAAAAGAAGCTGGTTTGAGCAAAACCAAAAGGAAGAACTTGATCAGAAGAGAAAAAAGAAGATCATGAAAAGCTCAAGAGGTCAAGACCACCTTTGATCCCAAAGAGAAACAAGTATTTGTCTCTACAGGGTTCAAGGTGATAAAAGCTGAAGGTCCTGCCAAGAATTCTAGTACCAAGAGTTCTACTTCAGCTTCAACTCACTCCAGCAACAACAAGAAGATTGATCAGCTGTGTGCCACTGCTACACAGCCTGAACCATCCATTTCTAAAAGCAAGCTTCACCCTAAGAAGCCTACTGCATCATCTGAAAAGGTGAAAGAGGAAAAGGAAAGTGTTCAAGCTCAGTCTTCTTTGGAAAAGAAGGCTCTCAGAAGAAAAGATATAGACTGTGTTATGTGTGGTAGTACCTCACATCTGGCTAAGGATTGTCAATACAATCCAAAGGGTACTATCCACATGATCAAGAAGAAAACTTCTAATGAGTCTAGGAAGGACCTCATACTGTTTAATGATCACAGATGATTTCACAAGATTCACTTAGGTGTTTTTCCTTAGAACTAAGGATGAAACCTCTGAAATCTTGAAGAATTTCATTCTAAAAATTGAGAATCAATCTGATCACAAGGTCAAAATCATAAGATGTGATCAGGGAACCGAATTTAAAAACCAAATCCTTGATACATTTTGTGATGAGAAGGGTATTTCAAGACAATATAGTGCTCCCAGGACTCCTTAGCAAAATGGTGTTGCTGAGAGGAGAAACAGGACACTTATTGAAGCTGCAAGAACTATGTTGTCTGACTCTAAGCTGCCCATTACCTTCTGGGCAGAGGCTGTCAACATAGCCTGCTATGTGCAGAACAGAGTTTTAGTAGTTAAGACACATGGTAAGACTCCTTATGAACTGTGGCACATAAGGAGACCATTTATTGGTTTTCTCAGAACATTTGGATGTCCTTGCACCATCTTGAATACCAAAGATCAAATAGCTAAGTTTGCTAAGAAATTAGATGATGGACATTTTGTTGGATACTCTTCTCAAGCCAAGGCTTATAGAGTATACAATCTCAGAACTAGAATCATTGAGGAGTCAGCCAATGTGACTTTCAATGAACACACACCATGTGTGAAAGGTTCTGGTCCGGATTGGCTATTTGATCTTGATTTAGTTACCAACTGTTTTAACAAATCTTGTGAGAATGTTTCAGGATCTATGGATAACAGGTCAGCAGAGGATCCTGACCCAAGATTTGAGCTGAGAAGACCAAACAAGAAGACTACTTCAGCTCCAATGGTGACTAACCCTGTCATTGAGGCTCTAATCAGCACAAGCATGACAAATACTGCTGATTCAACTGAATTACCCTCAAAGTATAGTTTAGAGGCTTAGAATTCAGGTGAAGGAACCTCCAATGCAGGAGGAATGGATGGTGGTGATAGTGATCAAGAATTTCTTGATGCTGATAACCACTCCATTGAAGACACCATCAATGATGTCACACACTCATTGGATCAAGTTTCTCTTGATAAGTGTGCTGATGTGGTAGGGGATTCTTCTTTGCCAGATCAAAATTTCTCTAATCTTGACCTGTCCAACCAACTTGCTATGATTCCTCAACTCAGGATCCACAAGTCACATCCCACCATAAACATCATTGGAAATGTTGACTCAGGGGTGAGAACAAGAGGACAAACTCATGATAGCCATGTTTGTCTACATTCTTGTTTCTTATCCCAAATTGAGCCTAAGAAAGTTGATGAGGCTCTAAAGGATGGAAGCTGGATTGAAGCAATGCAAGAAGAGTTGCTTCAAATCAAAAGACAGAAGGTGTGGAACTTGTGCCCTCTTCCTCAAGGGAAGACTGTCATAGGTACCAAGTGGGTATTTAGGAACAAGAAGGATGATAGAGGGATCATCATCAAAAACAAGGCTAGACTGGTTGTCCAAGGATACACACAAGAAGAAGGAATTGATTATACTAATGTCTTTGCTCATGTAGCAAGACTTGAAGCTGTAAGGATATTCCTGGCTTATGCTGCATCCAAGGATTTCAAGGTCTACCAGCTTGATGTGAAGTGTGCCTTTCTTTATGGGGTGATTGATGAAGAAGTTTATATTAAACAACCACCTGGCTTTGCAGACCCAGATCATCCTGATTATATCTGCAAGCTTGATAAAGCCCTTTATGGACTACATCAAGCTCCAAGAAAGTGGTATGAGACACTATCAACATACCTCTGCAATCATGGATACAAAAGAGGTACTATTGATGGGACTCTCTTCATCAAAGATACAGGGAATGACACATTGCTAGTTGAGATATATGTAGACGACATCATCTTTGGTTCAACTAATCCAAAGCTCTGCAAAGACTTTGAGATGCTAATGAAGAATAGATTTGAAATGAGTGCCATGGGGAACTCATTTTCTTTCTAGGAATTCAAGTGAAGCAGGTTGAAGATGGCATCTTCATCAGTCAGTCAAAGTATGTACAGGACATACTTACAAGGTTCAAGATGACTGATTGTAAAGTTGCTAAGACACCCATAGCCAGAAACCATTCCCTTGGTCTTGACCTTGAGGGGGAGTGTGTTGATGAACATCTCTACAGGGCTATGATTGGGTCATTTATGTATCTTACTGCTAGCAGGCCTGATATCATGTTTGCCACATGCATATGTGCAAGATATCAAGCAAACCCCAAGATGTCACACCTAATCACCGTCAAAAGGATTGTTAGATATCTCAAAGGTGCTCAAAATCTAGGCCTTTGGTATCCAAAGAATTCAGACTTTAATCTGTATGCTTATACAGATAGTGACTATGGTGGCTGCAACATGACTGCAAAGTCCACATCTGGGGGGTGTCAGTTTCTTGGTGGAAGGATAGTCTCTTGACAATGCAAGAAGCAATCCTGTGTGTCTGCATCAACTATTGAAGCTGAATACATTACTGCTGCCAGCTGCTGTGCTCAAGTGCTTTGGATTCAAAATCAGATGCTAGACTACGGATTCAATTTCAAAGAGACTCCCATCCATATAGACAACATCAGTGCCATCTCTATAACAGAGAATCCTGTGCAGCACTCAAGGACCAAACACATCAACATCAGGTATCATCTGATTAGGGATAATTTTGAAAATGGCTTGATAAAACTAATCAAGGTTAACACAAATGAACAATATGCTGATCTATTCACAAAATCTTTTGATGAGCAAATATTTAAGTATCTTGTATCAGCCATTGGGATGATTAACCTTGAATAGGTTTTTCTAAATAACTTCATCAATCTTACTACCTAAAATTATGTGTCCTAGGTTGTCTATTAGATCACTTCATAAGCCCAGTTCTCTTTGGAGGAAAACAAATTTTCAAAATGATATTTTTTTAGAGTTATGAAAATTTACCTTCGGAAGAAATAAAATTGCCCTCGGAAGAAATTTACAGCTTATCTGCCAATTATCTTCGGAAGAAATTCATGAAGCATCTTCCGAAGCTTAAGTTGAATATAAGCTCCTAAATACATTTTAGAATAAATCTCTTCCGAAAGCAATTAAGTCTCGGAAGACCTGTTTATCTCTTCCGAAGCCAAAACTTTCAAAACTCTTTGAAATATCTTCCGAAGCAAAATTGCCTTCGGAAGCTTTTTCTGAAAAAGCTTCCGAAGCTAAAATAACCTTCGGAAGTTTTGCAACTTCCAAGAAAACTACCTTTTTGGGCGCCTTTTTTTTTCTGAAGTAGGACCCACTTACAGATTTCAAAGTTTATCTTTTGCTTTAACTTTGTTTCAAATCCCGCGTATATCTCCCCAAACGGTCCTATCTTCATCTCTCTACTCTCATTTTTTCCTTAACCTAAAATTAACCCCAAATTCATCTTCTTCTACCTTCCTTCTCTGCAAAGCTTCTGCAAATGGCAAATCTTGATCGCTGAAACGACCCAGATTTCACCATGCATCTACACAGGCAACACAACCAGGTTGCTCTGTTAAACTCTGAGAAGGATCCAAGCTTCTCAGATGTTTGTAGGTATCTTTTTTCATCTTATTATCTCACCTCCCTTATGATTGATCCTCCCCTCTATGAGGATCAGTTGTTTGAGTTCTGGCGGACCTGTCAAGAGGTCACTTTGGATGGGGAGAAGGCACTATCTGCCACAGTGCAAGGGAGGACACTATTCATCACTCCTGCCATCATCAACACCCATCTTCAGCTGGATGATGAAGAAGGTGAAATGTCCTTACCAAAAGCTACTGTCAACCATTCCTTTGAGCAGATGGGATATGAAGTTGACTTCATAGTCAAGACCTTCAGGAAGGGGAAGGTCTCATACCAGTGGAAGTACCTCCTCCATGTTGTCATCCACAGCTTGTCTAACAAACATGGAGGATGGGACCAGATTCCAGAAGACCTCTCCTTCATTGTCCATAGGATGGTTCAAGGGGTCAAATTCAGGTATTCTCAGTTTTTTTCACAAATTTACTTGCAAATTTGGACTCCCTAGAATATTACATGTTTCCCCGGTATGTTTAACACATTCTCAACTGTGAAATGGGACCACAGTTGAGGGGAACAGGTAATGTTCTTAAACTTGCACATATGAGACCCAGCATTTTCAAAATATTGAAAAATCCAACTGTTGGGTTCTCAGGGGTAGAAACAGCCCTTGTCCCAAAAATGTTTGAACTCATTGCTCAGGGTGACATCCTAGCAGCACCAGCTAGTGATGAACCAACACCCTCTACCTCTCAACCACCATCAAGGCCTACCATTACCCTCACTTACCAAAGAAAATCCAAACGAACCCCTGCACCTGCTATTGAGCATATGCAGGCCCCCATATCACAACACATACAGGAGGAAGTGGACACTAGAGCTCCCACTTCCTCTGAGGAGCAAACCACTCCCATTCTTGACACAATTAGTGCCGAGGTTACTCATGCTCAGCCTGATGAGCTCATACCTCCTCAAATAGCCTTAAGCCATTACTCTAAGTCTCAATACTCTGGTGATCAACCTTCAGGGGAAAGCTACCATCCCCAGCCTCTTGATCTTAAACAACCCATGCCCAGCCTTGACTTTTACTCTGATGAAGATTTGGGTTTTAGTGAGTACCATGAATCTCTCCTCTCCACCCACACTCAAGGTGAGATGAGTACTCCTGCCTCACCCACTTCTAGCCCATATCAGACACCACAAACTGAGGTGGATCTCCTTCAGATTGTCTAGGAGATCCATGTGACAGAGGCTTTCACTATTGGCAGTGATTACATCTCTAAGACCTCAACCACGGCAACTCAGCCTCTTGAAATAGAGCAGGGGAAATCCAGCAGCTAAGAAACCTATGCTGGTGATGAGGGAGAAGACTCAGGTCCAATCCTCTTATCCCCCTATGATTCTTCATCTGAAGATGAGGGGAGTCTGCAACAAAAGGTGCACAAACTCTCAAACATGTGCACCTACTTTGTGTCCAAGATAGCTCACCTGGAATCTCATGTGACTATCTTGCAGAAAAGGGTCAATGACCAGCAACTTGAGATCACTGATCTCAAGGGTAAGCTAGCTGAGAGACCATTGAGATCAACTCATCTAGGTCCACAAGAACCTGTGGATGTCATGGATCAATCTCCCAGCTCACCTATGTAAGAGGGTGATGCTACCAAAAAGGGGGAGAAAATCCTAACAATCACAGAACCTGGGAGTTCCTCTCAGAGTATGGACATAGAGGACTCACCATCCTCTCTTGCAATTGTCCATACTCAGCAACCTCCTCTAGACAGTGATCTACATTTGTTAATACAACAACTGTTTGAGGAAGGAATACCAAGAGCAATGTCTGCCCCTTCTGAGAACCCAATCTGGGGTTGGGGGTATGACAGTAAAAGAAAAGCTCTTGTACTCTCTAGAGCTCAGGGTCAACTAGAAATTTTAAACATTTCAAACCTGAGTTTCTATAAGGGTATAAATCTGGTAGATCTGGCACTTGTCAACCCAAGCAACAACAGACAAGCTGCCAGACTAGCCAGTAGAATTCAAGATTGGGTGCTGGAAGAATTCAAAAGGAGATCTTCTATATAGACAGAGGCTAGGAGTTGAAGCCTTTGGTCAACTGGATGTTGAGGCAGACCCTAAGATTAACTTTAAAGGGAAATCCTTGACTGAAGGCCCAGAGGCTGAGACTGTGAACCTTAAGACAATATCTCCTCCAGCACCCCATACCCTCAGTGAGGCACCAGCTGGTGATGGTGCATCATAACCTCTCTCTGGCCAGAGCTTGACTGCTGAATCCAGCAATGAAGGCCAAAGCTCTCCTCAGCCTGAGTCATCATGATCAGTACTTGACAAAGGCAAAAGAAAACTAACTGCTGAGGAGATTGAAGAAGAGAAAAGAGAGAGGAAGAGGAAGCTAAGGGGAGAGAGTTCAAGTGGTTCTCCAGGATTCATGCAAGCTGCAATTCTGACTGTCCATGTTCCAAACACTCAAGAAGATGAGTTAAGGGCAGCCAGACTTAATTATCTGGGGACAGGAACTACAACATAGATGAACTGATCTCTCTCCCCTTAGAGGAATTAAATGAACTGGCTGACACTGAGTTGTCAAAGGAGAGGAAGGAAGCTGAGGATGCAGCCTTGACCCTCAAGCATAAAGAGGAAATGAGAAGAAAAAGAATATACAAGAATATTCCTGTCCTCTCCCCAGTTCAAGAAAGCCCTGAGTCAGAGGCTGTGGCTGCTGATCAACCTCAGGTAGTTAATGAAGAAGAAAAGACAAAGATGATCAACTACCTGAGAGCCATATGCACTTCTTCCCTTGCCATATGATTACATACTGTTTGAATACAACAAGCAGCTAGAAGAGCAAGCCAAAAGAAATAGGCAAGCTGCTAGAAAAAGGGAAAGGGAAAAAGCTGCCAAGTCAAGAGCCATCATCAAGAATAGTCAGAAAAAGTCCGTAGATAGGCAGAAGATGATGAGCTTCTTGAAGGTGTATGGGTTCTCCGAAAGGAGGGTTGGTCCCATGTCTCTGTCCACAATTGATGAGCACATAAGGGTGATCAAGCAGAAGATTAAAAGGGGAGAGCTTATGGATCTCCACTCACCATCAGAACAAGCTCAACCTGAAGTTGAGGTAAAGGTTGAAACTACAGAGACAACACAACCTGCACCTAAAGCTACACAACAGCCAACTTCATCTTCTGATCCACAACAGGGTTCTCCTCCCTCTCCTTCTGAACCTGGGAGAGAGGAGATCCCAACTGAGAGGGATTCCACTGAAGAACCTGGTACTGAAGACCAACCCTCTCAGTTAAAATCATATGGGAGGAAAAAGAGGATGGCCAAAAGAAGATCCTCTAAGAAGAAGAAAAAAAGAAAGGCATCCACCTTCCAAACTCAGGATGAGTCAGAACATCCCGAGGAAGTGTATGAAGAGGGCTCTCAACCAGCTCCTATCATAGTAGAGCCTCTCTCTATTGGAAGACCAATTCTATCATAGACATTTGCTGAAGATCTTGATAGATGGTATGTCACTAGAGATCAGGGAGAACAACATGTCTACTTCACTAGTGACATGCTTGAACTCCCTCTGCATGATCTTTATGACATGAGAAGGTACTTCATGGGTCTGAAGAATCCTGATATGCTAATGAAGAAAGGAATTCTGAAGATTCTCATATGGACTATCCCAGTCTGAAGACCTCTCTGTTTTGGTAGCATAAGCCTAGGGGGAGTTTGTAAGAACCTCTGAGGTTATAAGGCTGATGCAACCAAAGGATACCAAAACAACCAAGTCTTCCAACATGTACTAAGGAACAAAGAAGAACTAACTTCAAAAGTTTTACACACTCAAGTAAAATGCTAAGTGTAAAATCTTCCGAAGCCAATGTTCAGAAGAAACTACTGAGGAAACTTTACACTAAGTGTCAAGTCTTCCGAAGCCAAAGACTCAAATTTTCCAAAGGTTAAAGATGAAGTCTTCTGAAGCTCTCAAGACAAAGTCTTCCGAAGCTGAATAAAGATAAGACTGATTACTTTAGAAGAGAGAGAAAAGACACTTTTTCTGTCAACTTTATCATAAAGCAACCTCCTGTCCGCTGCATGCTCTGGTGGTTCACCAACTATCATAAGTTGGTGAAACTTCCATGCTTTATGATAAAGTAGATAAGGTCTTTGTCTGCAAGTTTCTTTATTTGTTTCTTTTTTTGGCTTTTTGTAATAGGAAAGTCAGTGAGCTATGGCCTGTCATAGTCACTAGTCAAAAGACAATCTGCCTTTTGACTTTAGGCTGATCTTGTTGTCTAGATTAGTCACATCCAACTGTCTTTTTGTATATTGATGGTTGTAGGTTTAGTATAAAGAGTCAAAGGTTCTTGTATTTCAAATATCAGTGCAAACACCTATAATAGAACCTAAGAAGCAATATACTACTTCCTTGAAAATTATTTCTTGTGTTCTTGCTCTTACTTTACTTGTGTTGTGCATTGTATCATCTGTTTAAAGTTCTAAGTTCCCCATTTGAATTGTTAAGTGATCCTAAAGATCCTCCTAAGTGTGTTAACTAAGTGCAAAGTCCCTTTTTAACGGTCCTGTAATATATCTAGGGATTAGTACCACAGATAAGAGGAATGGTCAAGACTTCAAGGACAAAGACTTTTCAGGATGCAGTGGCTTTAGTAGGAAGTTTGACAGATGAAATGATAAGGAACGGATCATTAACTACTACCAAGGTAGGAGAGAAAAGGAAATGTCACAACAACACCGGAAGAAACTTTGGAGGAAATTGGAACAAGAAGGTAAACAGAAACCCAGAAAGAAATTTCATGGGAATCGCACAGGAAGGAAGGCCACGGACAGAAAGTCAACCATGGTGTAATGCCTGCAAATGGTATCATGATGGGAGATGTAAGCTGGTAATTTGTTATAATTGAAAGAGGGACATACGTCAAGAGAATGTAAAGGACCCATAAATCCTAAGCCAGTGTGTTACCAATATGGAAAAGTGGATCATCTTCACAACGGACGCCCGTAACTAAAAGGGAAAACTCCAAGGAATTCCAACAATGCGCATGGTCGAGCATTTGTACTTCAAGCTGAAGAGGCGTGACAGGAACCAGAAGTGGTGACAGGTACGTTCCTTATTAATGATCAATACGCAACTGTGTTATTTGATACGGGAGCAACCCAAAGTTTTGTTTCAAATTATTTCAAACCCTTACTTGGATTAGTATCAGAGAAATTGAAAAATAAGTATACGATAGAACTAGCTGATGGAAAAATAATAGAGGCTAGTGAATTTATTCCAAATTATATTTTGAACTTAGATAATCATTGTTTTGACATAGATTTGATTCCTATTGAATTAGGAGGCTTTGATGTTGTTGTGGGTATGGATCGGTTAAGTAAAAATCAGGCAGAAATCATTTGTGGAAAACGAATGATTAAAATCCCTTTAATTAAAGACAACATAATTTTTTTCGTACACTGCAAGAAACCTAGAGGTCCTATCAGAATGATCTCTTGTATGAAGGCTCATAAATATTTGAAAAAGAAATATCTAGCATTCCTGGCCCATATAGTTGATACAAAATCAAGTAAGAAGAACTTGGAAGATGTTCCTATTGTTAGAGAATATCCAAAGGTATTTCCTGATGAGTTACTAAGATTGCCTCCCCCTCGTCAAGTAAAATTCAAAATTGAATTAGTATCAGGGACTACACCTATTGCCAAATCCCCGTTGTTGGGTCTGAAAAGGATAGTCTATATTATCAACACAGTCAAAGTCAACAAATGTCAACGTCACTGTCAAAGTCAACGCAAAAGTCAAACAGACGCGTTCGAGATGAAGATCCGAGTCAAGACGTTGAAGATAAATGACTAGGAATTATTGTAAATAAATAAATTTTATGTCAACAAAATATATTTATTTATGTTTTAGTCTCTTTTATATTTTATATGTCTTTTATCTAGTTTGTCTAAGTATAGGGGCTTAATATGTCATTTGTGCATATTATCACTATATATAGATTAGTGACAATTAGTTTAAAGTGACCTTGAATGAGCTAGATTTGAGGGTTTCCATGTAAACAATATCTTATGCAAATCAATATAGATCAAACAAGGGTTTTATTGAATGTTCATCTTGTTCATTTATATTTTATAGTGTTTGATCTATATTGTTCATAAATATTATTGATATTTGTGTTATCAGTGAGATTTGTTTGTGTTTATCAATCAATTGCACTATATTATCGATCGAGAGGACCAACAATTTGGTATCAGAGCCTTTGTGCTCTTGATTGATTGAGTTTTTGGGTAATTCCGGGTTCAAGTCATTGTTTCATTCATATTCGATCTGATCTGAGTGTTTTGTATATGGAAATTGATTGAGGATTGCTCGATTTTGGTGTGGGAAGCTATAGGAGTCATCAGATCTCAAATTCATTGAGATTTGGATGAATTTCAGTTGATTTCGTGTTGAAAAACTTTTTCAGACTCGTCGGGCGAATTTACAGATCGTCCAGAGAAACTTGAGCATCATTCAGCGAAACTACACAGTTTCGCCGGACGAAACTAGGGTTTATTCAGCGAAATTACATAGTTCTTGGTTTTTGGATCTGGTTTCTTAATCTCAGAGAAAGTATATGCGTTGAACGAAAGTTCATGGTGTTTGTACGCCAAACCCAGCGAAATTGCTGCCAAATTGATCTCTGAACGAAAGTTCATCTAGTTTCGGGCGAAACTATCCGGCGAAACTAGCATCAGTTTGCCATTGCTGGGCGAAATTGCTGTTGAAATTATAGGCGAATCTACTAGCAAAACAACCAGCGAAATTGCCAACGAAATTAGTGAAGATTCAGGGAATTTGTCAGCGGATTTAGTGAAATTTCAGTGAAATTGGCCTCTGATCATTAAAAAAAAAACAAGCTGACCTGGCAGCTTGACCCTAGTTGCTTAGAAACCATTTAGTTGACATTAAAAGTATTTTTCCCAGGGGAGAATTGATCAACAATTTTTGGGAAAAAAAATTTTCGGGCGTGAAAGTGAATTTAATATTTTAAATGAAAATGTCATTTTCTGACGATCTCGAATCAGACAATGCCATAATGGCACAAAGTCGGTTTGATTCTTTTGCAGCTATGAAAGATGAAAATATATCTGATTTGGTTGATCGATTTGTGATGGTGGCAAGCAACCTTAATAAGTTTGATGACCAGTTGGGAAACCATGAACAAGTCACAAAAATTTTAGACTCTCTTCCTCCACAGTGGAATCCATAAGTTAGATTGTTAAAGCAAGAAAGAAATTTTGCTGACTACAAACTCATGGATGTTATAAACAAGCTGAAGTCATTTGATTTGGATATGAAAAGAAAAGAGTACAACCAATTCATGCATAGTGGTGCATCTTCAAGTGTTGAGATCAAAGAAACTAAAGAAGAAGTCAACCACGCATTGATGGCTGAGGTGGTAAACAGTGATGAGGATTCTGTTGAGGATTTTGATCCTTTCAAAGAATTCAGGTGTGACACTCAAGGTGAGAATGTCATTGATGTTAATGCTTGCGCAAGCTGGTGTAAAGTTCAGAAGCAACAGGATAGTGAAATAGATGAAGTGAAGCTGGAAGTTCAGGATAAAGAAAAGCAAGAGGAAGGTGAAGCCGAGGAAGCTAAGAAGCGAGCTGAGGAGGATGAATACAAAAAGAACACTCCCGTATGTCAATGTGAAAAAGCCCTAGCTACTGAAAAGATAGTTATGGGACTCCCCTATGAGATAGTTCAAGACGTGTTCTCCTCCCTGCAAAATTCATTTATTTGGGGTTTACAAGGCAAACAGATTGTTGTTGGAAAATGAAAAGGAATTGAAACAAATTAATAAGGAAATTAAAACTAATGAGTCTAAATATTTTGTTAAGTTAAATTAAGCATTAGAAGAAATGAGCATTTAAAAAGAAATCTTTTAGAAAGAAACGTTGAAATAAATGCTTTAACTGAACGTGTGGCACTTGCTGAATTTGAAACAAGCAAATTAAAAACCAAACTTGAAAAATGGGCAATTTCTGGGATGAAACTTGAGGAGCTTTGCATGAATTAAAGGGGGGCTAGAATTAAGACTGGTTTGGGAAGCAAAGAAACCACTCATGTTTATCCTCCACCTAGCACTTATTGTTATTCTTCTATGCCTCAACCTCATCCATCTAATGATTTAATTGAAGCTGCAGATACTAATAGTTTACATGTAGGTTTAAGCAGCGTTAATCATAAAGAGGTTCGAGATGAATATGATTTTCCTGCAGGTTTGGGGCTTATCAAGCAAGGATCTGATCTGTAAAATGATAATTCCACCTCTGATGCTTCAAAACCAGTATCAGTTGTTTCCAGTAACTTCTTTAACAAATTCAAGACAGGTAACATCCTTTCATTTGTTCCTGTCAAGTTTGTCGAAGAAGGAACTACTGTGGAATCATCAAGCAATCAGAACTCAACAACACAAACCGACATAACAAGAGTCATCAATCACGATCCATTGGAAGCTGACTTATGTATACAGGACTGGACAAGTTCTGATGATGAACCAGAGATCATCAAGTCAACTGAAGTTATCAAGTGTCAAAAGCTTCCAAAAGTCGAATCAAGACCTATACGGATCTCATCTCCAACTGCTAAGCAAATCAGCACGTCCTCCAAAGCTCAGCAGAAGCACTCACCATCATCATGTACTATCCATCAAGCTTGTTACAAATCTGCCTCCGAGTCTGTCAAGTCACCAGTCATTCAAAAGGGTTCTTAAAAGAATGTTTAGATCTCATATCCTGGAACATCACATATCAAATCACAGCCCAGTTCGAAATCCACATTAACAAAGCCTCAAAAGGTTCAATTTCAAGATATCCAAAAGAAGAAGCTTCAAGGTTGTCAACAAGCTGCAACAACCTCAAAGAAGGCTCCACCCTCTCCTACTAACCACGGGACTACAAAGAACCAAAAGCCTTTCAAGGCTTGCTTTAGATGTGGAAAAGAAGGTCATGTGCTAAAGAAGTGCCCTCAAGTTCAAAGACAGGCTTGGGGCACGGATTGCTTCTCTGGTTCAAAAAGTAAAAAGCACATATCTTTGAATGGTTGGATGAAGAACAATCTATCCAAACCTTCTCATGTGAAGCCGGTTTCACATGATTCAAAGATGAAAAGGACCAATGTGTCAAAATCAAAATCTCTTCCTTCGGGTCTTAAACAGAAAATGATTTCCAAATTCAATTCTTTCAAATCAAAAGTAATTGAACAGAAACAAATTTGGAATGTATAAAAAAAAGAAAAGGATAAAGAAATAAATGATGTTTCAAAAGAGTGTGTGCTTAAACAGGTTACATACACCGATGAAAAAGGAACTCCCAGGACCACGATGGTCTGGGTCCCCCTCTCTAACTAATCTATTTATGAGTGCAGGAACAATTCAGGAGGCCTATCAGTAATCCGATTTACTGACTGGGGTTGTTCCTAATTCAAATTTGAGGCGGAACAAACAGGTTATGGTATCTCATTCACATTTTGGATTCTTATCTACCATTCACAATCACTGCATTTTTCTTGTTACTTCATTTCTCATGTTTTTTAATTCCATTTATTATATACTTATAAAAAGGAATTTTTTTTTGTAGCATGGCAGTTAAAAAGAAATTTCGGGGGAGATTAAAAAAAATTAATTTCATGGGAACTAAGAACTTGATTTGGGATGACTGAGAAATGATAGTATGTTTTCTTGGTATGCTTATTTGTATGACTTGTACTTTGTGAGAAATGATAGTAACTGATGTAGATGTCTGTATCACTTAATATTCTAAAATCTAAAAAAGACAGTTTCATTATATGATATGCTTGGTAGGCTCAGCCTGAAAACGAAGTAAACAGTGATTCTGTAGCCTAACTAAAGCTTTAGAACTCGGTGATAAGGATCATTTCCATGACATCTCGGCCTGCACAAAGTTACATGTCCTATCAAAAATGGGTCGAGAGTTTAAAATCTCTGCTTTGACATTTTCAAAATCTCCCATCCTCATGTCCTGAATGTAGCTTCTCGTTAGCTCTTCTGATGTAGATTTCATGCTTATCTCCTCTGCTATGCGGAAGCATTGACCTGGAGTGATGATCTTCTCTGTTATACGTGAGAATAGACCTGAAGCTCTCATCAGCACGCTTAGATGATCATCTCCTCTGTTATACGTAAGTATAGACCTAGAGCTCGCATCATCTGTTCCCTAAAATAAAAGCACAGTGATTCTTAAACTAAGATCACTGTTGTACCTCAAATGAAAGTCAAGCAGAGTTAATCATATTACTCAATAAGCCCTGATGATGGGATAAGTTCTTTGCCGGATGTCTATGGGAACCAAATCACCTGAGCTTCTCTAATTAAATCTAAAACATGATAAAATCTGTTGCAGATCACTTGCTGAAAAGGATAAGGCATGGGTTTAAATTGGACAAATATACCAACAATCATTTTTGAACTGTTTTTGGCTTTTAAAAACTTAAAATTGTGACCACACTCTGTATCAGTGTGATCTCACTAACTTGTTGATAATTAAATACATCTTTGTGCTTTCGTATATCTTGAGGATGTGATCTCATGATCAAATTAGTTTTTGGTGTAATATGATAAAACAAAATAAAATAAAATATTCATTTCAAATCATTTTTTCAAGTCTTCCATATTATGCTATTAAAATGTTATCATTTTCACATGCATTTCAAGGGAAATTGCACACACAGATAAACAAGGGTTTTTTTGTTAACTGAAATGATCTGACAGGAAATTGCAAGATTGTGGTTGTGAGTGTGTTACAGATTTTTGCTTCAAATGATGGCCGATCATCAGCTGAGCAAAGTTCCATACCAGAGAACCTGTTCCTCAAGTTTGCAGAAGATACCGAGCTAGGATTCCTCCTCCTACATCTTCTGAAGCACTCAAGAATAGAGAGTTGGAAAAGTTGTTCCTGATCATTCACATAGAATGCACACGAAGAGGGGGAGCATACAAAAAAGGGGAGCCTGAAAGGTTAAAAATCTTCAATACCAGATCATCAATCTAGGGGGAGCTTGAAGATCGTTATATGGTTGACTTATCAGAGCTGAAGATGAAACAATGTGTTGATAATGATATACTAAGGGGGAGTATTGTTGGGTCTGAAAAGGATACTCTATATTATCAACACAGTCAAAGTCAACAAATGTCAATGTCACTGTCAAACTCAACGCAAAAATCAAACAGACGCGTTCGAGATGAAGAACCGAGTCAAGAAGTTGAAGATAAATGACTAGGAGTTTATTGTTAATAAATATATTTTGTGTCAACAAAATATATTTATTTATGTTTTAGTCTCTTTTATATTTTAAATGTCTTTTATCTAGTTTGTCTAAGTATAGGGGCATAATATGTCATTAGTGCATATTATCACTATATATAGATTAGTGACAATTAGTTTAAGTGAGCTTGAATGAGCTAGATTTGAGGGTTTCCATGTAAACAATATCTTATGCAAATCAATATAGATCAAACAAGGGTTTTATTGAATGTTCATCTATATTTTATAGTGTTTGATCTATATTGTTCATAAATATCATTGATATTTGTGTTATCAGTGAGATTTGTTTGTGTTTATCAATCAATTGCACTTTATTATCGATCGAGAGGACCAACACCCGTATCGATTGGCGCCATCAGAAATGAAGGAATCGATGAATCAATTACAAGAGCTATTGGATAAAGGATTCATACATCCTAGTATTTCACCATGGGGAGCTCCAGTCTTGTTCGTGAAGAAGAAAGATGGAACCTTTAGAATGTGCATTGATTATAGGGAACTTAATAAAGTAAGTTTTAAGAATGGGTACCCTCTCCCTCGAATAGATGACCTATTTGATCAATTGAAAGGATCGAGTTACTTTTCAAAAATTGACTTGAGATCAGGATATCATCAGTTAAGGGTACAAGAAGATGATATACCTAAAACTGCATTTAGAACTCGATATGGTCATTATGAATTCCTTGTAATGCCATTTGGGTTAACTAATGCACCAGCTGTATTCATGGATCTAATGAACAGAGGATGCAAACCTTACTTAGATAAATTTGTCATAGTCTTTATAGATGATATTTTAATCTATTATAAAAGTAAGGAAGAACATGAGCAACATCTAAAGCTAACCTTGGAATTACTTCAAAAAGAAGAACCGTATGCCAAATTCTCAAAATGTGAATTCTGGAAACGAGAAGTACAATTCCTAGGACATGTGGTTAATCAAGATGGAATTCAGGTTGACCCAGCAAAGATTGATGCAATTAAAAAGTGGGAAGCTCCGAAGACGCCAACTGAAGTATGTCAATTCTTAGGTTTGGCCGGTTATTATAGGAGATTTATAGAAAATTTCTCTCAAATTGCTCAACCTTTAACAGAATTGACTCAGAAAGATAAACCATATGTATGGGAAGAAAAACAGAACACCGCATTTGAGATCCTTAAACAAAAACTATGTAGTGCTCCTATTTTAGCTCTTCCAGAAGGTACTGATGATTTTGTAGTATATTGTGACACATCACATCAAGGTTACGGGTGTGTTTTAATGTAAGGAAGTAAAGTAATTGGATATGCGTCTAGACAACATAGAGGAAGTGAAAGGAATTATACTACTCATGATTTGGAATTAGGAGCAATAGTATTTGCACTTAAGATTTGGAGACATTATCTATATGGAACCAAGTGCATAATTTATACGGATCATAAAAGTTTGCAACATATATTCGATCAAAAGATGTTGAATATGAGACAAATAAGGTGGGTAGAATTATTGAGTGATTAAGATTGTGAAATCAAGTATCACCCAGGAAAGGCAAATGTAGTGGCAGATGCCTTAAGTAGGAAGGCAAGAATTAAACCATTATGAGTTCGTGCTATGAGAATGGAGTTACACTCAGATTTAATAAGTCAAATTCGAGACACTCAACAAAAAGGTGAACTGAAAAATATGATCGGGCAGGATGACCAACTAGAAGCTACATCAGATGGGATCCTAAGATTTAGAGGAAGAATTTGGATTCCTGATAATGACAGGCTTAGAGAAAATATTTTGAATGAAGCACACCAGTCAAGATATTCAGTGCATCCAGGAAATAATAAGATGTATAAAGATTTAAGAAACTAGTACTGGTGGCCAGGTATGAAGAAACCAGTTGCAAAATTCGTAGAAAAATGTGATGTCTGTTCAAGAGTCAAAGCTGAATATCAGAAACCCTCTGGACGTTTGCAACAACCAAAAATCTCTAAGTAGAAGTGGGACCAAATTAATATGGAATTTATAACCAAACTACCCAGAACTTCAAGTGGGTATGACACGATATGGGTTATAGTTGACAGACTGACTAAATCAGCTCACTTCTTGCCAATCAGAGAAGATTACAAAATGGAAAAATTAGCCAGGATTTATATGAAAGAAATTGTGTCTAGACATGGAATACCAATTTCAATTGTATCAGACAGAGACAGCCGATTTACTTTAAGGTTTTGGCAGACTTTACGCAAAGCATTAGGAACTCAAATAAACATGAGTACGACATATCACCCACAAACATATGGACAGAGTGAGAAAACAATCCAAACATTGGAAGATATGTTGCTGGCTTGTGTATTAGACTTTGGTGGTAGTTGGGATATACACTTACCCTTGATAGAATTTTCATATAACAATAGTTATCATGCTAGCATAGGGGCAGCTCCATTTGAAGCTTTATATGGAAGGAAGTGTAGGTCACCTTTGTGTTGGAATGAAATGGGAGATAGACAACTTACAAGCCCGAAACTCATATAGGAAATGTCTAATAAGATCTTTGAAATCAAAAATAGGTTGAATGTAGTATGTGATAGACAGAAAAGTTATGCCGATAGAAGAGAAAGCCGTTGGAATTTCGAATCGGGGACATTGTATATCTAAAAGTATCACACCAAAGGGAATTATCCAATTCGGGAAAAGAAATAAGTTAAACCCTAGGTATGTTGGACCTTTTGAAGTAATTGATAGAATTGGCCCTGTAGCATACAGGTTAAACTTGCCTCAGGAGTTAAGTGGAGTACATAACACTTTCATGTATCTAATTTGAAGAAATGCCTAACTGATAAGTCATTAAAGATACCAATACAGAAAATCAAAATAGATAAGAAACTCCATTTTGAGGAAGAACCAATAGCAATCATGGATAAAGAAGTAAAGAGATTAAAGAGAAGTAAAATCCCAATAGTGAAGGTCAAATGAAATTCAAAACGAGGACCTGAATTTACATGGGAATGGGAAGATGAAATCAAAAGAAAATATCCATATTTATTTGAGGTCAAACTGAATGAAAAGGACAGTTATAAAGACAAACTTTTCATGTCATCAGATAGTGACAACAGATGAATTTCGGGACGAAATTCTTTTTACAGGGGGAGAATGTGACGACCCGAAAATTAAGGTTAGATAAACTTAATATTAAAGATTAATATAGGTTAATTCTCTCTCTCTCTCTCTCTCTATATATATATATATATATATATACATATTAATTTAAAAACTCTAAGGTGATCTTATGTGATAAATTTTGTATCTATATGTGATTTAGCATGTATAAATATATGTGTATGTTTCATAGCTTGCATGTATGTGTAACCTTTTACGTGTGCATGTATGTATATTTTTGTGATTTTTGTGTAAAATATTAAGGATACCAAATTATACGATTATATGATTAGTTATTAGATCTCTTATTATGCTTCCATTTAATGTATATTAAACTAAGATTACAACTTAATCAAACAATAACCAAATGAGATAACTTTTGGAAAATTTACATGAAAAACCTAAACCAAACTAATCTTAGATGTTTAAACACTAAACTAAAACACACTTAACCATAGTAATCGGGTTATTAGGACCATAATTGACCTAGATTAGTAGCTAATTAACTAGCTAATCTAAACTTAATTACTAAGAAACTAACTAACACCAAATGGTGACACCTAGCCAACCATACACTAACCACACTCTAAGCTTGACACCTAAGTGCCAATTAATGAACCTAAACACACCAATTCATCAAGCGTAGCCTAGAACTAAAGATGCTATCCCTATTTCCCTTGAAATCTTTGGCCGATGACACCAATTACAACATCACCATCAACCATTACACTAATCATCACCTAAGTTTGACACCTATCCTAACATACACTTATCATGCATTCACATATGACACATATAAAGCTAGGATTACAATACACAAGTCTAAGGTTTAGTGGTGATTATGAATGAAATTTCTAAACACTTCCCTTGAAAGCTTCGGCCGATGGAACACCACTACAAACAAAAACCACCACCAACAACAACCATCACCTCCTTCAACATCTTTTCTTTCTCTCGGCTACAACACCACCAACACCACCATAACCATCGACCGAGGACCACCACAACTACCTCTAAGCTCTCGGTTCTCTCTCTCTCGGTTTCCATATAACATCAACCATCACTTACCACCCCTTACTTCTCTCCTTCTCGGTTCAACACACCAAAACAACATCAACAACACCACTATACTACAACCAAATCATCCTATATCAACATCTTATACATCCAAGTTCAAGAACCTTCTCCTTCAAGCTTGGGACTCAAGAAGATAGAAGTCTTTATCAACCATCTTCTACATCTTTCTTCTATCCATAATGAAGGTTAGATTAATCAAAAACTCTTTTGATTAAGAAGTTTGTAAGTTATGCATGTATCTAACATGTAACTTAAACCTTTGTGTTATGTAGTATAAAAATTTAATTACAAACCTTATGAAAACTTTGATTTGCAACTGGAATCTGTGACTAAATTTATAAAACAGGAAGTTTGAGATTTTTATAAAAACAAAAAGATTCAATTAATAACAAAGGGTTAAAAGTGTTAAAAATAATTGTTATTTCATGATTTATTAGGTAAAATAGATTAAGTATTTAAATAACTATGATTGTGGGAATAAAAATTTAGAAATCTATTAAAAAATATTAGAAATAATGATCTGGAAATTTTGAGAAAAATTTATAGGATACATTAATTTATATGATTAATTCAAGAAAATAGAAGAAAAATACCAAACAGGAGATCTAAACTTGATAAAAATATGGAAAAATTATATGATGACCCTAACAGTATGTTGGAATTAAAAATAAATTTCGTGAATTAATTCCAGAATATAATAAAGTTACATATTTTAGAAGGAATAATATCAAGAAAATCGGAAATAATAACAAAACAGTAGGTAAGAATCCTGAACACTGGATATAAAATTTTAAATATTTTGTAGAACTTTTTGTATTAATTTTTGAATTTTTGGAGATATGTAGCTATTTCTGCCATTCAATGTGAAAATTTTAAAAATTAAAGGAAATTATCTGTAAATAAATATTAGTTAAAATTTTTATATGTTAATTTGGATTTTATGATGTTACTTCTTATAAAATTTGGTAATTTTTGAATGGCCGTAGCTACTGTTTTGGAATTCTTATTTGATTTAAGATATAAATGCTGAAAATTTTAAAGAAATAAGATTTATTTCTAACTCATAATTGTTTTATAGGAAATAAGTGAATTGTTGCTGGAAATAAGGTAAGTAACATAGCCCCTTTTTATATTTATAAGTTTGGGGGAAAAAGCATACTATGATGGTTATGATTGATGCTAACGTGAATAAGAATTTTTATAAGTTACTGTCATTGACTGCCATAAGTCACAACTATTAATTCGTATAAGAAACCGTCAGATAATATAGGTAGCGCTACTTAGGAACATGTTTCTTGCACCAACAAAATAAATGTTATGATGTTATATTATTTGATTCTGTGATTTATATTTATGACAGTTATTAATCGCTTGGCATATAAATAGGTTTGGTTGTGATCTTATTTATGTTGTATCAATAAGAAAATTTTGTTAAGTTATTAAACCTATGTTCTCATCAACTTTATGTTGACTATTTTGTGTATGCTTTTTCAGGAAATCATAATATTTTGTAATTTCATGTACACGTTAAGTATCTGCGATGATTTGCACGGGCTATGTAGGGGAGCTGTGCATATGGGTGGTTGTAGATCTGTTAGACTTCAGCCTCTTTGTGGACGTTCATGTCCACTACTAGCTGAAGAATAAAATAAAATGATAATGATGTGTACCAGAATAGGATTGCTGATGTAAGAGTTTAAGTTATTAGACTCAATTTTGTATGATGTAATCCTATAAAACTTATGACTAATGGAAAGATGATGTTTAATTATAATGTTGTGATTGTATATTTTGTAACCAATGTGTTTTGAGCCAATAAGTCACACCAAAGCATTTCACGCTTCCGCCGGGATGTGACAACTTGGTATCAGAGCCGTTGGTTATAGAGAATTATGTATTATTAGTAGATGCCTAGACTATAACCATAAGCTCGTATGATAACAATTTATCAACATGATAAAACACATGTGTTTGTATCTTTCTAGGAACATGTCTATGCTTAGAATGAAATTTGCATATATGAGATATAAATATGATTAATGTATGAATGTGAGATTTGTGAATTTATTTGACTAGTGACAGTATAAATTAAATTTTGTGAGAGTTTTTGCAGTATGAGTACGGAAAATTCTGATAGCCACTGTAATGAAACTGAATATTCTGACACCCTAGTAGCCACAAAGAAACAACCCCAAAAATAGATCCTCAGAACAATGTAAAAACACTTCAACCCGATACTCAGACCAACATAAAGCCGAAGTTTTACGTCCGACGTGCACCAATAACAGTGGGGGGTTATACAATTATGACACCAAGAAAGAGTGTACGACGTAGTAAGAAGTTTTTAACTAAGGAAGTTAAAGAGCAAAAAAACTAAAACCCAGAAACCCTTTCCCCGACATTTGTTATAACACCCGCAAATCAACCCGATAATTCTAAAACTGAAGAAAGAGGAATTAAGAGGCAAAGGTTGGAAGAATGTTAGATGGAAACTACCAACCAGATTCTTAAGAAGGTTAAGAAGATACAACAAGAAATTCAGGTGCTTCAAGCAGATGTCAAGAAAGTGAAGAAAGAAAGTAAAAGTATCTTCATTAAGATATGGAACTGGGTTTGGGAAAATTAGAAAGATAGGAAACCTCTTCTGTTATGTGACTACTTAAATATGTAAAATAAGAATATAATGAAATATTTTGTTTATGACTGTTTAATATTGTGATAGAGTGTGAGTAAAATTATGTAATATTAGTATAATTGCTATGTAGTGAAATATGCCGCCAAGGAGAGATACTCAACCGGTACAAAAAACTTCACGTGTTGGATGACCAAGAACTAGGTTGGGAGAAGAAGTTCCAACAGTGAATACCACCACAAATGAGAATGAGAGGATTTCTCAAATAATGACTCAACAATTGGAAGTTGCAATACCTACACTAGTAACTCAACTCCAACAAAATCTGAATATCACAAGCATACCACATGGAAATGCTGAACCAAGAAATAACAGCAGATTAAAAAGCCACAAGGAAGAGATTGTAGATAGAATTAGAAAAGGTGTTCTTATAAGACTTTCATGCCTTGTAAACCCCGAGACTTTGATCTAAAAGGTGGAGCAGTGCAAGCGTTACGTTGGTTAGAGGAAATGAAGTCAGTATTAGATATCAGTGATTGTGCTGATAATTGCAAAACTAGATATGCTTCACATTCTCTTAAAGGAGAAGCACAGTCTTGGTGGAAAATGGAAGTCCAAACAAAAGGAAGGAATGTTATGAACAGGTTAACTTGGGAGGAATTTAGAAACTTAGTGATTAAGAAATACTGTCCTTATAATGAGATAGAAAAGATAGAAGCAGGCACTAGAAATGAAGGGTGCTGCACATCGGGAGTATACAAATAGATATAACGAGCTATCTAAATTAGTGCCACATCTAGTGACGCTAGAAACTAAGAGGATAGGAAGATATATGTAGGAACCTCTGAGGTTATGAGGCTGATGCAACCAAAGGATACCAAAACAACCAAGTCTTCCAACATGCACTAAGGAACAAAGAAGAACTAGCTTCGGAAGTTTTACACACTCAAGTAAAATGCTAAGCGTAAAATCTTCCGAAGCCAATGTTCAGAAGAAACGACTGAGGAAACTTTACACTAAGTGTCAAGTCTTCCGAAGCCAAAGACTCAACTCTTCCGAAGGTTAAAGATGAAGTCTTCCGAAGCTCTCAAGATAAAGTCTTCCGAAGCTGAATAAAGATAAGACTGATTACTTTAGAAGAGAGAGAAAATACACTTTTTCTGTCAACTTTATCATAAAGCAACCTCCTGTCCGCTGCATGCTCTGGTGGTTCACCAACTATCATAAGTTGGTGAAACTTCCATGCTTTATGATAAAGTAGATAAGGTCTTTGTCTGCAAGTTTCTGTATTTGTTTCTTTTTTTGGCTTTTTGTAATAGGAAAGTCAGCGAGCTATGGCCTGTCATAGTCACTAGTCAAAAGGCAATCTGCCTTTTGACTTTAGGCTGATCTTGTTGTCTAGATTAGTCACATCCAACTGTCTTTTTGCATATTAACGGTTGTAGGTTTAGTATAAAGAGTCAAAGGTTCTTGTATTTCAAATATCAGTGCAAACACCTACAATAGAACCTAAGAAGAAATATACTACTTCCTTGAAAATTATTTCTTATGTTCTTGCTCTTACTTTACTTGTGTTGTGCATTGTATCATTTGTTTAAAGTTCTAAGTTCCCTATTTGAATTGTTAAGTACCAAGAGTTCTACTTCAGCTTCAACTCACTCCAGCAACAACAAGAAGATTGATCAGCTGTGTGTCACTGCTACACAGCCTGAACCATCCATTTCTAAAAGCAAGCTTCACCCTAAGAAGCCTACTGCATCATCTGAAAAGGTGAAAGAGGAAAAGGAAAGTGTTCAAGCTCAGTCTTCTTTGGAAAAAAGGCTCTCAGAAGAAAAGATATAGACTGTGTTATGTGTGGTAGTACCTCACATCTGGCTAAGGATTGTCAATACAATCCAAAGGGTACTATCCACATGATCAAGAAGAAAACTTCTAATGAGTCTAGGAAGGACCTCATACTGTTTAATGATCACAGATGATTTCACAAGATTCACTTAGGTGTTTTTCCTTAGAACTAAGGATGAAACCTCTGAAATCTTGAAGAATTTCATTCTAAAAATTGAGAATCAGTCTGATCACAAGGTCAAAATCATAAGATGTGATCAGGGAACTGAATTTAAAAACCAAATCCTTGATACATTTTGTGATGAGAAGGGTATTTCAAGACAATATAGTGCTCCCAGGACTCCTTAGCAAAATGGTGTTGCTGAGAGGAGAAACAGGACACTTATTGAAGCTGTAAGAACTATGTTGTCTGACTCTAAGCTGCCCATTACCTTCTGGGCAGAGGCTGTCAACATAGCCTGCTATGTGCAGAACAGAGTTTTAGTAGTTAAGACACATGGTAAGACTCCTTATGAACTGTGGCACAAAAGGAGACCATTTATTGGTTTTCTCAGAACATTTGGATGTCCTTGCACCATCTTGAATACCAAAGATCAAATAGCTAAGTTTGCTGAGAAATCAGATGATGGACATTTTGTTGGATACTCTTCTCAAGCCAAGGCTTATAGAGTATACAATCTCAGAACTAGAATCATTGAGGAGTCAGCCAATGTGACTTTCAATGAACACACACCATGTGTGAAAGGTTCTGGTCCGGATTGGCTATTTGATCTTGATTTAGTTACCAACTGTTTTAACAAATCTTGTGAGAATGTTTCAGGATCTATGGATAACAGGTCAGCAGAGGATCCTGACCCAAGATTTGAGCTGAGAAGACCAAACAAGAAGACTACTTCAGCTCCAATGGTGACTAACCCTGTCATTGAGGCTCTAATCAGCACAAGCATGACAAATACTGCTGATTCAACTGAATTACCCTCAAAGTCCAGTTCAGAGGCTTAGAATTCAGGTGAAGGAACCTCCAATGCAGGAGGAATGGATGGTGGTGATAGTGATCAAGAATTTCTTGATGCTGATAACCACTCCATTGAAGACAACATCAATGATGTCACACACTCATTGGATCAAGTTTCTCTTGATAAGTGTGCTGATGTGGTAGGGGATTCTTCTTTGCCAGATCAAAATTTCTCTAATCTTGATCTGTCCAACCAACTTGCTATGATTCCTCAACTCAGGATCCACAAGTCACATCCCACCACAAACATCATTGGAAATGTTGACTCAGGGGTGAGAACAAGAGGACAAACTCATGATAGCCATGTTTGTCTACATTCTTGTTTCTTATCCCAAATTGAGCCTAAGAAAGTTGATGAGGCTCTAAAGGATGGAAGCTGGATTGAAGCAATGCAAGAAGAGTTGCTTCAAATCAAAAGACAGAAGGTGTGGAACTTGTGCCCTCTTCCTCAAGGGAAGACTGTCATAGGTACCAAGTGGGTATTTAGGAACAAGAAGGATGATAGAGGGATCATCATCAAAAACAAGGCTAGACTGGTTGTCCAAGGATACACACAAGAAGAAGGAATTGATTATACTGATGTCTTTGCTCATGTAGCAAGACTTGAAGCTGTAAGGATATTCCTGGCTTATGCTGCATCCAAGGATTTCAAGGTCTACCAGCTTGATATGAAGTGTGCCTTTCTTTATGGGGTGATTGATGAAGAAGTTTATATTAAACAACCACCTGGCTTTGCAGACCCAGATCATCCTGATTATGTCTGCAAGCTTGATAAAGCCCTTTATGGACTACATCAAGCTCCAAGAAAGTGGTATGAGACACTATCAACATACCTCTACAATCATGGATACAAAGAGGTACTATTGATGGGACTCTCTTCATCAAAGATACAGGGAATGACACATTGCTAGTTGAGATATATGTAGACGACATCATCTTTGGTTCAACTAATCCAAAGCTCTGCAAAGACTTTGAGATGCTAATGAAGAATAGATTTGAAATGAGTGCCATGGGGGAACTCATTTTCTTTCTAGGAATTCAAGTGAAGCAGGTTGAAGATGGCATCTTTATCAGTCAGTCAAAGTATGTACAGGACATACTTACAAGGTTCAAGATGACTGATTGTAAAGTTGCTAAGACACCCATAGCCAGAAACCATTCCCTTGGTCTTGACCTTGAGGGGGAGTGTGTTGATGAACATCTCTACAGGGCTATGATTGGGTCACTTATGTATCTTACTGCTAGCAGGCCTGATATCATGTTTGCCACATGCATATGTGCAAGATATCAAGCAAACCCCAAGATGTCACACCTAATCACTGTCAAAAGGATTCTTAGATATCTCAAAGGTGCTCAAATCTAGGCCTTTGGTATCCAAAGAATTCAGACTTTAATCTGTATGCTTATACAGATAGTGACTATGGTGGCTGCAACATGACTGCAAAGTCCACATCTGGGGGTGTCAGTTTCTTGATGGAAGGATAGTCTCTTGGCAATGCAAGAAGCAATCCTGTGTGTCTGCATCAACTGCTGAAGCTGAATACATTACTGCTGCCAGCTGCTGTGCTCAAGTGCTTTGGATTCAAAATCAGATGCTAGACTATGGATTCAATTTCAAAGAGACTCCCATCCATATAGACAACAACAGTGCCATCTCTATAACAGAGAATCCTGTGCAGCACTCAAGGACCAAACACATCAACATCAGGTATCATCTGATTAGGGATAATTTTGAAAATGGCTTGATAAAACTAATCAAGGTTAACACAAATGAACAATATGCTGATCTATTCACAAAAGCTTTTGATGAGCAAATATTTAAGTATCTTGTATCAGCCATTGGGATGATTAACCTTGAATAGGTTTTTCTAAATAACTTCATCAATCTTACTACCTAAAATTATGTGTCCTAGGTTGTCTATTAGATCACTTCATAAGCCCAGTTCTCTTTGGAGGAAAACAAATTTTCAAAATGATATTTTTTTAGAGTGATGAAAATTTACCTTCGAAAGAAATAAAATTGCCCTCGGAAGAAATTTACAGCTTATCTGCCAATTATCTTCAGAAGAAATTCATGAAGCATCTTCCGAAGCTTAAGTTGAATATAAGCTCCTAAATACATTTTAGAATAAATCTCTTCCGAAAGCAATTAAGTCTCGGAAGACCTGTTTATCTCTTCCGAAGCCAAAACTTTCAAAACTCTTTGAAATATCTTCCGAAGCAAAATTGCCTTCGGAAGCTTTTTCTGAAAAAGCTTCCGAAGCTAAAATAACCTTCGGAAGTTTTGCAACTTCCAAGAAAACTACCTTTTTGGGCGCCTTTTTTTTTCTGAAGTAGGACCCACTTGCAGATTTCAAAGTTTATCTTTTGCTTTAACTTTGTTTCAAATCCCGAGTATATCTCCCCAAACGGTCCTATCTTCATCTCTCTACTCTCATTTTTTCCTTAACCTAAAATTAACCCCAAATTCATCTTCTTCTACCTTCCTTCTCTGCAAAGCTTCTGCAAATGGCAAATCTTGATCGCTGAACGACCCAGATTTCACCATGCATCTACACAGGCAACACAACCAGGTTGCTCTGTTAAACTCTGAGAAGGATCCAAGCTTCTCAGATGTTTGTAGGTATCTTTCTTCATCTATTATCTCACCTCCCTTACGATTGATCCTCCCCTCTATGAGGATCAGTTGTTTGAGTTCTGGCGGACCTGTCAAGAGGTCACTTTGGATGGGGAGAAGGCACTATCTGCCACAGTGCAAGGGAGGACACTGTTCATCACTCCTGCCATCATCAACACCCATCTTCAGCTGGATGATGAAGAAGGTGAAATGTCCTTCCCAAAAGCTACTGTCAACCATTCCTTTGAGCAGATGGGATATGAAGGTGACTTCATAGTCAAGACCTTCATGAAGGGGAAGGTCTCATACCAGTGGAAGTACCTCCTCCATGTTGTCATCCACAGCTTGTCTAACAAACATGGAGGATGGGACCAGATTCCAGAAGACCTCTCCTTCATTGTCCATGGGATGGTTCAAGGGGTCAAATTCAGGTATTCTCAGTTTTTTTCACAAATTTACTTGCAAATTTGGACTCCCTAGAATATTACATGTTTCCCTGGTATGTTTAACACATTCTCAACTGTGAAATGGGACCACAGTTGAGGGGAACAGGTAATGTTCTTAAACTTGAACATATGAGACCCAGCATTTTCAAAATATTGAAAAATCCAACTGTTGGGTTCTCAGGGGTAGAAACAGCCCTTGTCCCAAAAATGTTTGAACTCATTGCTCAGGGTGACATCCTAGCAGCACCAGCTAGTGATGAACCAACACCCTCTACCTCTCAACCACCATCAAGGCCTACCATTACCCTCACTTACCAAAGAAAATCCAAACGAACCCCTGCACCTGCTATTGAGCATATGCAGGCCCCCATATCACAACCCACACAGGAGGAAGTGGACACTAGAGCTCCCACTTCCCCTGAGGAGCAAACCACTCCCATTCTTGACACAATTAGTGCTGAGGTTCCTCATGCTCAGCCTGATGAGCTCATACCTCCTCAAATAGCCTTAAGCCATCACTCTAAGTCTCAACACTCTGGTGATCAACCTTCAGGGGAAAGCTACCATCCCAGCCTCTTGATCTTAAACAACCCATGCCCACCTTGACTTTTACTCTGATGAAGATTTGGGTTTAGTGAGTACCATGAATCTCTCCTCTCCACCCACACTCAAGGTGAGATGAGTACTCCTGCCTCACCCACTTCTAGCCCATATCAGACACCACAAACTGAGGTGGATCTCCTTCAGATTGTCCAGGAGATCCATGTGATAGAGGCTTTCACTATTGGCAGTGATTACATCTCTAAGACCTCAACCACGGCAACCAGCCTCTTGAAATAGAGCAGGGGAAATCCAGCAGCCAAGAAACCTATGCTGGTGATGAGGGAGAAGACTCAGGTCCAATCCTCTCATCCCCCTATGATTCTTCATCTGAAGATGAGGGGAGTCTGCAACAAAAGGTGCACAAACTCTCAAACATGTGCACCTACTTTGTGTCCAAGATAGCTCACCTGGAATCTCATGTGACTATCTTGCAGAAAAGGGTCAATGACCAGCAACTTGAGATCACTGATCTCAAGGGTAAGCTAGCTGAGAGACCAATGAGATCAACTCATCTAGGTCCACAAGAACCTGTGGATGTCATGGATCAATCTCCCAGCTCACCTATGTAAGAGGGTGATGCTACCAAAAAGGGGGAGAAAATCCTAACAATCACAGAACCTGGGAGTTCCTCTTAGAGTATGGACATAGAGGACTCACCATCCTCTCTTGCAATTGTCCATACTCAGCAACCTCCTCTAGACAGTGATCTACATTTGTTAATACAACAACTATTTGAGGAAGGAATACCAAGAGCAATGTCTGCCTCTTCTGAGAACCAATATGGGGTTGGGGGTATGACAGTAAAGGAAAGCTCTTGTACTCTCTAGAGCTCAGGGTCAACTAGAAATTTTAAACATTTCAAACCTGAGTTTCTATGAGGGTATAAATCTGGTAGATCTGGCACTTGTCAACCCAAGCAACAACAGACAAGCTGCCAGACTAGCCAGTAGAATTCAAGATTGGGTGCTGGAAGAATTCAAAAGGAGATCTTCTATATAGACAGAGGCTAGCAGTTGAAGCCTTTGGTCAACTGGATGTTGAGGGACCCTAAGATTAGCTTTAAAGGGAAATCCTTGACTGAAGGCCCAGAGGCTGAGACTGTGAACCTTAAGACAATATCTCCTCCAGCACCCCATACCCTCAGTGAGGCACCAGCTGGTGATGGTGCATCATAACCTCTCTCTGGCCAGAGCTTGACTGCTGAATCCAGCAATGAAGGCCAAAGCTCTCCTCAGCCTAAGTCATCAAGATTAGTACTTGACAAAGGCAAAAGAAAACTAACTGCTGAGGAGATTGAAGAAGAGAAAAGAGAGAGGAAGAGGAAGCTAAGGGGAGAGAGTTCAAGTGGTTCTCCAGGATTCATGCAAGCTGCAATTCTGACTGTCCATGTTCCAAACACTCAAGAAGATGAGTTAAGGGCAGCCAGACTTAATTATCTGGGGACCAGGAACTACAACATAGATGAACTGATCTCTCTCCCCTTAGAGGAATTAAATGAACTGGCTGACACTGAGTTGTCAAAGGAGAGGAAGGAAGCTGAGGATGCAGCCTTGACCCTCAAGCATAAAGAGGAAATGAGAAGAAAAAGAATATACAAGAATATTCCTGTCCTCTCCCCAGTTCAAGAAAGCCCTGAGTCAGAGGCTGTGGCTGCTGATCAACCTCAGGTAGTTAATGAAGAAGAAAAGACAAAGATGATCAACTACCTGAGAGCCACATGCACTTCTTCCCTTGCCATATGATTACATACTGTTTGAATACAACAAGCAACTAGAAGAGCAAGCCAAAAGAAATAGGCAAGCTGCTAGAAAAAGGGAAAGGGAAAAAGCTGCCAAGTCAAGAGCCATTATCAAGAAAAGTCAGAAAAAGTCCGTAGATAGGCAGAAGATGATGAGCTTCTTGAAGCTGTATGGGTTCTCCGAAAGGAGGGTTGGTCCCATGTCTCTATCCACAATGGATGAGCACATAAGGGTGATCAAGCAGAAGATTAAAAGGGGAGAGCTTATGGATCTCCACTTACCATCAGAACAAGCTCAACCTGAAGTTGAGGTAAAGGTTGAAACTACAGAGACAACACAACCTGCACCTAAAGCTACACAACAGCCAACTTCATCTTCTGATCCACAACAGGGTTCTCCTCCCTCTCCTTCTGAACCTGGGAGAGAGGAGATCCCAACAGAGAGGGAATCCACTGAAGAACCTGGTACTGAAGACCAACCCTCTCAGTTAAAATCATATGGGAGGAAAAAGAGGATGGCCAAAAGAAGATCCTCTAAGAAGAAGAAAAAAGAAAGGCATCCACCTCCCAAACTCAGGATGAGTCAGAACATCCCGAGGAAGTGTATGAAGAGGGCTCTCAAAGCTCCTATCATAGTAGAGCCTCTCTCTGTTGGAAGACCAATTCTATCATAGACATTTGCTGAAGATCTTGATAGATGGTATGTCACTAGAGATCAGGGAGAACAACATGTCTACTTCACTAGTGACATGCTTGAACTCCCTCTGCATGATCTTATGACATGAGAAGGTACTTCATGGGTCTGAAGAATCCTGATATGCTAATGAAGAAAGGAATTCTGAAGATTCTCATGTGGACTATCCCAGTCTGAAGACCTCTCTGTTTTGGTAGCATAAGCCTAGGGGAGTTTGTAAGAACCTCTGAGGTTATAAGGCTGATGCAACCAAAGGATACCAAAACAACCAAGTCTTCCAACATGTACTAAGGAACAAAGAAGAACTAACTTCAAAAGTTTTACACACTCAAGTAAAATGCTAAGTGTAAAATCTTCCGAAGCCAATGTTCAGAAGAAACTACTGAGGAAACTTTACACTAAGTGTCAAGTCTTTCGAAGCCAAAGACTCAACTTTTCCAAAGGTTAAAGATGAAGTCTTCTGAAGCTCTCAAGACAAAGTCTTCTGAAGCTGAATAAAGATAAGACTGATTACTTTAGAAGAGAGAGAAAAGACACTTTTTCTGTCAACTTTATCATAAAGCAACCTCCTGTCCGCTGCATGCTCTGGTGGTTCACCAACTATCATAAGTTGGTGAAACTTCCATGCTTTATGATAAAGTAGATAAGGTCTTTGTCTGCAAGTTTCTATATTTGTTTCTTTTTTTGGCTTTTTGTAATAAGAAAGTCAGTGAGCTATGGCCTGTCATAGTCACTAGTCAAAAGACAATCTGCCTTTTGACTTTAGGCTGATCTTGTTGTCTAGATTAGTCACATCCAACTGTCTTTTTGTATATTGATGGTTGTAGGTTTAGTATAAAGAGTCAAAGGTTCTTGTATTTCAAATATCAGTTCAAACACCTATAATAGAACCTAAGAAGCAATATACTACTTCCTTGAAAATTATTTCTTGTGTTCTTGCTCTTACTTTACTTGTGTTGTGCATTGTATCATCTGTTTAAAGTTCTAAGTTCCCCATTTGAATTTTTAAGTGATCCTAAAGATCCTCCTAAGTGTTTTAACTAAGTGCAAAGTCCCTTTTTAACGGTCCTGCAATATATCTAGGGATTAGTACCACAGATAAGAGGAATGGTCAAGACTGCAAGGACAAAGACTTTTCAGGATGCAGTGGCTTTAGTAGGAAGTTTGACAGATGAAATGATAAGGAACGGGTCATTAACTACTACCAAGGTAGGAGAGAAAAGGAAATGTAACTTCTTATGGTTATTACTATGGTTATTACTTGTGAATATAGACTAGCTATCTATTTCAATGCACTTCTTATGTTATGCAAATGTTATTGTTTATGATAAACGCAAACTCTTGAACTCACCAACCATTGTGTTGACATTTTAGTATGCTATTCACAGGTTGTTAACTCTGCTTGCCATTAGGAGCACCACACGGGTCCAGCATGCATTCTAAGACTCTATTTTAAAGACATGTTTGTTGGTATCTAGTTACGAGTGTTTAAATGTTTGGGTTGGCGCATGTTTTGCCAAATATGCATTTTTATATTTTGGGTTTGTCTTATTTACAAAACGCTTCCGCATGGTTTTAAAGTTTGAACTTTGGTTGGTTTTATTTTAAATGTGGCATATAGTGTCGTTCTGAGTAACTATTGACTATGATCCTGGTTTGTTCACACGCCTCGCGGTAAAACTCTGCACGTGGATTTTGAGGGTGTGACACTTTACTTCTAACAAGGTAGTATTTGTCTAATTGTAGATTCCAGCTAGTTTTCCAAGTATAACCGCTGTAGATTACTGTATATATAGTTTCTCCATATAACTTAGTAACTATGCTTGTAAGAGTCTTGTAAAACTGAGTTGAGAAGTAATATATACAAGGATCTTGAAAAACCATTCTAGTGTTCTTGTGTTTTCATCAACTTATTATATTACTTGTGTACTTAGTTGAGGTTCTGCTTCATCAACCCGAGTGACGTTAAGTGAGTTTGTGTGATTATCTTGTGTTGTGAGACAAGCACCGATCCTGCAATTGGTATCAGAGCTTTTTTAGGCTCTTGATTGTGAGATATTACCATCCTAAATCACCCTTCTCTTCATACTCATTCACATCACTCAAATGGCTCTCAACCATAAGTTCTCTGAATATGAGATGGGAACTATGACCAAGGCTCCCATCATCACTCCTGATGATTTTGGGACTTGGTGCAAACGTATTGAAGGCTTCATCAAGTATCAAGACAGTCGCATGTGGAGATTAGTTACTCATGGTGTGACGAACCGAAAATTAAGGATAAACTTAATATTAAAGATTAATATAGGTTAATTCTATATATATATATATATATATATATATATATATATAAATACATATTAAATTAAAAACTCTAAGGTGATCTTATGTGATAAATTTTGTATCTATATGTGATTTAGCATGTATAAATAAATGTGTATGTTTCATAGCTTGCATGTATGTATAACCTTTTGCGTGTGCATGTATGTATATTTTTGTGATTTTTGTGTGAAATATTAAGGATACCAAATTATAAGATTATGTGATTAGTTATTAGATCTCTTATTATGCTTCCATTTAATGTATATTAAACTAAGATTACAACTTAATCAAACAATAACCAAATGAGATAACTTTTGGAAAATTTACATGAAAAACCTAAACCAAACTAATCTTAGATGTTTAAACACTAAACTAAAACACACTTAACCATAGTAATCGAGTTATTAGGACCATAATTGACCAAGATTAGTAACTAATTAACTAGCTAATCTAAACTTAATTACTAAGAAACTAACTAACACCAAATGGTGACACCTAGCCAACCATACACTAACCACACTCTAAGCTTGACACCTAAGTGCCAATTAATGAACCTAAACACACCAATTCATCAAGCGTAGCCTAGAACTAAAGATGCTATCCCTATTACCCTTGAAATCTTTGGCCGATGACACCAATTACAACATCACCATCAACCATTACACTAATTATCACCTAAGTTTGACACCTATCCTAACATACACTTATCATGCATTCACATATGATACATATAAAGCTAGGATTACAACACACAAGTCTAAGGTTTACTGGTGATTGTGAATGAAATTTCTAAACACTTCCCTTGAAAGCTTTGGCCGATGGAACACCACTACAAACAAAAACCACCACCAACAACAACCATCACCTCCTTCAACATCTTTTCTTTCTCTCGGCTACAACACCACCAACACCACTATAACCATCGACCGAGGACCACCACAACTACCTCTAAGCTCTTGGTTCTCTCTCTCTCGGTTTCCATATAACATCAACCATCACTTACCACCTCTTACTTCTCTCCTTCTCGGTTCAACACACCAAAACAACATCAACAACACCACTATACTACAACCAAATCATCCTATATCAACATCTTATACATCCAAGTTCAAGAACCTTCTCCTTCAAGCTTGGGACTCAAGAAGATAGAAGTCTTTATCAACCATCTTCTACATCTTTCTTCTATCCATAATGAAGGTTAGATTAATCAAAAACTCTTTTGATTAAGAAGTTTGTAAGTTATGCATGTATCTAACATGTAACTTAAACCTTTATGTTATGTAGTATAAAAATTTAATTACAAACCTTATGAAAACTTTGATTTGCAACTGGAATCTGTGACTAAATTTATAAAACAGGAAGTTTGAGATTTTTATAAAAACAAAAAGATTCAATTAATAACAAAGGGTTAAAAGTGTTAAAAATAATTGTTATTTCATGATTTATTAGGTAAAATAGATTAAGTATTTAAATAACTATGATTGTGGGAATAAAAATTTAGAAATCTATTAAAAAATATTAGAAATAATGATCTGGAAATTTTGAGAAAAATTTATAGGATACATTAATTTATATGATTAATTCAAGAAAATAGAAGAAAAATACCAAACAGGAGATCTAAACTTGATAAAAATATGGAAAAATTATATGATGACCCTAACAGTATGTTGGAATTACAGAATAAATTTCATAAATTAATTCTAGAATATAATAAAGTTACATATTTTAGAAGGAATAATAACAAGAAAATCGGAAATAATAACAAAACAGTAGGTAAAAATCCTGAAAACTCGATATAAAATTTTAAATATTTTGTAGAACATTTTGTATTAATTTTTGAATTTTTAGAGATATGTAGCTATTTCTGCCATTCAATGTGAAAATTTTAAAAATTAAAGGAAATTATCTGTAAATAAATATTAGTTAAAATTTTTATATGTTAATTTGGATTTTATGTTGTTACTTCTTATAAAATTTGGTAATTTTTGGATGGCCGTAGCTACTGTTTTGGAATTTTTATTTGATTTAAGATATAAATGCTGAAAATTTTAAAGAAATAAGATTTATTTCTAATTCATAGTTGTTTTATAGGAAATAAGTGAATTGTTGCTGGAAATAAGGTAAGTAACATAGCCCCTTTTTATATTTAAAAGTTTTGGGGGGAAAAGCATACTATGATAGTTATGATTGATGCTAACGTGAATAAGAATTTTTATAAGTTACTGTCATTGACTGCCATAAGTCACAACCATTAATTCGTATAAGAAACCGTCAGATAATATAGGTAGCGCTACTTAGGAACATGTTTCTTGCACCAACAAAATAAATGTTATGATGTTATATTATTTGATTCTGTGATTTATATGTATGACAGTTATGAATCGCTTGGCATATAAGTAGGTTTGGTTGTGATCTTATTTATGTTGTATCAATAAGAAAATTTTGTTAAGTTATTAAACCTATGTTCTCATCAACTTTATGTTGACTATTTTGTGTATGCTTTTTCAGGAAATCATAATATTTTGTAATTTCATGTACACGTTAAGTATCTGCGATGATTTGCAAGGCTATGTAGGGGAGCTGTGCATATGGGTGGTTGTAGATCTGTTAGACTTCAGCCTCTTTGTGGACGTTCATGTCCACTACTAGCTGAAGAATAAAATAAAATGATAATGATGTGTACCAGAATAGGATTGCTGATGTAAGAGTTTAAGTTATTAGACTCAATTTTGTATGATGTAATCCTATAAAACTTATGACTAATGGAAAGATGATGTTTAATTATAATGTTGTGATTGTATATTTTGTAACCAATGTGTTTTGAGCCAATAAGTCACACCAAAGCATTTCACACTTCCGCCAAGATATGACACATGGTCCATACCAACCAAAGGTGGAATCCCCGGCTGGTAATGGTGCCATGATTAAGAAGGCAGTTGAACACTACTCGGATGAAGACTTCAAGAAAAAGGATATTGATTGAAAAGCTATGATTGTTTTTCTTAGTGCTATACCAAACTCCATAATGGTAGGCTTTAAGCAATGCGAGTCTGCCAAAGAACTTTTTAATGCTTTGAAGCTGATGTACTCTAGTTCTGCTAAATCCAAGGAGTCAAAGAAAGATATGCTGAAGCAAAAGTTTGAGAACTTCACATATATTGTTCGTGAGACCATGAGCTAACAATACTTCATGTACATGAACTTGATCACCTCTCTTCAGTCTATGGGAGTGGTTCTTGAGAAGAGAGACATAGTAAGAAAATTCATGAGTGCACTTCCTTATGAGTGGACTTTCTATTGTATCTTAATCAAGAGAACTGAGAATCTCAACACTCTCACCATGACTGAACTATACGGAATCCTTGATGGATACCATATGGAGATGGAATTTCAGAAAAGCTATAAGATGAATAGACCCTCAAACGTTCCGGTCAGCAATGCTTTACATGTTGCTAAAGGTTCAAGAACTCCCCAGCCCCAGTTGTATCTAAACTACCCCTAACAGCCATCATCTTCCTCTAGGACATACATTACATTCCCTGAGACACCCAGGTTTTGACAGGCTCAACAAAATCCTTTCCATGATAGTTGTACTTTTGTTTCAGGGAGTGAGCACCCTGGATATTTTCAATTTTGTTTTGATGATTTAGAGTGTTTCAGCCCAGGTGATGTTGAATACATGGACATTGTCCAACAGATGGATCTCTGACCTACAGAGCAAACAAGTTCTTCAAAAAACCTGGTAGGCAGGTCCCTCAGAGTCCAACCAATAGCAAATTTGGGTTTGACAAGACAAATGACAAGTGCTACAACTGCAACCAGCTTGGTCACTTTGCAAAAGAATGCAAAGCTCCTAGATCTAATCCTGGAGAAACTCAAGCCTCCTAACATCCCTCTACCCCTAAAGCGGCAACTAAACCCACTGAGCAACAAACTGCAGCTGTTGTTCAAGAAGTTGATTAGAGCTTCATGGTGCAAGCTGTCACTCCTGCTAAAGCTCTCATGGCTGGAACTGAAGACACTAAGGTATATGAGCATCTCTGTACTCCAGCCTGTATTGTTAAGGTTAAATTGTATTAGGACTACAACTTGGAAATTAAATCTGATATTGAGTCTTCAAATATACTAAAATTTGATTTTAAGAGAGCAGAATCTGACTACAAACTCAAAATAGAAGAGTTAGAGAAAACTGTGTCCTCTTTAAAACATGAACATTCAAATTATAGGGCTCAAATATAAGATTTAATCTCCAAGTTGACTGAGGCTCAAGCCTAGCTAGTGATAGCTGAGGCTAAAGCTAAGAAGTATGCCATTGAAGAGCATAACTTCAACACCATCATTGCATCATCCTCCCACTCAAAGGTGTGTTATCAAAACAAAAGTGGGTTGGGAACCAATGAAATTGCTCCACCACACTGCTTTGTGTCTATTAGACAGGCAAGATGTGGTACTGATGAGCAAGAGGTTCCACCATACTCCTTTGTGTCTATTAGACACTCCTTTGTGTCTATTAGACAGGCAAGACTGCTTTGGAAGAAAAGGTGGTGAAAACTTCTTCCGAGAAGAAAGAAGCCTCGGAAGCAAGTTATGCTGCACAAGCCTCTTTAGGCTTATCAACCCTGATCAACCATAGGATGGAATGGAAGATTAGAAAAGATGTTGCAGCCCAACCCTCTTCTTCACAAACCATAATTGAACCCCCATGCATACATTTTGGTTCAATTATATCTTCTGCATTGGAAGAACCCAAGACCAACAAGGCTTGGGTTTCCAATAGTAACTAATCATTTCACCTTATGTATAGGGACATCCACATGACAAGAATGGAAATATTTGGATTGTGGACAGTGGATGCTCCAGGCATATGACAGGGAACAGATCTCTCCTACAACAGTTTGAACACTTTGATGGAGGTCCTGTTCAGTTTGGAGGTGAAGCCAGAGGATACATTTCTGGTAGAGGTAGTGTATCCAATGGTAAGTTAAAACTGGGATGATAATTCCTTAGAAATTGGTGCTTCTTAGATCTCCCACGAGAAGGGATATGTACAAGCTGGATATGAGCAATGATTCCCCACTAGGTCAAGTATCATGCTTTCTTTCCAATGCAAATGGTGATGGGTCAACTCTTTGGCATAGAAGAATGTGCCATGTTAATTTTAAAACCATTAATAAATTGGTTAAAAATAATTTGGTACATGGCGTACCTAAAAAGGAATTTTTCTGTAAGGAAAACTGTGTTGCTTTCCTGAAAGGAAAGCAACACAAGGTTTCTCACTAATCCAAAGAAGTTAACTCTATCACCACCCCATTACACTTATTGCACATGGATCTTTTTAGTCCTACAAGTATAATGAGCATTGGAAGGAAATCGTATTGCCTTGTGATTGTTGATGTTTTCACAAGATTACATGGGTTTTCTTTTTAAGAACTAAAGATGAAACTAATAAAACTTTAAACTTTTTTTACTCTTAAAATAGAAAATCAGAAAGATCACAAGATAAAAATAATTAGAACTGATCAGGGGACTGAGTTTAAGAATCAAGTTCTTGACTCATTCTGTAACTCAAAAAGGATTACCTGACAATATAGTGCTCCTAGAACTCCTCAACAGAATAATGTTGCTGAGAGGAGGAACAAGACACTTATTGAGGCTGCAAGAACTTTGTTAGCTGATTCAAAACTGCCTCTAACTTTATGGGTAGAGGCAGTCAGCACTGTATGTTATGTGTAGAACAGGGTTCTCATTGTTAAGCCCCTTGGAAAGACCTCTTATGAGCTATGGAACAAGAGGCCACCGTTCATTGGCTTTCTTAGGTCCTTTGGCAGCAGATGTACCATACTTAACACAAAAGACAATTTAGTAAAATTTACTGAAAAGTCTGACGATGCTATCTTCGTTGGATATTCCTCAACCTCTATTGCATATAGAGTGTATAATATCAAAAATCAACAATTTGAGGAATCATCCAACATTGTTGTCAATGTGCAGACACCTTATGTTAAGGGCAATGGTCCTGAATATATCTTCAATTTAGAATTGTTTCCAAACTATTCTAAACCATATTATGAGAATGTTTTAGCTGGAACAGGAACTCAAAGTGACCCCTATGAAGATCAAATGTTTGAGTTACCAAGACCTATTCCAAGTTCTCCAAGAAGAAATGAAGATCAAGCTCATTCAACTGAAAGTCCTGAAAGCTTGAATATCTCTAGAAACTATGGAGCTTTAACAAGTTGTCAACCAACTGAGACTCATAACTCAATAGCTGACAACTCAAGTGTTAAACACCAAGCTGATGAAGACAGTGATCTGGAGAAACAGGCAACTATTGATGCTGCTTCTCAGCAAAATACCATTGATGCTATCATGCATTCATTGAATCAGTCCTCATTGTATGATTATAAAACATCAGTTGGTGATGGTGTTCAAAATCCTAAGCAAAACTTTTCAAACTTGGATCTATTTATGCAACTAGATGTAATTCCTAGGCTCAGGATACATAACACTCATTCAGTTGAGAACATCATAGGGGATGTCTTAAAAGGTGTGAAAACAAGAAGTCAGACCCATAATGGATAGAAGCCCTCAAGGACAACAACTGGATAGAAGAAATACAAGAGGAGTTGCTTCAATTCAAAAGGCAAAAGGTATGGAACTTATGACCATTGCCACCTGGTCAAGTTCCTATTGGCACAAAGTGGGTGTAAAGAAACAAAAAAGATGATAGAGGTTTGATCATCAAGAACAAAGCAAAACTTGTTGTTCAAGGATACACACAGGAGGAAGGCATAGACTACATAGATGTCTTTGCACCTGTTGCAAGACTTGAGGCTGTGCGAATCTTTCTTGCTTTTGCCGCATCCAAGAACTTTACAGTCTATCAACTTGATGTGAAATGTGCATTTCTGTATGGGGATATCGACAGAGAAGTCTATGTATGCCAGCCACCTGGATTTGAAGACTCACAGCACCCCAACTATGTGTGGAAACTTGATAAAGCTTTTTATGGGTTGTATCAGGCACCTAGGCTGTGGTATGAGACACTGTCTCAGTTTCTTCTCAAGAATGGCTATACCAGAGGCATAATAGACAAAACTTTGTTCATAAGGAAGTCTGAGAAGGACATGCTGCTTGTACAAGTCTATGTTGATGACATCATATTTGATTCCTCAAATGACCAAATGTGCAAAGACTTTGAAAGCATCATGAGGAGGAAGTTTGAAATGAGTTCCATGGGAAAGATGGACTTCTTCCTTGGAATTCAAGTGAAGCAGATGGAAGAAAGGTTCTTTATCAATCAATCTAAGTATGTCAAGGACATCTAGAAAGATTTGACATGAAAGATTGTAAGCCAGCCAAGACACCTATACCCAGAAATCACAATCTTTGTCCTAATTCAAAGGGAGGGGGGATACTGATCAGCATTAGTACATGGCAATTATTGGATCTTTGATGTATCTCATTATAAGTAAACCTGATATTTGCATCTGTGCAAGATATCAGGCTACTCCAAACCTAATTGCTGCCAAAAACATTCTTAGATACCTCAAAGGAGCTCCCAAACTGGGTCTTTGGTATCTTAAGAATAGGGATTTTAATCTCTATGGTTACACTGATAGTGATTATGATGGCTTCAACATCAACAAGAAATCCACATACAGAAGATGTTAATTTCTCGATGGAAGGATCATCTCCTGGTAATGTAAGAAGCAATCATATGTATCCACATCAACTGCTGAAGCTGAGTATATTGCTACTGCAAGCTGCTATGCTCAACTGCTTTGGATGCATAATCAGATGCTGGATTATGGTTTTAACTTCATGTAGACTCGTATCCATATAAACAATAAGAGTGCCATTTCTATCACAGAAAATCCAATCAAACGCTTCAAGACAAAACACATTAACATCAGGTACCATTTCATTCGAGATATTCATGAGAAAAATCTAATCAAGCTAGTCAAAGTCAATTCAAATAAACAATTTGCTGACTTGTTCACAAAATCCTTTGATGAACAAAGATTTAAATATTTAATCACAGATATTGGGATGATTAACATTGACTAGTCCTTCTCTTTTGAAAACCTTTTAAAATATGTCTTGTCTATGTTGTCTAAATACAATCTAAGCCCTATTACCAAAAGGTTTTCTTTAAAATTTCTATGTAAGATTCTTTCAAAGAGAAATTTACCCTCGGAAGAGATCTTTATTCATCTTCTGAAAGCAAATTCATCTGCATAAGTATTCTCTTCCGAAGAGTTTTTAGCCTCGGAAGGACATTTGATCATAAATCAAATCCACTTTTGAAGCTTACTAACTTCTTTTCTCTGAAGAAGATTTTACTCTCAGAAGCAGATTTGTCATTAAGACATGGTTTGCCTTCGAAAGTAAAACTGGCTTCGGAAGACAATATTGAGAAACACAAGGGTTTTCTCTCGGAATCAACCTTACTATCGAAAGGAAACTTTTACTGTGTAACATAAATCTTTGGGCCCTAATTTGTAAAAAGTAATATTTTATTGATGATTGTCGGAATATTTTAAATGGTTTATCTTGCCACCAAAGTCCAGTCGAAACCTAAACGGTCATTTCACCCATCTTTTCACCCTATCCGTTTGGGCTTTTAACCCCATTTAAAACTTTCGACTCTCTTTTTCTACTTTCTTTACTGCTGCTAAAACCCCAAATTTCCATCATCTTCTCCACTCACTCTCAATTCTTCAATCAAACAGTATTCTCAGAACAATGGCCTTGAATCCCCAACACAACCAAGTCGCCATCCTTGATTCTTCAAGGGATGCCAATTTTCCACTATTGTCTAATTTCTTTCTCAATCGACATACTTCACTGACCTTACTGTTAGCCCCACCATCTACTCAAACCACATGGCCGAATTCTGGGCCCATGGTTGAAGCAAAACGATCAATGATGATAGGGTAATCAGATCAAGGATCTGCGGATAGGAGATTATCATTAGTGAAACAACCATCAGGGAGCATATGGAACTCCATGATGAAAGCGCCCCCACTGATTTCCACAAGTCTGATTTGGAAGAAACCTACCTTCAAATGGGTTATGGAGGTGTTGTGAGCCAGTCAATAGTCTACAAGTTCAACTTCTCTTACAACTGTAAGTTCTTGCTTCACCTTGTCCTGCATAGCCTCTCCAACAAATCAGGGGTTGGGATCAAATTCCTTATGATCTGGGCTGCCTATTCCATGGGTTGGTAAACGGCCTCCACTTCAACTACTCAAGGTTTATGCTGAATAATCCTAGCAGCAATCTCACTAGGGATCCATTCTATATGTATCCCTGGTTCATTCAGCACATCATCAACTATGAGTTGGACATGGACAAACTTCAATTTGCTAATGTTCTATTGGTCCCTCACATGAAGCCTGGCATCTTCAAGACTTTGAAGAAGGTGTTCACCAACTTCACTGGAAGATTCACTGATCTCCTTCCAGGTATGCTTGAGCCAATAGCTCCTGGTGACATCCCTGCAAGCCCAGCAGGTGATAAACCCACACTAGACACCACCATTACACTGCCATCTACTTCTTCCCACCCAATCAAAATCACATACAAAAGATGCCCCAAATAAACCCTTGATCAATTTACTCTGATTGATCAAGCCCCCTATGTTCAAACCAAAAAGGCTAGAGTGGAATCAAGGGCTCCCACTCAACTAGATGTCCAACCATCCTCCTCAATTGACCTCAATGTTAGTGTTGAGTCTCCTCAGTCTCAATCTTATAAGCCCATTACCCAAGCCATATGCCCTTAGGGTGAGTCTCAACACTCCCCTGAGCAACCAAAAAGGGATAGCCACATCATTGTCTCAACTGTTATTGCATAAAAGCCATTAGGTGCTGACCAAGATCCTGGGTCAATAGATATAACCTCCATATACTTTCTTGACCTTTTAACCCAACCTGATAAGGATATCATGTTTCATCAGGGCTATGATGTTGATCTAGCTTACCACTCTCCAGATCAACTGAGCCCTAGGGAACCTCTGATATCTGGACCACATCAGCTAGACCAAACTGAGGTGAGTCCAACTGGAGTGGAGGTGACTCATGTAGATTCAAATTCCACTACTGAGAGTGTTTTAATAGCCTCTCAGGACAGTGGTAACATTAGTCAAAATGAATCTATGGCAACCTTGTCAATTGATGCCTCTGAAAGTGACATCAGTATGCAAGGGTATCTAGGGTGCCAAGAATCATAGCTGGTGATGAGGATGAACATACTAGGTATGTTATCCCATTTCTCGATGATTCTTCAAACGAAGTTGAGGGTATTTTGCAACTCACTATCAATGACCTACTTTCTAAAGTCTCAAACCTTGAATTAAGGTTAAGACTTTAGAAGATAGGTCCGTCACTCAGCAACTAGTGGTTAAAAATCTCAAGGCTCAACTAGTTGAGAAATAGATTGAGAAGTGTGTGAGGCATGTACACACTTAGGTTTCTTTGATTTCTTCCTCTAGCTCATCTACTTCTCAAGATGATACTACCAAAAAAGGGAGAACTTAGAGAAACAAAGACATGATGAGAAGATATCTGCTCACTCTTTGGATCATATATCAACTCAAGTGGAACCCAACCTTGCCATTTCTTCCCTTGATGCCATTTCTTCATTCTATCCTATACAGCAACACCTTGCAAACATTTTTTCTCAACCCCCTCCTATCATAGTTCAAGTGGAACCAAGGATGCTTATCGACCTTAACATATTTCTAACCCAATTTCTGATAAGTTCATCACTTGAACAACCCTCACCTGAAGTTGCCATTGCCTACTTTGGAGCTGAAGAGCTTCAAAGGCTGAATACACCACCTACCTCTGAGGAGGAAGTTGATCAACCTAAGGTCTCTATTGAACCTGAGATTAACTTTGAAGGGGAGATACAGATTTGTGTCCCAGGAACCAACTTAAAAGGGATAGGTAGTGCAGTTACTTTTGAAGCAGAAATCCAAGCTGCGGAAGGAATTATAGAACTGTCCTTCATGTCCGATGACCTGTTCATCACAGAAGCTATTCTTGACTTAGCTTTTGAGGTTAACAGTGAGGACTTTCTTACAACTCCCATCTCTCCTGCACCACAAGTTCAACCTCCCCTACCCTAACCTGAATCCTCTAAACCAGAATCTCCAAAGGCTGAATCTTCCTCTGATTCTAAAGGGAAAAGAAAGCTCACTGCTAAAGAGCTTCTAGAGGAGGAAAGGTTGGAGAAGCTAAAAAAGAAAGCAAGACTTGATACTGAGAAGTTACTGGCTGCAAGCAGCAAAGCAGCAGCAGCCGCTCAAGAAAGTATTAACAATCAAAAAAAGGTAGAGGTCATTAACAGGCTCATCAGCCTTATGAGTAGACAATAAAGAAATGCTTCTACTCTCACTTGATGAGCTTATGAAGCTGGAGAAGACAACCTTGTTGAAAAAGGAAAGGAAGCAACAAGGTTGTCCATAGAGGAGGAGAAAAACAAAAAGGAGGAGGCAAAGACAACAGATAAAAGGGAAAAGATAGCCTTTCTTTTCTCAAGAGGCTATATGGAGGAGGAGCTGGCCCCTCATGATCATGATATGCTCTTGTTCTTATTCTATAAAGAACAAGATCATATCAACAAAGAGATAAAGAAGGCTGCCAGGGAAAAGATGAGGGAAAAGAAGAAGGAGGAAGAGGCACAACTTGCTGCTGCCAAGAAGGTGGGAGATAAGGATTGGATGAAATCTTATCTGAAAGCCCATGGCTTTACTGGCAGGTAGGTGGACCCATGTTTGAAAAGACCCTACAGCGACATGTCAGTGACATCAAGGCTGACATTTGCTTAGGAAGAAGGCAGGAGTTACCTCAAAGACAAAGTGTTCAGAAGATGGCACCCAAACCAACTCCCTAACCTAAACCAAAACTAACTCCCAAACCCAAACTAAAACCAACACCCAAACCACAACCTACAAAACCTATGCCCACACCTTTTCCCTTCCCTATCAAAACTGAGCCAACCACTGAACCTTACACCCCTGAACCAACACTATTAGCAATTCCTATACCTTCACACCCTATTTCTTAACAACCACCACCACCACTTGTCCTTAAACCCAATACACAACCCAAAACCCAATCTCAACCCAAACCAACTTTTGAACTTTCCAAGCCCCTAACCTTAGAAGAATTCAAGGAATTAAAAAGAAAGCTCACCAACTGCACTGCATTGAGTAGGATCTCTTATGAGGAAGAGTCAATCAAACTGAAATACATTGATGGCTCTTCCTGTTCCCTTATAAGAGATGCATTCCTTGATCTGCCAAGGGGAACACTGAACCAAGCTCTCCAACTTCTTGCCACCAACTCTGATGTACTTGCAGAAGTAGAGAAGAAGTTAAAGAGAAGACTGGTGACTCTTCTGGACACAGGAAAAGGGGACAAGCTACCATCTAATCCCCTCAACCATAGAAGCTCAATTGTCCAGTGGAGGTTCGATGAACCTACGGACAACTTTGTTGTTCAAAGGGAGAATGGTCAAGTAAACAGACTTGACACATCTGCTCTGCTACACTCTAGTAGATTTGATATTGCTGAGTTAGCAAAGACACCATTCTCCAATCCCTCAAACTCTCAGATTGCTGCTCATATAAGGAATCATCTGAGCAAACTTCATGTTAACGAGCTTACAACAAAAGCCAAAACTAAAGAAGAGCTAAAAAAGAGAGCAAAGGAAAAAGAAGAAAAAGGAGCAACCAGAAAAGGTAGTTCATTTCTACAAATGGTTGAGGGACCAACTTCCAAACCTATAGTTATATGGGAATATGACTATAATTCCCATCAACTAACTCTCTTCAAAGGGACACAACAAAGAGTACATATCATCCAAAGCAACAGACAAGATCTCCTATCAACAGATGACTTGTAAAAACTCCTCACAACCATATTAGGAAAGAACAACGAGACAAACAAATATCTTCTTTCCCTGGTGTTGAGGACCTTAAGGAGTAGGAAGAAGTGAAGTTTTAGTAGCATCAGCCTAGGGGAGTTTGTTGGATCATATGAGGCTACTGTAACAAAACAACACTTAGGAATATTTTGATGTGCTAAATGAAATGGTCTTCTGAAGATAAAGTTGCTCTTCCAAAGACAAGTTAGAGATCTTTCAAAGCTTAAAGAATGAAGAACTTCCAAAGGAAGAACTCAGTCTTTCTAGACTAAGTTGTTCTCCTTTCGAAGTATACAACATAGAAGATCAAAGGCAAAGTCTTCTAAAGAATAAAGTTGAAGACTTGCAGAAGTTCGGAAGAAGTTGTTTCTTCTGAAGCCAAAATGACCTCGGAAGAATTTATTCTTTCGAAGTCATTTAGCTTTGGAAGAACAAACCAGTGAACATATGTATGGTCTGTTTGACAGTCTGCTGCCACTCTGATATACTGCATGGAGCTTTCCCACACCCATGTAGTTGACCATACTTTATCCACTATTCACCCATTATCAGATTAGTACAGTTGCCACCTTTAGTTGGTAACAAAAGGTAAGTCATGGACCAGTCATGACTACCTAATCTAGGATATTATTTTATCTTAGATGCTTTACTTCTAGCAATGTAGTATTTGTCTAGTTATAGATTCCAGCTGGTTTTCCAAGTATAACCGGCTGTAGATAGTAGTATATATAGTTTCTCCATGTAACTTAGTAACTATGCTTGTAAGAGTCTTGTAAAACTGAGTTGAGAAGTAATATATACAAGTATCTTAAAAAACCATTCTTGTGTTTTCATTAACTTATTATATTACTTGTGAACTTAGTTGAGGTTCTGCTTCATCAACCTGAGTGACATTAAGTGAGTTTGTGTGATTATCCTATGTTATGAGACAAACACCGATCCTGCATATTTGAAGTTTAATAACTTATATGGTCATATTCAACTTTGATATGATTATATCATAAGTATTTTTCCTCTTCAACTTCTTCAAATCTTGGGTTTTCTACACAAAAATGACCGAGCTTTATCTGACAACTACAAAATTCAAAATAAAACTTAAATAAGTGTTTAAATCATAAATTTTGCAATAAAAATAACCTAAAATACAAGATATTTTCTAAATCCATCTAAGGATCATATGAATATGAATGAGCTCATGTTCATGTATTAGTGTAATTAGTAGTTGTTGGAAGTTAATATTGATATATTCCTGTGCTAAGGTGGCGAGGTAAAATTTCCGTATGTATATTATGTTCTTATATATATACATATACATTCAACAAAAAATTAATGAATTTCTTCGGAAAATGTTTATAACCATAATACTATGAATTGTGTACTGTATTCAGAAGACTTGATGCTTAGTGTTGGTATAATCATCAATGTTCATTAGTGGTCATAAATAGTGCGTTATTTTGCATATAATGCCCATAAAAGTATTTAAATTCAGATATATTATTATGAAATGGTATAGCATGTAGTGATCCTAATTTTGTTATCATATTATCACAAGATCACTTCCTAGTTTATATTCCACACTAAGTAAAATGTGCACCACATAAAGTAATAAAATTAATTAAGTACCTGGAACTTTTAGAAAGGTTACATGAAGTGTTGAGGCGAGACAAAATCAATCCTTTATTTTTTATAAAGATTAGATCGACTTAAAATCACTAAAAATCACGTACATGCCTCAATGGGAACCATATAAGAAAGAATGAATTACCACAAGGAAACCTTCTTTGGCTCACCTTGAGTAGCATAGACACTAATCGTAAATACCTTAAATTATCAACCAACCATTCATCTTCAATAATAAGAAGAGTATACAAAGAAAAGATTGCAACTTTAGAAAAGATAGAAGAATCCTATATTGATAGAATACCATCTGATTAAGGTATAGCTAAAGAGGAAGCATAATCAAAGTGGAAATTCCCCCACATACTTTTAACATAAGAAACATCTAGTGAATTCATATTTTGTAAGCAAAGAATTAGTTTTCCTCCTCTTGGTGGAAGTCCTGCTCCTACACATATTGTCACACCCCAACAAATAGGGTTAGTCGTGATGACTGAATATCAACAAATATAGCGGAGACTATGTATGTAATAAAAATGAGCTATTGGTTTACTCAAATAATAATAAAATAAGTACATTTTATTACAACTTTCCATGTTTATAGTTAAGGCCTAGCCAAAGACCCTAAAATTTTAAAGTTACAATTATAATATTGGTGTGTCGGTTTTTGTATTTTAATCGGGAATATAATCGCGTATTGGGCGCGTTATGTAAAACAAATTTATATAATGCATTTTATAAAACTAATTCATGGAATAAGTTTATGGGTCATATATTACTATGATTATTCACTTTATATATATATATATATATATATATATATATATATATATATATATATATATATATATATATATATATTTGATGTTTTATAATGTACTTTTTATTTTTGGTATTTAGCTACTTTTTATTAGTGAATTTTTTTTATATAAAATAGAAGAAAATTTATATAAATGATCAAATTGCTATCTAACCTATTGTAGTTATATAAAATTCATTAGTTAAGAAAATTTTAGATTTTTAGTTTTTCTTGTTAGTTTTACGTTTTTAACGTTTGTGGTTTGGTTTTTAACATGTTTTTCGGTTCGGGTAGATTTTGGACTTATTTTTGGTCATTAGAGATATAGCATGACCTATGGGTTAGAGACAAGTAAGAGTCCTGTAGTTTGTATTCACTAGGGAACTAAAAGAGTATTTGAGGTCTAATGTAAATGTCTTTCTCCATAACGTTCTTACTTATGTAGGATAATGAAAACTTGCTAGACCCAGATTAGGTATCCTTTCCGACGTCATCTCCAACACATTTTTTCATTGAGGATTAGCTTAATGAATCAGGGATTTATGAGGTAGGTTCTAGTTTTGTGGTTGCTGTATGCTAAGGATGTTATTGAGGTGTTGGCTTGTTTTAATGGGTATAGACCGGGACTTTAACGTTAAAGATGTCAATCGATCAACTTGTGACATTTTAAACCAGGAGATACATGAATCATGACGATTAAACAAACTATGTTAAGGAGGAGCTTGAATCTACGTAGTTTTTTCTCGATAATTCTAGTCAATACACCTTGCTACTTATAGATTCTGCATCCTCTTTATTTGACTTGTTTAAGAATTCCATTCGTAACCATAAGTAATTTATTCCCATCAAATTAAACCTAATGATATGCCTTGCACTGAATACTCTTCTTGCCAAGCAAACACTTCCTTTGTCTCGAGTAATTGTTGATATTGAAGTCGAGGGTCGTCGAATAGCTTTCCCAAAAGCATAGACTATACCATGAATATGATCCATCTACTTAGTTGAATATGACTTACATCACCACTTATCTTGGTTGCTTCTCTTTTTATTGTTGTATCGATTGCGAGATCTCCCCTTAAATAACTTCATCATTTTAGTCAGTTCTATCATAACATATGAACTCATCTCATATGTTAGCCTTTTATCTCCTGCTAATAATTTCATGTTCGATCAATTTTCTAAAAACAGGCCAAATCTCTGCCTCAATTGCAACCACTTCACCCATGCCTTGATGAGAGTGTTGTCATGTAATATGTAGTTTCTGATCATTTCATACTCCTTAATTATGGACTGTATAGCTTTGACGGTGTTGAATAGTAGGATATTCATTCTAATTTCTAAAGCCAGAAGTCAGGGTTATATTCTATAGATGGTTCTTAAAAGTAAGGGGTTTTAACTCTATTGATGGCTTCCTTGGGTGCAGTTCTCCTTCTATTTACCTGTATGTCTGTCATCCTATTAGTCGGGTTTGCTAGTTATAGTTCATCTTTTGTTTACTGACCCATCTTGTGAATCATTACTATGGGGAATAAAATCCCTTAGTCTCCAATCAAACCATTGTCATGTGAGCTCTTCCTTGGTCATTAGCGGCAATCGAGTATAGGGTTTTTAGAGTATTCTTCCCTCTTCATATTTTACCATAATTTGTTGCTCAGATTGCGTTGTCCTTGATTAGTAAATCTATAGTCTCATAACTAAGTCTCCACTTGAAGACTATAAAGTTGGTTTCATCACCACTATCAATGCTTACGCTTCAGCTTTTGGCTTTAAGAGATTAAGGATCTATGCTTTTCTTCTATAATAACGATACTTGGAGATTCACGATAGATGGTCGATTTAGGAATTATAGTAAGCAAGAATGGAAGCACATAATGCTTGCAAGGAATGTTAGTGGGTGGTTAGGGAATTGTCGGTGCTGATGTCCTTGGCCAACTTAGGGCATAAGAAAATGGATCTTTTCTTAAAAAGTAATTATTAAAGAGTCAAATGTTCTATCGAAAACCCTATTTATCAACTACATAGGTGATGTATGTATTAATGTCTTTATGAAATAGGAGGTTATGAGCAAAATAATTATTTGAAGTCATGGGTTACTAGGTAGGATGAATGTAATATGTCTTCAATGTTCTTGTTTGTGTGGGAAGTCTATCATAGCAATCTATTTCTTAGGTTGAAGGTTCGATTGGATGTCCACCTAATGAGTTATCGAAGGTAAATATACTTTTTGTGTTGATCAAAAAGTGACAAGCTTAAGGTATGGGAGTAGATATATGTTTAGGGGACCATGGTCTTAACACTATTTGCACACGAATGTTCTATGATGTTTTAAATTTAAAGGGGTCAATTGAATCATAGGAAGTGATCGCTGGAGTTTTCAAATAAAGTTTTCATCATGTTACAACTAAGAAGTTGTTAGTGATTCCTTTATAGTACAAGGAAGGAAAGATAATGACACTCTGATTATGGTACTTTAGATATGTTAAAGTGAGGTATAGATGAACTTTTGAACTTGACTAGCCTTACATCAACTATTATATAAAGATATTAATTTCATTATGACAAAATGGATGGGGGAAGAAATATGAATAAATATTGTGATGTCATCCTTGGTGGCTCGCCATATGTCTTGTCGTTTTAGTTAATTAGTTGTACAGTTTAGATTGATGTTCTCATACATCTTGTTTCTAAATCCATGTTGTTCAGTTTGGTATGGTTTTATATGTTAGTTTGCATATCAAGCATTACTAGAATTCAAGTGCAAAGGTAAATTCACCATGATGTTGGCCATATGTAATTGCCAATTTACCTTGCAAGATCATTCTAGTGTGTACCCACCATTAGTTCTTATTGTTTATGTTATACTATTCATAGCATCATGTTTATCTCTATGTGTGTTCCTAGCATCTAATTGCTCCCTAAGATTCAACTAATAATTTAAACCCAATAGTATAGCAATTTAGCACTCTAAAGTCTAAAGAAGGCTAAGTCATAAGGTTGAAATTAAATGTAAGCCATACTGTCATAATAATGTCTTTACAAAGATAAGTTTTGTGTGCAAGAAATAATATCCAAAATGGGTAGAGTCATATTATTCTCATAATCACACACCTAAACCAAGTATTGCTCCTATCAAGCAGTCATATCCTTTACAAGTCAAGCATAAGGCATCCCATAAGTTGTACTTAGTAGTAGAGTCCCTAGGGTGTTCAGGTTAAAGCCTAAGATTCCTTAGGATACCTAATTCGCTAAAAACTTTGACTCTGATATCAATCTGTCACACCCTGATAAGTGGGGTTAGTCGTGGCGACTGAATATCAATAAAACATAGTGGAAACCGTGTATGTAATAAAAATGAGCCATTGATTTACACGAATAATAATAAAATAGGTACATTCTATTACAATTTGCCATGTGTATAGCTAAGGCGTAGGCAAAGGCCACAGGGTTATTCTCATATATTCCTTATAGTCGTATCCTTGTGTGTCTCGTCTATGTTCTTGCATAATTCTTCTAGAGTAAGTCTTCTAATAGAAACAAATCATATTTTCAAAGTTGTAATCCTAATGCTTAGGGAGTCTAATCAAAACTCCTCTTTATAATCACACAATTACGTGAAATAACATAAAGTTGTTGACCTTAAGTTTTCACAGTATAGATTCATAAACATACATAAGTATATGTAAGTAAAACAAAATTTTTGGTGCATGATAGAATGTATCATAATTAAACCTGGACTCGGGTGACCCTCCTGAGTGCTCAAACATCCTCTAACCTATACCCTTTATTGTTATAGGCTTAAGTGTGCCCTGCTAAGCACGGTTAATCTGCATTAATTTTTGACACAATGATATTGGATCTGAATGGATGGTTTCCCTGTCATAAGGGCCCATTGTATGCAGGGGATTCCACAAATAATACTATCCATAAATTACGCGGTTCCTCGTAGAGTTAATAATTGTGCTAACGTTTGGGGACAAGAGCGCTAACTATTGCACCATTAAAATGAATTTAAAAAGTATGTATTTCTCCTCAAAAGATTTAAGTAAAAAGAGGGCCATGAGAATCACCTGTGTGTTGTCTTGAAGTACATGCTTGGAAAATAAAGTTCTACCGACCTACAAGGTTCCTAAGTTCATTTTATATGAATTAGAATCTTATTAAGTATTAATCTATGTCCACCCCATGTGTTAGAATCTCATTAAGTAGAATCTCATTGAGTTTCAAAACAAAAAGGTTTTAATTATTGAAAATTTTAGTCCCTAGACTCTATTAAATTTACACTTTCAACCCCAAAGTTTAGATTTTTACACTTTACTTAGTTATGATGAAACTTAATGTTTTAAGTAAGTTATTTGTAACACCCTGAAATTTAAAAGGAAAAGAAAAAGAAAGAAAGGTGAAATATCCCAAGTCAAGGGGTTAAAGTTATGCAAGTGGAAAACATGCTCATTATGGGATTTAAAAGAAGCATGGCAGCCCACACTTCTTTTACAGACTTTGCTTTCGGCTGCAAGAAGAAGGAAGAAGCTGCAATTGGTTTGTAGAGAAAGAAGGAGGAAGAGCTGCTTGTAGGTTAGGTTTTCGAGCTGCTGGACCGATTTTTATGTGTTCTTTTGTGTTTGGCTGCTTTTTTTTGCGTGATTAGGTGCTAGAACTCCCAATTGCTCTAGGTCTGAAGAAGTCTTACTCGAAAGCTGGTAGAGGTGAGTTCTAGATCCCCTCTTTTACTTGTTTTATACTCATTTAGGGCTGATGTGCATATCATCTGAAGTTTTACAAACTGAAATTTGAATTTCCTACGTTTGCGACTGAATTTATGTATGTTATGTGTTTTAAATGCCTTCTTCATTGCTGTGTAGTGGTAATCTATGTTCTAAGTGTTTAGGTTGATAGATCGATACTAAGGACATATTAGAATGATGATTGAGAACTGGAAATAGCATAAGTTTCATTGGAGGTTGGTTTTGAACATCCGCATTTACCGAGTGTTCAACCTCATTGGTTGAATGTTCCCTCGCATAGGTCTTTTGTTCATCCGCATTTGCTGGTCTTCATCCGCATTTGTTGAACTTCAACCGCATTGGTTTTATGTTCAATAGCCAAGTATTTTGTTCATCCGTATTTAAACTTGTTCATCCACATTTGGACATGTTCATCCGCATTTGGTTCACCCGCATATCTTTAAGACACTTAGAATATTTTTCTCAGCTTTTCATCCGCATTTGCTTGTTCGCATTTGCTGAACATTCAGCCGCATTGGCTTATGTTCATCCGCATTTCTTTGGGCACTTAGGATTTTCTGGAATCTTGGGAAGTAGAATGTAGTGTTAAGTTCTGGAATGTTTTGGTGGTTTATGCCTGTTGATGTTATGTATGATTGTGGGTTGTGGTTGATGTTTTATATTACGTATTATTATGTGACTTTACGCGGTGTGTTAATACTCTTGTACATAAAGTATTATCGTATTAAAAGTGAAAGAATATGACAATGAAAGTGGAACGTAATGAACGAATGAAAAGTCTTGCAAGCAAATGAAAGGAGGTTCACAACTCATTGAGGGGTTGTTAGCTCAACTGTGTGCGGTTTAGCTAACCCATGAGGATGCACACAGGGGTCAATCTTTGCGATTGAATAATATGTATGAAACGGGACCCTTGTCGCTTGCCCCGGTACTGGTGTCAGGCTTCATGCGCAATGTTAGGGGTCTATTTATAGACTTCGGCCCAGTACCCTCTTCGTGCACAATGTTTGGGGTATGGCATATGATATTGGTCCAGAAGAAAGTGGAAGATAATAATGAAAAGTACGAAAATGAACGATTATGATGGCTAAATATTATCTAATTGTATGTATGATGGGTGATCATGATTAAAAGTAAAGGATAAGTTTTAATGAAAGCAAAGTATTTTATTTATAAAACTAGAACTCACTCAGCAACGCTGACTTTTTATATGCATTTTCAGTTGGCAGGTAATGATGTTGCTGAGGATGGCAAGGGGGTAAAGCTACATGGCAAGCAAAGACTGGCATCCATCTCATGCAAAAATAATGTTGTTGTTTTGTAATACAACTAAGTATTCTTTTATAACTTCAATCAACGATGTATTACTTGGCAAAAGTATTTATTAATGTATGAATTGGTTTTTGATAATTATTCCGCTGCAATACTTTCTCATGTAAATTTATTTAAATATATTTTTTTATAATGAATGATGCTATGAATGACCAACTGTGGGATCTCCGGGATAGGGGCCTTACAAGTTGGGATCAGAACCAAAATTTAAGAGAATTGGGTAAATTATTTTCAAAACTTAAACTTAAACTGAGAATAGGACTGAATAGAAGGATGCCAACCCAAGTAGCTACGTGCCATCAGGTAATTTATTTTCTTAAAGTGAACCGGTATTATGTGCGTGTGCTATCTGATTTATGTGCTCTCAGTAGATTTGGATACTGATATAGTCAGGATAGGAAATGCTTGGGGGATGAAGAGTAAAGTAAGTGACTAATTACAACTGGCCACTATAATTAGGGACTTATTATACTTGACATAATCTGAGCTATTACCTTGAATGACCGTGTTGGTGTTTGAATCTTATAGTGTTTAGAGGATGGCTGGTGGTAGATCTTCGAAGGCTTCTCGAGGTGGAGTAAGGGGTGGTCATGGTGCTGGACCACGTGCCACAAGGAACAAGGCTAAGACTACTGAGACGACACCTGCAGAGCCCAAGCTTCATCACCATGAAGGCGGTGATGAGAGTGCTAATTTGAGAGCCTCTGTGAAGGAAGTAGTAGTAGAGGAAGTTCATCAGGTCATGCAGACAATTCTGCCATTTGTTGTGACCGAGGTTATTCGTGCTATGAGGGAGGATGAAAAGAAAGAGAAAGAGGAGAGAAAGAAAACTATTGGGAGAGGGGGCGAGGAGAGAGGTTCAGGTGAAGGGGAGCAACCAGAAACTGAGATGGTTGTCTCCAGTGACGAAGAGGAAGAGGAAACGGTACAGGAAACTGCAAAGGGGTGTAGCTCAGGGTCATTCCAAAGATGTAAGCCCCCAACTTTTGATGGAAATAGGAACGCTGCTGCTGCTCACTGATGGGTAAGAGAAATGGAGGATGTGTTGGATATCAGCGAATGTAGGGAGGATCAAAAGGTGAAGTTTGCTACCCACTCATTCGTGGACTCGGCCTTATGCTGGTGGGACAATATTGTCCAGGCCGAGGATAGCAGGGCGATTGGGAGAATATGGTGGAGTGAACTAAAGAAGATGGTGATCAAGAAGTTTTGTCCTCACAGGGAACTCGACTAGATTGAGAGAGAGTTCCTACAGCTAGATCAGGTGACTCCTGTGTCAAGAAAGATCAAGAGGTACATCCAGGGTCTGCCGGCGGATATCCATAGGCACATGATTGCTGCCCGGCCGAGTACGTTTAGGTTGGTGGTTGATCTGGCGGGGAGGTTGTATGATGAAAGGGAGAAGATCGCAGAAGTGGAAGTGAGTAAGAAGGGTGGTGGTTACAGGAACTGGAACGGGAAATGATTTGGTCGTGGTGGTTTCACCCCGAACAACAAAAAGGCAATGGTGGATGACCGGAGGGTAGTGTCGGCGGGTACAGGGACGAAGAGGTGTAGTAAGTGTGGGAAGGAACATATGGGAGAGTGTAAGTGGGGACTGAACGTCTGCTTCAAATGTGGGAGGCCTGGTCATATGGCAAGGGATTGTAAGGTGATGAGGTGTTACAACTGTGGTGAAGAGGGCCATCTAAGCAGGGATTGCAAGAAACCTAGGGCTGAGAACTCCGGGGTGAGAAAGGGTATCGAGAAGGAGAAGGAAGGGCAAAAGGGAAAAGCCAGAGCATTTACTATGACCCAGGAGGAGGCTAGGGTGAACCCCGATGTTGTGTCAGGTACCTTCCTAGTAAACCAAATTTGTGCCTTTGTGCTCTTCGATTCTAGTGCTAGTAAGAGTTTTATTTCCACTACCTTCTATGATAAGTTGTCTGTTAGGAGTAGAAAGATTGATGAACCCTTCGATGTAGAAACTGCCATTGGTAAGTCTACTAGGATTTCTGATCTGATAGAGAATTGTGACATAGAGTTGGAAGGCCATAGCTAAATTATTCGTGATGCCCCTAGGCGGATTCAATGTGGTTCTAGGGATGGATTGGCTAGCAGCCTATGAGGCAAACATTGTGTGTTGCAAG